>CACRXP010000413.1:0-44553 GCA_902702965.1 Spirometra erinaceieuropaei | reverse complement strand
CAGCAGGTTAAGGGCACCCCAATGGGTTCGCCAATTTCGGGGCTACTTGCAGAACTAGTCTTACAACGACTAGAACAAGATGTTGTGCAAAGTTTCCAACCAAAAACGTGGCTCAGATACGTAGATGACACATTTGTCATCATTAAGACCTGTGAAGTTGAGCGATTTCACCAGAGCTGGAATGCCGCATTCCCAGCACTACAATTCACTCGTGAAGATGCAAAAGGAGGCACCCTCCCGTTCCTAGACGTGAGCATACAAAAGCTCAGTGACGGCGGCATCGCAACAAGCGTTCATCGGAAAAACTCTGACGCTGAGATCATCCTGAGCTATCAGAGTAACCACCCAGCAGCCCATAAAAGAAGCCGTGTTCGGACCCTTTTCCACAGGGCCTATCGTTACTGCAGTAGAGCCGATTTACTCAAAGATGAACTGGCCTACTTGCATCGCTTTTTCCGACTCAACGGATACCCGGCGAGCTTTGTGAAAAATTGTCTCAGGCGTCAACAACAACCACAAAACGTCGACTCTAACGGAGACACAGTATCACGGAAATTCTATTCCCTGCCCTACATGCCGAGAATTTCCGAAGCGATCGCTCGACAACTAAATCAATTCGGCATCTCCATCGCCCACAAACCGGCGTCTTCATTGCGCACGACATTATCCCGGGTAAAAGACCCCATACCGAAGGAGCAGCAAACAAATGTCATTTACCGCATTCCATGTTCAAACTGCTCTAGCGTTTATGTTGGGCATACCGGCCGACGACTTGGGACCCGCATTAACGAACATAAGTTGGCCATCCGCCGACGGGACCCCTTGTCTCTCGTGTTTGCGCACTCCCTTGAGTGTGATTACCGCTTCAACTGGGAGGGGACCGAAGTGATCGCTAGTGCCAACACCAAACAAGCGCGAGAGTTTCTAGAAGCTTGGCATTCTAATAGCAATAGCATCAACCGCCATGTCGACTTGGACGCTCAATACGAAGGCTTACGTTCACGGTTCGCCGGCTTGCGCCCACCCTAAGCCACCAACTGATAATCCATGTTCGACCATGTAGAATATCATGGATTCAGCACCTCCCCCACAGAGTGAACCACGTGTGAAACCCCCAGCACCACCCCTAACGTCCGCCACCTATCCAAACACGTTATTCACCCCCATATATAAACGCCTGTCTTGTCGATGTAACCTCGATGTCCCCCAGACTCCCCAGTAGGATTATCTCCCTCACACTTTTCATTTTCGTCTGACGACGGGTTGGTGTAACCGACTTGAAAATTCACGAGTATACCTCGATTTTCCGACGAGCCTTCTCCTTTTATTATATATATATTGCTAATAGAAGCGAAGATGCGCGTCCCCGGACATAATTGAGAAGAAAAGGCGATCTCGGGAACCATAGTTGCAATAAGTGATTAATAAACGGGCCGGGAACCTACGAGCAACAAGAGATGCCGAGCTGGCGGTCAAACTCCAAAGCATAAGCAAATCATCTCAAGAGGAGAATGAAGTCCTGGTGCACAATATGTCCTCTAAGCAGCTGACTCCTGCAGAAATAAAAGTGCTGAGTCATGAGGCTTGCTTCAACACCACAGATGCCGATCCAGTCAATCTCGTGGCCACGGTAGAGTCGATTCTCATACAAACCGGGGAATCCGACGAAACAAAGCATCTCATTCGACAGCACGTAGCCTCCTTGGCGATGTCACACAAACCGCGTGCAACTATTACCAAGGCCGAGCAGAGCGCTCTCAAGACACTGAGGGCTGACACCAGCATCGTGATTCTACCAGCAGACAAAGGGCGTTCCACAGTTGTGATGGATAAGGCAGACTACATTCAGAAAGCCAATGCCCTACTGGAGGACCGACAGGCGTACCTACCATGTAACGATGAACCGATGAGGAGGCTGGTGACGCAACTGGACAAGACACTCGCCGACATGCAAACGAGCAAGGCAATAAGTAAATCGGTACGACTGGCCATTAAGCCAGTAGACGCGGCCGCACCACGCTTTTACGGACTACCAAAGGTACACAAAGCCGGGGTCCCCCTCCAGCCAATCGTATCATTTCGCGGCGCACCTACATTCAATTTGGCCAAATGGCTGTTCCGAAATATGAGGTCTCTCACCTCGGACGCGGGCACGACGGTCTGTTCAGCGACTCAGTTCCTGGAGCGGATCAAAGGGATGAGACTTACCGAAGACGAGGTCATGTTGTCATTCGACGTCACCTCTCTTTTCACCTCGATCCCGCAAGACCTGGCAGTCGAAACGGTCAGCGAGCTGCTCGAGAGTCAGTACGACGAGACGGACGTGACGGTAAAAAGGAGACATCTCGTCCAATTGCTGAGATTCTGCCTGAAGACGTACTTTACCTTTGAAGGCACGACCTACGAGCAGGTCAAGGGGACGCCAATTGGATCGCCGCTATCGAGCTTCATCGCGGA
The DNA here is from genome assembly GCA_902702965.1 of Spirometra erinaceieuropaei. NCBI lineage: Eukaryota > Metazoa > Platyhelminthes > Cestoda > Diphyllobothriidea > Diphyllobothriidae > Spirometra > Spirometra erinaceieuropaei. The sequence goes on along the minus strand of CACRXP010000413.1, from coordinate 42,096 downwards.
GGCAGTTCTCCAAAAAGTAGAGACCCTCGTTTTCTCAACCTATAAGCCCAAAGTTTGGGCTTGATATGTCGATGATACCTTCGTTATCATTAAGCGGCAAATGGTCAAGAAATTCCATGATGTCCTGAACTCTGTTTTCCCTGACATCCAGTTCACAATGGAGGCGGAAGCCAACAATCAACTGCCGTTCCTGGACGTTCTCGTCCATCGAAAACCCAATGGGCACCTTAAAACGACGGCATATAGGAAGGCCACTAATACGCGCCAAATCCTGAGCTTCCACAGAAAGCACCCGTTAGGCCACAAACGCAGTTGTGTGCGAACACTCTACAGAAGGGCAGAAACACACTGCAGCGAGCCGGACGACAGGAGGTCAGAACTACGTTACCTCCAGCGCCTCTTCATGGCCAACGGGTATCCTCGCAACTTCATCGAACGCGGCAGACAGGCCGGACTGAGCCGACGTTTGGTGACAGATCGACCAACAATATGGCGAGCGCTTCCATACATCGACGGCGTTTCTGAGGCCGTCTCGAGTCTCTTAAGACCGCTGGGGATCGGCATCGCCCACCGACCGGAGTCAACAATTCGACATCTGGTCATGAGACCTAAGGCCCCTCTACAACTAGGTGAAACCACGAACGTCATCTACCGGATCCGGTGTAACTCCTGCGAAGCCAATTACATTGGGGAGACCGGCAAAAGGCTACAGACCCGTGTTGGAGAACACATGAGGGCAGTAAGGCGAATGGACACTTTATCTCTGGTGGCCGAACACTGCGCCGATACCGGACACACGTTCGCCTTTCAGCATGCCGAAATTCTGGGCCGGGGAAACGATCGCATAGCCAGGGAAACAATCGAGGCTTGGCACACGGGGACAACCTCCATCAACCGCTGTGTGGCTCTTCCCGCCGCCTATCAAGCCCTTCGAGCGCAGTTCAGTAAACAAATGAGCAGACGTGCACCCAGGCTAAACATGAAGCCAGACATGAGCGAGTCCATGGCGGATACACACTCAGCCATCCCTCAACCGGGTTCCGGCGAAGGCGCAGTGCTCACCACAGCCGGTCCATCTACTAGTCCGGCGGACGAGAAACCGGACAGTCGTTGCGGCGTAAACAAGATTGCCAGGCTTGGACGACAGCTACGGTCAATGAAGGTCCGAACGACGACTACCAACGTCTCAACACCGGCCTCCGATGTGGACTGAGTACATTCCGTCACCCACCCACCCTCCCTCCCCCCCGCCCGCCACAGTTCATGTGGGCATGCTGCTGATGACCACTAAAGCTGATCCACCAGCCCCTCATCCGGCGAAGAGACGCTTTAGGACTCCCCCCGCCCCTTCCCCCCCTGCCGCCCTGACTTCATATGTAAGAAAACCCGTTTTGACATGACTGTCACCCACCTATAAATACTGTGAGGCGCGATACCACACTCACCTCCGACGATGGAAGCTTGCATTCTTTTGAAACGTCAGGACAGTAAAACTATGGTTCCCGAGATCGCCTTTTCTTCTCAATATATATATATAGCTGGACGACAGTCGCTTCTGTTCTTGCTAGTAAACGCTGACCCAGTTGTTTAGGTTATTTAGATGGGAACGTGTAAATAACATGGAAGGCTTCGTTGGAATTTACATGATGACCACAATCATCCATGCCTGCTAGGATGGAAATGTGTAATGTCTTAACTATACCCTTCCTCAGCCATGCCGGCAGGTAATCTCGTATTCTTGTAAACAGGCGCCGACACGTACGACCAATGCAGTCTGCTCCACATGAGCAAGCAAATGGTTAAATGCACAATGAGAAGGTTGAGCTGGTAGCCTATCTTTACCTTTTTCCGTATTATATTTGATATATTCCATATATTGGAGTACGCTGGGCGGGTAAATTGACCCAGATGTGATTAAACTCACGGCCTCAGGTGGGGCCTTGTACCTCGGCGATTAAGGCATTGGCTGTACTCAAGCCCTGCCCTTGTACTTATGGGTTCGAATCTTACCGAGGCGGCCGAGTTTGTCAAAATTGAGTCAAGGGACTTAGTTAATTAAGTGATACCTTGTAAATAACAGGGAAGACTTCGGTGGGATCCACACGATGTCCAGAATCAACCAGGTGTGCGAGTTTGACACCGTATATACTATTAACTTCAAATTTCCTCAGCCATGCCGGCAGGTAATCTTGTATTCTTGTGGACAGGTGTCAACACGTACGACCAATGTATTCTGTTCCACGGGGCAAGCCAGGGAACAAATGCACATGGAGGTGACGTGGGCTGCTGAAATGATTGTCTGGGCCAAAACTCGGACGAGGCAATATATTGCAATAATTATGTCGTACTACAAAGTATTGACCACTCGAATCGTTTCGGAGTGATCCTAGGGGACTTTGTTGTGGTTTGTCGATGAGAATATACATTTGCTGGAAGTTTTCAGTCAGGCATCTGCCTCACAGAGTCCGTGATTCCTTCCATTGTTTCATTCAAATGGCTTGGTTGACCATTGTTGCAACTCAGCTGACCTGAGGACCGGGGTGTTTTGACGTACAAAAAGAACTTATTCTTCAGATGGTAATATGCGTATCCGCGGATTTTTCAGCCCTATCAGCCTTCTGTGTCGGCAGTAGAGTGTTTCGACTTAAGACTAATGTGACTTTATTTGCGTCTTTTCTACGGTTAGACTATTTAGAATGTCATTAGTGAACCTATCCGGGTTCAATCAACTGCTGTTATCGACCGGTCTTGACATGATTTTTGGATCATTTGCGTGGATTATGTCCCCTATTGTCTTTCGTCTGCTCTTCACATAAGCAGCTTCCTCTGCCACGAGCATTTCATATGTTCCAGGCTTTTCTACATGCAATTTTGCAAACTCCGCTAACCTTAGGTCCAAGCTGATGGTGAAAAATGTGCTTTGGCCGAAACCCTTGTAACTTAAAATTTAATCTTCAGGACGACTGGACGAGGATCAGTCTGGTATTTCGCAATTCATATCACCCTCTATCACCGTCACATCACGTTAAGCCCTTCCCTTGGAGAGCAGTTGAAGACAATGCAGAGCAATATGCAGTAAATCTGTCTAGAGTTGGGGGGGAAGTTGACACTGGGAAGAATATTGCCTTATTCATATAGCCACGACAGATAGCCACCGTTCGCGAACTAACACTTCCCCGTAGGTAATATGATGAGCGTCGAAGGTATATTGAAGTTAACCAAGATAATCACTTTGTACATCACCGGCTCGCCTGAGAATTCCGTGCACATGACTTTGAAGTACCCCTCCTCCATTTCAACAAAGCTGCACAATTAGAACATGCGACGTTATGTGACTTTATATTGTCCACTAAAATGGGATGCCAAAAACCATGAAATGGCAGCACAAATCGCAAATGAATGTTTGATAGTAGCTGGTTAGCCAACGAGCACCAAGGCGCTGAGCACTTTGAAGAAACGGACATTCCAAACTGCTTACCCTAAAAAATATATTAAGGGAATTGTGCAAAAGGGAACGAAACCAGAAGGAATCGGAAAACAGTTTTGGTAAGTCAGGTCACGCTACTCAAACGAAATAAGTAGCAACTACAGTATACATGATGCTAACGAGTAAATATATTGCTTTCAGAAATCACAATGCGGACGATTATCTTTCTACAATTTTGTGGTTACTGTGCCTAACATCGCCTAACATTCACACCTAGCGCGCAGTCTTCAAAAGGCGCGCCCGAACAGGGACTCGAACCCTGGACCCTCAGATTAAAAGTCTGATGCTCTACCGACTGAGCTATCCGGGCTCGAGGATAAGGTGTCAAATTTTATTTTGTGGTTGTAAGGAAGAAATTCTAAGGGACAGTGCTTTAATGACGAAAGATGAAATACTGGACTTGTTATTTGCTACCACTTACTAATCCAAAAGTGTGTGCTCAACAAATGTTTAAAAAGCAGCAGCACCTGTCATCTTAGCGTTTTCTTTTACCGCAAACAACCACTGATTGTGATTTGAAACACTAATCTCTTGTAGATGCTTGCCTTAAGTGTTTAATATTGGTACATTTCCTCCTATACTTTCTGATTAGCGATTAACTACCTTTGCTTATCTTCTCATTTTTGAGAACATCCTAGGTATTATTCACTTAAGAGAACAACCTATAACTTACCAAGGTTCTCCTTCGAAAGTAATACATTCCGTTTTATAGTTTGCATAACATGGTGTTAAGTATTGTCGTTTTATTACCTACCAATCGACGATACATTCGAGAGAATCTTACAAATGCTTGAGAATTCCGAACCTTAAGTTGGCATGTATGGTATGACGACCATAACAAGATAGTGTATACGTACAAGATCATTCGCATATATGCATTAGCTTTCGGCGTTCATCTAAAGGTCTTCGAGGAGGCAGTTTCGTAATAGTCGCGGGGTCTAGGCATTTGCTTTTTTCGGTCCCACTTATTTTAAGTAAGTTTTACTTTACATTGGAAAATTAACATATGTAATACTTGCGGCTTCAGAAGTAGGAGTCTAAGTGGAAAACGACCTAGTGATAATGCAAATTAAAGAGTAGGGGTTTGGGTTGGTCCGACGTCCTGATGCTGGATGAAATTTCGCGATGAAAAATCCAAAATAAGATTTGGTCAGTTTGTGTAACAAGTATTATCGACCAACGTAAATGTGTCTGCAAAGGGCCTTCTTAATGGATGTTAGTTCTTTCATTCTGATAACATTACATTTACAAATCAAAGGACTTTACCTAAACATACAATTATACCAATTCACGAAAAGTGAGTTTAGAAATTTATTTAGTCAACAAAATCGCAATATTGCAGACAGAGCCCATGCCCCCTGAAAGCTCCGCATTCACAAACTGCCTTCTTTGAGGAACTTTCCTTGGTATTTTCTGAAAAGCAAGAAAACCTGACTCTTAATTGATTTGGATATTTACCTATTGAATTACGCGATTCCAGTGTGCTTGGAGGAAATCCTTAGAAAGAGAATTGGGCATCTGAATGTTCTTCATCTTGTAGTTAAACCTCTTCTTGAGGGAAGTCGACTGGGCACTGGGTGGAAGGGATAGAGCAGTTCTGAGTTATGTGCGTGCGTACATTTTATCCGATGGAATGTTCGTCAATAGTTGTGGGGATTTTTGCTAAGTATTCCCAAATATGACTCGCGTCGTGTCAGAAGACATAATGTGGGCATATACTCCTTTCTTTTGAAAAGCTAAAGGTTTGCAATATGGCGGTTCCATACATAACGTAACATAGGTGTGTCTTTGCAGTTCATGGTTAGTTCTGATATAAAATGTGAATCCAACTGTGACGAAGCAGTTGCAAAAAATGCAGTCACACACCGCGTCACCTTATCGAAGCCCACGTCAGTCGTTACATTCACTTATTCACTCGTTGAATTCCTCAGCTTACAGAGAAAATGGAGAAGCGATCGATTTTACCAAGGCTGTAAATGTTTGTAGAGGAAGAGATTGATGCACGTTGCATGTAACGCTTTTAAATAGAACGTATACCACAAAAGATGACGTCAGTTGGCCAAATCTAACATCTTGCATGCGCTCAGGATGTGCGTATGATTACATCGCCCGTACATTACCCTCCAGCATAAGGTCAGCTCATAAAAGGGAATACTGACAGGCCCAAAGTTTAAAAATCCCTTTGTCGGCTGTCAGCTTAAATGAAGAAGGTGTAGACCACATCGTAGGGCCTCATATTTTTGAATTCTTTCCAGTTAAGGGGAGATTTACTAAGACGCCCTTTCGATGCAGTACAGTCGACAGTAAACTAAATCATTGTGTTAGGTTACACATTTTCAATTTATCATGTCTTGAACTATCGCAGCTGCATCTATAAAGCAGTATATACTGCAGTCCCATGGAGATTTTATCGTAATCCAAACAGGTTAATAGCCAGAAAGTGTGTCGCGATCTCCCTGGTTTCCACTCTGTACCTAGAAACTCCCTAGCTCGCCAATTCTTGAAGGGATCTTTGTGTTCCATTTAAAATTATTGGTCTGATTTAAGGCTGTTCTTATCAGGTCCGGTCTAAATTAATTCCAAACTACTTATTAAAATCAATTTGCACTAATGGATAGCGCAAACAATGCTTGCACTGAAAACTAATCAAACGCGCTTGCAACTAAACCTTTATTATAAACAGATGTGTGGATTTGTCATTTAAAAAGTAAACGACAACTGCGACTACTGATATATGCACAAATTAAAATGGTCCGTTAAAAGCGTTTTCCATTCTAGCGCGAGTCAATTTCACACTCTGCCTGCTAGGTTGTCATCGCATTTGTAGGTCCTCAGGCAGATGAAATCAATTACGCACCTGAACACTCGAAGGGAAGTTATTTATATGGTTTTGCAGTTACGAAGGTATCCCAGCTTCCTTTCCTTCCGTAATATGACGCATTATTAAAAGAACGAGTAGCTCCAACCTATTCATTCCGGCACATTTCAAAGCTGGTTTTTTCTTAGCTGATGTGCTTTGACTGCTGGTCAAATTTTTCCTCAAGAGTCCTTTGCATTTTATTTTGACATTCAGATCAGCGTGCTTATTAATCGGTATAAAATAATTACTCACGAGCGAACACTGTGAAAACCTTCACAACTGCAAAATATAGTAGGCACAACTGTCGAAACGCATCTTTGCACATTCAGCGTAGTGAATAGTAGGTGTGTAACATAATCCTTTGCTCTTGTACTGCATAAAATGACTTCTGGTCGGTGTTCATCAAGCCTCCCTCGAGGAAAATAAAACTGATACCAATACACCGACTCCTGATCGTTTGACCTCTTGTGTGCGTTTCCGACGTCTGTGCACATTTTAACTCTCGCAAGATTTGTGCGTGATTGTATCGTCTGTCTATCATCACACAGCATATGGTCAATTCATAGTGGGGAATGCTGACAGACTTAAAGTTTAAAGACCCTTTTGTCGGCTCTCACGTTAAATGCAGAGGTTTTGAACCACATCGCAAGGCCTTATATTTTTAACATTTTCCTATAGAGGTAGAGGTTTTCTAAAAAAACGTTTCAATCTTATACAGCCAACAGTGAAATACATCATTGTGTCAAGTTACGCCCTTGGCAAAAAAGAACAACCAGCAGTATAAAACATTAAATTAGATAAAGACGATTATGCCCCAGGATCATAAAAGTTGTTTCATCGTGGTGCCCAACAAGTAAGATTACCAGTATAAAACACAACGCCTACTCGCATACTAACAACCTTATAAACCATGCCGTACCAGCGAGATGAAAAAACCCAGTCACTCAGACAAGCAAAGGCCGGCAAGAAGCCAAAGTTAAAGTGACAGTCAGACCCAGTAACTGGTTTTCCACGAAGCTCCACGACTACGCCAGGCGCGCTCGTACGGTCTGTTGAAGGTGCATAACGCAAACGTACGACTGAAGCTCATCCGCACCGCTGTGGCAATCTGACATATAGTTTTGCGAAAATGAATTTTTGTTATCTAAATTTCTAGCTTAAGGTCCCATAACAACCCTTGCTTCTGCAAGTCAATTCTTAGAAGTCATTAAAAATCGCAGGATAGAACCAGATTAGTCTATCATATTGTTGGATGTGTTTACTACCTTTATCCTTATTACACAACTTCTGGCGATAGGCGTTGTTAGTTTAACACAGACCGAACGCTATTAAGGTTAGAAACAAGTTCGTGAACTCCAGATATCCGATAACGTTTGCATATCATTGCCTTTTTGATTTATGCACAGAAATGCAAGAACAAATTAAAGGCACACCTCTGGTCTCTCCTATATCATGCGTGATTGTTAGAGTAGCCGTGTGACGGAAGAAACACGTTATTTTCACCCAGTACCAACCATGTTTATGGGCTTCTTAGGATGACGGCACCATGGTTGTTGTAAACACATCTTTCATTGGGCTCTTTCGGGAACCATTTTTCTCTGTTGATTCGAATATCCAGTTCACATTGAAAGCTAGACGAATAACCAACTGCCCTTCCTCAGTGTCCTTCTTCGCCGGTATGCAAATGCTCAACTGCACCTTCCTACCACCCTACCTAACTTGGAAACGCATTCCATAATTTCGGCCAACATTTCATGAGATCCGTTACCCATTGTAGGCGCAGTCATTCAAAAAGCCTTTTTGATTCCACTTGAGCACTGATCGTTTCCAAACAGATCCTGCTGGCTAAGACTTGCTGCGAGGAAGAGCTAACTCGATAGTCCCAATGACTGACATCACAAAGACTCCAACATCAGAAGTCGTGAAAAGCGAATTGGTCTGCGAATTCTTTATTGGTGAGAAATAGCGAAAAGAAGACTCAGCTAACACCTATCACAGCCTGTCTATTCGAGCATATTGTTCTTAGTCAGCGTCCGCCGTTGAGATTAATAGCCCCAGCGCTTGGGCCCCTTTGCTGCGTCGAAGTGTTTTTCGTCCTGCGGGCAATCAGCAAATGAGCAGCGTCAACTGGCCACGAATTCTCGCGAGATGAATGAAAATTCTTGCACGGTCCCAACAGCGAGATCGAGAGTCAGATAGAAGGGCAAGCGGGACATAATGGCGGCGGGCAGCGAAAGTGCCTTAGATTGTGAGATACGTACCATTTACCCGGCAATAAAGCATTACCGAAACTTTCTTGAAGTTGGCGGACCGCAAATCGCTGAATTTTACCCTTTGTTTCCACTCTGCCAAGTACAACCTGAGAGAGGTTGACCACCTGGACTACATCTCAAGGTTCATCATCGCTATCGGTCACACTGATGGCGCAAAGGTTGAGGTGACTTTCCGTCCGTCTGTAACACGGAATCAAGCCTGCCGCCTTGGTAACTGAACAAGAAGTCATTTGTACCGTAAATGAGCCCGCTAGCGCCCTCCGGCCCGCAGACTTTTTCAACCATCGGCAATGGCACCATCCTTTGCGACATCTCGACTCAACGTGACTACCTTTATCCCATCGAGGTGTATTTTGAACTCTTTCAGAACTCTCCCTGCCGGTGATCGGAGGCTTGCAAAAGCTCTTAGCGCAAATTTTTGTTTAAAGTGGAATTTACAAGAGTGTCAAAACTTTGGTTCGCTCGTGTCTTAGTTACCAGCAGAATAAATCTCAGCGTCACAACATGTCCACAGCTGGCAATTTCCCCAGCCCCGACTCACGATTCCGCCAAGTGCGTCTCGATGTTGTAGGCCTCTTGCCTCCATCCAATGGTCTCATTTATGTGTTTATCTGCGTCTGCCGGTGCATCCGCTGACATAATTTCATACCTTTGCAAGGCAAAGATGTGGCTAACATCGCCAAGGGTTTTGTAAATCATTGGATCTCCATTTTGGATGTCCATCCACAGTAACTACTGACCGAGGAGCCCATTTTAAATCTGCCCTCTTACAAGCCCTCCTAGAATTTTCAGGTTGTACGCACATTCGGATAATAGCCTACGATCCAACGGCCAGCGGCATAATTGAGTGTTGTCACTGCAAGCTAAAGACCGCACTGCGTACCGCAGAGGACCCAACAACCTGGTATGACAACCCGCCCTTTGCGCTCCATGGAATTAGTTCGGCACAAAGTTTGATACAAACTGCAAAGCGACCGCGTTGGTGTCTGCGACTGTTAGACGATATTTTCACCCAAATCCCTTTTAGTAATGGTGGGTGTCCGAACATTTTGTGCATCATTTGTTGTATGTCATGCATTTGTTTGCCTATATTCCACCTCGGACTCTGCCACCCGAGTTCTGTGTCGGAAATGGCTTGGCGAACTGCGTCAATGCGTTTTCTCGGTACAACCGTGTGCTCAAGCAGCTGAAACCACCAAAAAGTGACCGTCCCGCGTATTCTCGCGCGGTGTCAAGTCCCGCGGATCCTTCACGGCGACAAGGATGATGTGGCCAGTGTCGATCGGGTCAAGGCTGTGTTCGAAGAGGAGCTGTCGGTCCTGACTCAAGAGCAGCTCTGGGCTGACCTCATACCCCATACTGCACCTTCATAACCCCATCCTACCCTACTTCTTGTCAACACCCCCGCTTTAACTCTTTCAATGCCACTGACATACGCATCATCCGTTACGGCCACTGAGCACACTTTCCCGACCGCCATACCATCCTGGTGTTCAGTGCTACATTTACCTTCGGTCTCGCATTTTCATCGGCCTTCGGTCTTGGCGGGTGTATTGCTTTTTCGTTATTTGAAGCTTTTGTTCGTATTCCATTTTTCAGTCACATCTTAAAATTAAATGTACTTATGCTTTTTTAAGTTTGTGTTTTTTTAATGTTTTTCCATACAATTCAACTAGTGTGATTCTAGGCATCTTCAACTTGTTTTTCATCCCTAGCTTTTGTTATTTACTGAGCGGCGTTGAGAACAGAGTCCCTTCTAGTGCGGCAGTGCTGGTTGATTTGACTTGTTTTTTGGCATAGAATCACATTAATGGTCGTCTTGACTTGCAAAATATTTGCGACAATTTGTTTAAACCAGGTTATTTGCTATTACCTCAGTGACAGGGAATTGTCTAACCATTCTACAAAGATGTTAACTGGAAAGTGCTAAATTAAAGGAGTGGTAATGTAGACCTCACGGCTGACTTGTATCAGATAGGAAGAATCTTTACTTAATTTAATTGAAACCATGACAAATGCACGATGAAGACGTATGATTGGAAAAATACATCGCCCGACGTAAGGCTAATACATGTAGCAAACACGCAAGAATGCACGTAGGGAAACGTCCATAATCTATGCCAGAGTGCGTCCTCGTTTAAGACTGTTTAAATATTTTCGTATTTTGCAGAGAAAATAACAAGGAGTAGAGCATAAACAAGGTTCGCATTAGTGGAATCAAGGGCAAAAAATTTGATTGGTTAGTGATTACTATAAAAATACCGGACTGTAAATTCTAACCTGAGTTACCAAATGCGTCCAACGTCTCGTCGCTGTTGTATTGAGATATTTTGAATAAGCAAGCTCATGAAGCAGGCTGTGTTAATAGTTGGGATTATATGTCACGCATGCAATTTACAAAATGGCAAAACATTCGGTAATGCACTCAAATGGCCTGATATGTGATCTAATTTACTCGAAATAAGAACCTTATGATTTAAAGAATTGCGATAAGCAATTGTCGTTTAATCTATTTTTAATTGTTACGTACGTTTCAATGATGCTGTCTTACATAAAAAAATTATTTTGCATAGTCCGCTCTATGGTACGCTGTCAACATAACGCGAACAGACTTAACCAACTGATTGAGAGTCTTTTGGTCAACGTTCAATACTTTCATTATGAAGCACTTTTCAGAGGAGAGATTCAAGCATCCTTTAGGCTGAGAATTTGGTATCAAGCAATTGTTCAAAGCTGCACGATGACAAGCGCGCCAATTGTCAAAACCTCTGTCAAATTTAAATGTTCCCTTTTATTTCCGTGGACGACCGCTTACTTTTCCAGGAACGTAAGTGTCCCAAGACAGCTATCTACTTTGCATGCGTTGCTGGGTAAAAGGATTCTTTTTTATTTCAGAATTCTAACGTAACCTTCAACCCCGGCTTTCTTCATCACAACAAAATGAACTACGCCTACAGCATCTTCATGGCTTACGCAGATGCCCTTGTTGCAGTTAAACAGACGCGATCAAATTCTGCCAGAATTCAGGTGCAGGACCTCAGTTTTCAGAATTTGGATTTAGCCATTTTTCGAAGCATGCAAATGCATGAATACATGTCCATGCCCGCATGGGCAACTTGGGCAATAAATGAAAGCGTCAACTTCACACGCATGGCTTTTGCTAGAATGGATCCTTTAGCATGCACTACGTAAAACACGATTACTTGGATAATCAAAACTGCTCAGTGAAATTAGACAGTGGCAGTGAGACTTGTTTGAAATACACTACTGTTCCGCAAGAGATATGTTTTTAAAGAGTTTCGATGTTATATCGAGTAGGCGTTTATAAACAAAATGGAATTTATATGGATTATCCATATTTTACTTGAAAGTGCAGTTGACGGCATTGCATAATGCACATAAAATTGAAGAATTAATCGAAAATTTTTCTCGCAGGTGTTCACAATGCAGAAATATTTTTTGTTATTTTAAGATCTTATGTTAAACAAATGCAGAAAACTATAACCTAATATTCAAACATCTTCCAGTTCTTAACCGACGGATTTAGAAACCAGTGAATTCGAATTTTGACCTACATTAAGTGAGCTTACTTTTGAAATGTCAACCGAAATTCGTTTTCGTTTCGGAAAGATTAGTTGGGTAGTGTTGTAAAACTAATCATCATTGAGCATAATTCTTTACCCATGTATTACCTTTGGATGCCGGCATCCGAACGAACCTCTTATCGGCTGCATGCAAAAACCACACATTGCAAAAACGACTATTGTGTAGCATGTGTGTTTCCCATTGATTTTCAATGCGCCGAAAAATCTAATGATATTTCATGGAAAACGTAAATAACACCAATCGTTATCTTGCTTATTTGGTAGAAAATGACGTCTTCTTCAAATTTTTTACTCGAATAAAGGAAATAACTTGGTTTTTAAAAACGTTTCCAATTGTCGTATACTTCTGAACCTAACCTGCCCTTACGCTTGCATTCAGAGCTTCGAAAAAACAAGCCCTGTGTTTTCCGCGGGCAAAAAATCATACATGTCTCAAGTGTATTAAGAGAAGACTATATGTAGTTCATAAATTTTAGCAGTGGATTTGAGCCATATTGCTAACTTTGCAATTTATATTGGTAGATGCAGAGACATGATGTTTTGTGAACGGCCATTTCACGGCATCAAAAATCGCACAATAAAAAGACGTTCAAAGCCAAATTATTGCATGCCTTCGGGTATAAATCCGAAATTAAACTTAATATTCTACCATATGAGCAAGGTAACGAGTGGTTTTATATGAGTTTTCTACGAAATATAATTAGGCACATCGAAAATCAGTGGAAAAATGCATGCTAACTAGTAACCATTTTTTGCAGAGTATTGTTTTGTCATGCAGCCGATAAGACGTTTGTTCGAAAGCCAGCGTCTTGAGTTGACTGTATCATAGAATTATGCTGTATCATGATGAGTTTTACAGCGTTACTTAATTGCCCTTTTTACAACGAAAACGCATTTCGGAGTTTCGTTTGACATTTCAAGACTTAGTCCACTTACCGTAGGTCTGGGTTCGCGGCGTTTCCCAAGCTCAAATCAAATTTTATTTCCGGAGTTCAGGAAATTCAGACGACAATGTCTGACAGATTTACAATTGCATTTATCTTTCATGCTAATCTCCTTGGCTACGCAAAAGGGAAATTAACGTCACGCTTGATCTAACGTCAGGCAGCTCTGAAATGTCGACTTCCTGGACGATTTAGATGGTTTAGAGAACTTTTCATTTGTTTACTTGATTGTAAGAGATGCTTTTTCAGTTACTTTCTGAGAAAGCCAAGTCAATGTCTGAGTCATGAGGCTTAAAAAAGTGATTAATCGCATGTTCAATAACTGTTTGTCAAAATCGTCCTGCCTAGGGAAATTTTGTAATTACTAGTTTAAACTTTCAACACGGTTCGCAACTATAATTAGGTCATAATGCAGCTAGAATGTTCTATACTGTAATTCTTTCTGCAACATATTAGAAACATGACTTCCTGATTAGTCTTTCAATTTACTTGGAAAATCAAGTCAAACACACAATGAATCAATTAAATGTCAAAAGCTATCGGCCATCGAGTGATAGAACAGGTCACAAGGGTTGAATTTTCATGAAGAACTATGTTTATAACTGTGGCGGGCATCTGTTGCGGTGGTCTGGATGTAATGATTTGGGCACAGCCCAACGAATGCGTTTAGTATGGCGGTGAACCGTCTGCAGTTAGTGAAATAAACTAGGAAACACAGCTGGATAAACTCAAACCGCGTCACAAAATAAGAAACGTAATCGAATCATGGGTGTCCCGCGGAGCGGGGTCCTTTATCTTTGTCATGTCTTGTGCCTTAGTCCGCGCATCCAGTTCCCTTAATAGTTCCTTATAATTTGAACAAGGTAGTTGGGGGGTAAAACACGTGCCCTGAATGCTGCAATCGTACACCTGACTATAAATTCTTCCATACATAAAGTTTCTTTTTGCGCCAACTTCGTGTAGTCTATGTCGTCCGCGACAGCCAGAATATTAGGAAAAGAAAAATGTTCTGATTACTGGGTAGATTTAATGTGTTACCGGGGTATTTTGTCGTGTGGAAAGTGTTTGTGAGTCAAAGTGTTGCGAATACTCGAAAATCGCCAAATTAAAATAGCCCTTTCACGATTTGCAAGGGGCTTCAATGACCTAAGGCACCTTCGTACAAATCATAAGGGACGTCGGCGTCTAACACAAATAGAGGACTTACCTATGTGTAACCGTACAGGTAATTACCTAACTCATGAAAAGTATCGAACTTTACGAATGATTGCTTATCACTCGCAAATTGACACCATTTCATGGGTCAGATGTTTATATTCATTAAGTAAAAGTTTAAAAGAATTATAAACATAAAAGAAATATTAAAGGCAGTGTTGCGGCGTTTAGAAATGCCGATATATTTTGAAAAGTGAAATATCCCGAAAACGTCAGAAATGGCTCTGATTAAGGAAAGTCCCTTTTTCCATGTGTGGAATGTACTTGCTTACCAGAATCGTAGTAAATATGAATGTGGACATAAAATACCGTCTAATTACAGTGTTTTAGTGAAAATTACGCCTAAATATCGTTTGGTAAGTAGTGTACCTTCAGATATGACGGTTAGTAAACTGTCTACTTTCCGAGTGTAACTTTCAAAACAATTTTTCCCATGTTTTGTTTTTCATTTTATTTCTTTAATGTAAATGAGATGGGGTTCAAAAAGAGGAGCTAGATTTTGCTTGATGTCAACGAGGGGGACGTCGTAAAACAAAAGATTTCATAAGGCGACATGCCATGAAGTCCATCGGTGCCTATAAAATTTTAATAGAACCGACAGGTGTGATCGTAAACATACCGTTTTGTGTATATAGAGAGAACGTTTCTTCCGTTAAAATAATTTACACTTCCTGCTCGTTTTGGTTTAAGTTAAGTTTCAGATTGTCCTCGAAATATTACAGAATGATTCATGATTTTCAGTGTTTTCACCCGATCGTCCATAAAGACAGATTCTGAATCATCAGTTTGTTAAGAACTTCAAAATAAGATTATTCTTGAAGGCATTTACCGAATTAGTGAGTGTTCGGGCGCTCCTATTCACGAAGATGGTCGTTTGGGTCACATGTGAAGACTCATTCAAACATCAAACTTCATTTTCGAGAAACATGACTCTCCACAACGAACGTCGCCATCGAGTATGTCTTCAACAAATAAGAAAGCTTTCTTTAATAAGTTGCCTCGTTAAGAAGTGCTTTATCACTGCACTCCGTTGACGGATCTCTGTCTACTTTGCATTTTTGAACGTCGAGGCCAGGTAAAAATTTTACACTTTTGGTCGTTTCTTTTATGTTCTTTAGAAAGACTAATATTTTTCTACTGTGAACGTAAGAACACATTTTTTCTATATATTTGGGCCGTTTCCACTGTTTTTGCTCGCTTTTAGACTCCGTTCTTCGATTATGAATGCACGGCAGAGCGTCCATATAAATACTAATATTTTGCTGAAACTATAAATATTTTGCTCGTCCTATTTCTCAATAAAATATGCACAGAAGCCAAACTACACGAAAAGTAGTGCTGCATATGTTTAAAGCTGGAAATGACCATTCTGTTGTTGTCGTCTATGTGACATCAAGTAGAATATTCCAAACGGCAAAACAGTTACAGCACACTTGAACAAAAGAATCCCTATCTGCGTTATCACTGCACTTTTGAGCACCGATTCCCACAGATTTGTTAATCTAACATGTAGAAATGGATAAAACCTCTAGTTTTCTTAAAATACATTTTGTCTTAGCAGACTGAACACCATGGGTAACATCCGACATAAAATACATTTTCAAGTTTGGTTAAATGTGTTTGTTAAAGCTCTCGTGGGTAAATTAATATGAATACAATGAGAAAGTCGTTCAAATGTGAAACCGGGGTTTAAGACATGTATTAGCAAAGAAAATTTCACGAATTTATTGCAACGCACACGTTCGCTAAAATTTACTGATATTTTACTTGATATAATTACGTAAAACCAATATATGCATAATAAAAGGACACTTTATTCAAGGAGGTGGATGAGCAAACAAAATGCTCAACATTAAAGGCGTCCAGAAATTCTCTGATCAATTTCCGTTATCAGATTTCATGAGATAGGTCACGTACTGTAGCATGTAGATTTAATTACCCCTGCTCAATCGCATATGTCTCTGACTGCGAATAGGGAATGAGATTGGAGAGGGGGGGAAATATTATTGCTTATGAGTTACCCAACATTTGCTTTGCCAATGGCCTCCTTAGGGCAACCCTTGACATGCAAATAGGTCATGCACGATGCATACTCTTCTGAGTACACCGACAATTACGCTTTCCTTAAAAAAACCGAAATTCTTCAACGCTATCAGCATCTCAGCCACTCCCAAACGTCTAAACGCAAAATGCCTTGCATGAAGTGCTGAAGCATCGCCCGGTTTGACAAAAATAACCGAAATCTCCGCAAATTCGGGCTATAGTGAGTTCACCTGGCCAACAACCTTTGCAAGTAAAGTTCACGAAGCTCATAGATAAATCCTAAATCAAGCTAGCATATTTGTCCGCGAATTGCAGTCACGTCTGTCAAATGCAATTAACGCTGATGAAAGCATGAATCTCTGACATGCAACATTCCATGGCCTCTGTCGGGACGTATCGTTTTCACGCCTGCCTGGCAGTCTAAATCTCTAGCCGCAAATGTCATTTCATGCAAGGAAGATCAGCGACTGCATCGGCAGAAGCTAGAATGATCGATAAACCAACGTAAATCAGACACATTCAGCGGTTAAAATTAATAGGCGCATACTAAGTGTTGAAGCTGCATATAATCTGTGCTATCGCGCTGAAATATAAAAACGACCAAGTGATGGATACTCTGAAAGCAGGATAGAACAGCTGTCAGCCTACAGCGACGCAGTACCTTTTTTACCTGACAACGGATTTGCATAGTAAACTTTTGAAACATTCAGCGATGCGCACACAATATTTTCATCAATTTCTCTCTTTCTCCCATATAGTCCAGATAATGTAAAAGACGATTGCAATCGAAGACCATAATTGCCGTCACATTAGGTTGTTCAGCGATTGTGACACGTGCGAAAATTCGTTAACAGTAAAATGAACATGCGCTGCATCTACTTCACTACGACATCACTCATTTACTGCTTTCTATGTCGAATTCACCTTGCGAAAATATGTATGTATGCTGCATTACGTAAATAATAAATAAACGCCGCGGAAATCGTATGGTGATAGATATCATTGAAATATCATCAGAGCTTGCCAAAAACTTTCTATCAAGCCGTTTTTTTCAAATGATAGACATTGCTGCCATACAGTAAACATAGGCAAATTCTTCTGTATTGCATCTCAAAATAGCATGGGCAAATGTAAATCAGCAGACTCTTAGAGCAACAAAGAACAAGCGCAAATATGTTCTTCTATAACAGTTAGTTTGACTTAAGCTAAGACGTAGGAATTAAAATATCATAACCCACTTATATAGACTCCACAAACCGTGTTCCATGCACTCTACATTTGTCGATGACATTGCCAAATTTAAGATAAGGGTTCTTATCAGGAGAAACGTATAGCATCTGACTAGGCCTTATCTAATTTACGTCGTTCAGCGTCTCTTATACGGTTTGGGATTTGTTTTTATTTGCGATTGTTCTGCAAAACGATGGCTGTGTTCGCGCATTTCAGGACTAAACTGAACATACATAAAATGAGTATCATGGAATATGGTCGACATTCTGAAATGTTTTTTTAACTTGGAAGAATTATGTAGGTGGGGTGCGGCATTATCCCATAATGTTTCAGACTTGCCAGGATGTCGGCGTTTGAATGCATCCCTTTTCGACTTCCCGTGGAGATCGCGCTCGTTAATAGACGGCTACGCAATCACCATGCATTTTTCACATTGGGTTTCGATAGTCTTCAAAATCGAAAAATATTTTATAAAAACCACACACAGATATGCTTTCTCTAGCTGATTTGGTAGAAAACTACTTCGCATTCACTTATTTATGTGCTGGGTAAGGGGGTATTAGTTTTGAAAAAGCTTCCCAATTCCCGATTTATGTTGAGCCTAAGCAGTCGATGCATTAGGCTTTAGCGATATCAGTCTACAAGGTGCATGCTTTCTGCGTTAACAATATCAAATATACCCCAAATATTCCATGAATACATATTTGAATTTTTAAGACCATCGAAAATCAATTTACAAAATGCATATTTATATATTTTATTGAAAATATACCCAGCAGTAAACTTGACCTTAACGCCTACCCGCATTAACCTGACTTTAAACTTAACCAGAAACCTAGTCCTAACCATAGCCCTTAACCTTTCTCTGGCCCTATCATTAACCTCAACTCCGACCTGTGATAGGGAAAATCCATATTTATGTACCCAATCAAGATTTCTTCCTTAGTTCTAGTGCGCGCACTGCGAAATTTTTAGGGTGTAAAGTGTGAGGAAATTGTTGTCATCGGACAAGAAATGTGAGTGAGACTAATTCTGCAAATCGAGCTGAGTTTCTGTTTCAAAGTTGTGCAAACCGTATGACGTTATTTCAGAATTTGCCTGTTGGAGACTTCACATTGTGTCTTTAATCCACATTTGCATACGAGATTAGAAAAAAAGTAAACGACGATAGCATGCATGGAGACATTATTTATACATTTATGTTGCATCGCCTCGGTAAATGGCTTTTATATATTTTTGATACAGTTCTAATATGGCTTTTCGTATCATCAATAAGTGCTCCTACAAGCCACGCTCCGACATCCTATAAGTAGGTCTTTAGCATTTCACATATTAACTCAATCACTGTCTATAATACGGGCTTCATTTTGCAGAAAGTGGAATAAACAACATGAATATATCTATACCGTCCTAAAAAGCTGATGGGTATATTCTTGATATATATTATCCATTTGGCTTCTAAATTTCTACTTAAACTTTGTTTGGCAATTTCCTAAATGCCTTGTAAGCACTTCAAGGCATGAATATGCTCTCAGTGGTGTACATAAATTGCCAAGATTTTAAGGCCAACAAACGGCGTCCGGGTGTCACAAATATTTATTACAGATGGTTAAACTCACAAAACACTGACAAACTTCAAACTATACGATTGCTGGAGCAGGTCTGTAGTATACTGACTGAGTTTCAGTGAAAGTGAACATGCTGGCATGATTGAAATATGCTGACCTAATCTGCACGCAAGTGCGTAATTAAGCTTTTCTACTACTACATCCTAATTTGTCACACACAGATTAAGTGTGTGTAAAGAAATCGGATGAAATATAAAAACCTGCATAGAACAGCAGACCTTTTACGAGTTAACATCATCGGAGGACATGTGCTTTCCAAAATATGTGTATTACTGTAGTTATGGGGGGCACGTCTAAGCTACAGGCCAAGCAGTATTGTCTGTGGTCTGAAAGTGTCATTGTAAGTGCCAGTGATGATGAACGATTAAGTTTGCACAATATTCCCTACTCAAAGATTTGCAATAGTAGTATATCATTGTTAGGTTGTTGGCGCGAGACATCAGGACGAGGGGGTGGAATGGAATTATGGTGCGAGGTCCAATATTAACCCACCTTCCATACAATAGTTTCTACGGATTCAGACATTACAGCACATGCAAGCAAAGCATTCCAGACTTCAATCATTCTGATGGAGAAAAAAGCTTTCGTGCGTCTAACCTGGCACTGTTCATACACATTTTCAGTATATGACCTCTCAGGCTGGTTGTAGTCGCCAACTCCTTGAAGTCCCCAGATACGGCAGCAACTCTTATTGCGCTGGATGTAGAAAGCTTACTCTTGCTCACCCGTATCTGCGAGTAATTTAAACGAAATTGGTCGGGATTAACTTATTACATTTCATGGGGTTGAAAGCCCTGTCCAGCTACAGGATCCGTTTCCCATCCTGGACAATTTCGAGGGTACTAAGAAATTTTGCGGTCCAAGGTCTTAATGCTTGGATAGAAAACTCTACTTTCGACCACGAACAGTTTTAATGACCATAAGGATATATCTTTAATTAAAGAAGGAGTACGCCTGTTTGACATCGCGGGTTTGGCCACCTATGAGCAGCGCATCAAAACTTTGGTGCGGTTGTAATCCACGACCTCAAGTCCTTCTGCACATTCACTTTATGCAGTGGTATGTCATTTATGCGGTAGATCATAACAGTTAGGAGAACGGCTCCCGGCGACGCGTAGGATGTTATACTTCCTCACGTTAAATGGCAAAACCAAGTCGCCTGACCATCGCTCGAATCGGTTTAGGTCTGCCCGCAATCGCTCTTTATCACTATCATTTCGCATGGTACCCAATATCTTTACATGATCGGCATTAAAACTTCAATCCAGTTCGTTCACGGAGTCATCTAAGTATAAAATGATCTGGGGAAGAATAAGAACTGGAACTTTATTCCTAACGACGACCTCCATCTACTGCTGGACACTGACGGGGAAAGTTTGAGATCGGCCGAGTAAATACCTTCGAATCCTCATTAGAATCTAGCCTCTCACCCCCATACTGATGTGTTTGTGTAGAAAACGATGGTCCTGCCCAATGTCGAAGCCATTCTAAAATCGATATAGACAGCAGGAACTGCATTCCATCCACGAAGTGCATAGAGAGGTTTTTCCCGCCCATCACATTAAATTTACCTCATTTTTAAATTTTAGCGCAAGTCTTGTAAGTCTACTTGTCGACCTCTGTCGTGAAAGCAAACAGTAGTTTGCGATTGACCTCTTCAGAAATTCTCTTGGCTATTCCCATTCCTGTGACTTGTTTCCTGCAAACACGGATTCTCACTCAAAGCATGCACTTTTATTCCTCTTTGAGCGAAATCCCACTCCCAAATGTTTAGTTTGATCCTCATGGATCTATCGGACAGAGAAAAGTGCGAGTGCGCGTATAATAGAACCACCTGATCAGTTTTATTTAGGGATGGATGTGATGTCTTGTGATTTTGTAGGGAAAACAGCAGGACAATTGATCTGTTGTCTGTAAGTGGACAATTTAGCTATATGACTTTGTTCCATCTATGTTAGAGGGCTGTATAACCTAAAATATGCCGTACAGAAAACGTGTAAAAAATCGGATGTTTCCGCACTTCTTCTGATAAAACTCATATATTCTTAAACGATTTGCTTAAAGAAAATGTATTTTGACGTAGTAAAAGTTTTGCGACACTCCAGTAAATTTAACCTAGGCTTAGTATTAGCATTGAATTTGCGATTTAAAATTTTTGACCTACAAATTTTCCTGTGCGAAAAACCATTAATTTACACATATTAATAAGAAAGTATTTTGCGTTGCTCATAAAATACTGCTATGCTTGTAGGTCACGCTGTGTGTTGAATAACCAAATGTGATGAATATAGGAATACGGAGATCCATTAATAGATTTTTTGCGGTCAAAAATCTTTTACTGAGATAATTTCCTAAAGGAAACAGAAACTCTCCGTTCAAGTTTGATGATTTAAGGCGTACGTTACTACCGAATAATTACAAAAAGATCTATTCACACACGTTTTGTTTCATTAATGCTTGTACCTTTCCACAACAACCCTAAAAAGTAGTCATTCGAAAGCCGGCGTCCTAAGCCTACGAAATATCTTCAAACTACGCTTCACGAAATTAACTGTTATAGCGTTCATTGAGTGCTCTTTTTGATCGAGACCACATTTCTAAATGTCGGTTACAGTTTACGAGATTATAAACCTGCTGTATCTGTTTAACATTTCTCCCATTTATTCAATAAATTTTTCCCTTTACAGCTACTAGGTACTATGAATATTTGTGAACTATAATGCGTGTGACAAGGTATAGTTGTCTATGCATTCTCCGCAGGTTTCACTTTGACGAAAAGTATCACATTTCTCGTTATGATTGTACCTTTATAAAAATGAATAATAATTTGGTGCTTGAGGGAGCTTAAACCGACTTTAACCCATACAGGATGTCACTACATTACTATCACATATGTATTGAATATTTGGAAAGATGGTTGACGTAAGGAATTATCACCTAGATAGATAACTGTCGCAGCATAACTTCCAACTGAATATGGTTGTCCCGTTGTAAAAGAACCTGGAGCTTCAAGTATCACGAAAAAGACCCCAATTTAAATGCTGTTATTCAGGTAATGGGTTTTGGTTAAGAGTTTGCGTTTTGAATCCTGGCTTTAGAGTTTGGTGTTCAGACTAAAGGCTTGAAATGCCGTCGAGCTTTTTGGTGTTCAGACTTAGGTTTCTAGATCTCAATCAGATTTTCTATTTAAAGGCTAGATTTAGAACTAAGCGTACTTGCTGGCTTTTTGATGAACAAAAGGGCAAACCTTACCGTTTGCTTGTTGGGCTGTTCTTAGCAGTTTAGTTCTAAACATAAGGATAACGCTTATTTGGACAATTTTAATTAGACTAACCGGATAAGCTAAGAGCTACGATAATAGTAGTAGCCAAGACTCAATGAGAGAGTCACTTGCTGGCCAAAAAGTCGATCGCCGCATCAAATACGAATAAATGATGAAGTGCGGAGTTGTTAATTATAGTAGACTTTCACATTCTATAAATACTGCGTCCGTTTTGTCTCCATAATCTCCTTTTGCAACTTCCTACGGCGAAATATTCGAACGAAAGTGGGAAACGTTAGGCAAACCCATCTTAGCTTTGCAATCGAATCATCTTTGTTTCACCAGTGGAGCTGGTTACCATTTTCCTGTCAAATACATCAATGTCGTCCTTGCTTCCACAAAGGTGGTTTGAGAAACTCCAGTTCTCAGTGCGTTAAAGGCCAGCTGCCAACATATTCTGCCTTTTGATATTAGAGTACGCATTTTCTGCACTTACCTTGCGTTTTTACTGTGGGTTTGATCCCTGATTAAGTACTGCCTCAATGTATAAACAAGATATTCATTGTAGTTCTGTGCTTTTGCGTAACGACGACTTTCACAACAGGACTCTCTGCGGCCAGCCATAAATTTCATTTCTTGATTTCATCCCTACTTAACACATCCCTGACTCTAAATGAGATGCCCCTCTCAAAATATGCAAATGACTGCACTTTATGCTGATTGTATATAACTGCACTTAAAATTTCATGTGTACACTGAGAAGACCGCCTGCCGCACCCTTTGCAGTCCCGCATTGTTAAAGTTTTCCGTGAAAAAATATGTTACTGACAAACTTATAGTAAGATGTACATTTAACATTTATATTTTATTTACTGTTTTCAATAGGGCCATCAAGGGCATTGCCTATTACCCTAAAATACACTATACACTTATTCTTATGGACAATGATTATTAGTAGTATTAAATCATTCGCACGCAGCTTTACAGTGTGTGCGAACGAGGGTAGCTAATTGGATATGAAAGTGGAACTCCCAAAAAATCTGTATTTAGTAAGATATACAAGTAGGGGTTGCCCCCTCGCGGAACGCTGCCTGAGCAATAGAGTCCAGATTTTTCAGAATGATCTCGCGACATACTGCGGAATCGGGAGAAAAGTCGGCTCACACCGCGTGATACGCAAGGAGAGAGAGATTAGGAAATTCCATGTCCATTAATCGAAGTGTATTAGGCTGAAACTTGTCATAAAGATAGCTTACTGTTGCTTTCGTACGCACGTTTTTCGGCACAAAGCGCAGTGGTGTGAATGATGGGGGATAGAACGTCATTGCTTCTGCAAAGTCCGACTCCTGCAGAGTCGATAAAATAATCTCAGGTACACATATGCGAAAAAGTGGAGAAACAAAAAATACATGTAAGAGTGCGCAAAAAAGACGTCAACTGGTGGAATAGCTGCAGAAATTTATCAAGGCAGGCATGTTGTTCGCTTATTAGACCAAGTTTGGCCAAAAGAAAACGTCTCACCATTTTTCCCAAGGATACAGTTAGCATCGGTATTTCTGCAAAACAATGCACTTGAAGTAGCGTTGCGTCGAGGTAAATGCACCAAACGTTACAGTTCATAACTTCTGCTCCTGTCGCATTCTCAAATCGTAGTTCTATCCATTGATTCCGAGTGGTTTTGTGCATGAGTCGGAACGGAAACACCTGGTTCAGGCTGGTTTCCACAAACTTACTAATAACTATTGATCTGCCGGTTAGCGGTCATCGAATTTTGTCTGACAGCAAATAGATATAAAAAGCGGTAAGCGCCATGCGACGTCTGGCCAAATACACTGGGTATTTAGTATTATCATTGACACCAGGATTTTTTTCAGCTTGATATAGGCTAGCTGGAGGTTTCAACTCAAGCCAGGCTATTATTCCCTTACGAACAAGTTGATACTCTATGATTTCAACGGATTCTGTCTGCGATTTCAAACAACAGTGGGCTGCGATAACCTGTCCAGTGTCATCAGGCACAAGGACTGGCAGTCAATTTTCACATACTTTTGCCAACAAAGGCCTTAACTGTGAACTAACCATGTGCAGCCTCTAGCATACAATAAATTATTGGAGCACGCAAATTAACAACAATTTTTGTTCCACTTTTAAAGCGTAACTCGCAAAAGACCTACGTTTACTACCCCAAACAGTCTCCAAATCAAGTTTTTCAGTAAAGATTGATAAGTAATAGCCGACAGGGGGCAGGCTGCCCGATACAATGAATTTAAAGGCTTCTTCATCCGCTCAAAATAAGATAACCTCATGCGTGGCCATATTCCATGTGCAAACCCGAATCCTACTTTCAGAGCGGTTGAATTCTTTCTGTCCTATCTCAGTGACTTGCTTTCACAACGTGCTATCGGGCTGCCTAGATTCACTTCAATGATGTCAACGTGTCTTGTATAAGAAATGCTAATAGCAGGTGCGGTGTTGACCACGGTGATGACTTACCAAAGGAATGGAGACAATCTGATCCACAGTGGGCAAGTGGAAGCAAATAATTCACCTTAAGCAACATAGTATGCCACAAGTGACTGCAACCACCCGAAATGAAGCCCTGTATATAACACACAACTGTCGACCAATGAATGCCAAATCTATTATATCCTCAGTATTGTCGTGTACAAACGTAAATCATTGGATCAGCTGAGGAAATTAATATTTGTTTACGGTTTAAACCATGTATATTTTAGTCTGGTACCGTAGTCTTAGTTCGGAGTTGGAATTGAGCAAACGCTTAATGCTGGAGTTCAGTTCATTGTAACCAAGAGTAAGCTTTTGTACCTACTCAGACAGCAACCACAATGAATTACATCATTAGACTATGACAATTACAGGCTATATCTGAACCTTTTTTGCAGAAGACTTCCACATATATTTCACAGGGGAAGACAAAATTTGCTCACGAATGAAGGCGATAGTTCGAGTTTCGCTTGTAAGCATAAGTGAAAAATGTGTTACCAAATAAACCCAGGGGCAAATATTTCAATAAATTTTTCATTCAAAATGCACTTAAATTTATCACGTCGCTAGAATTTTATAGAGAAAATGTGTACTTCTCGCGAAGTAGGTTTTGGCATTGAAGTCAACAGTGGCTGACGGTACATGATGATCGTAACACACAAACCGATCTTCCCGCAGAGTAGCTAGAAATTATCTTTCCTTCCAGGGCTTTGCAAGGTAATTTTTTGAGGTTGTACATCAGTATTTTTCAACATTTAACACAATTGTTATTATGTTGTCACCAATTCCCTTCTTACTATTCATTGATTAATACAAAAAAGCTTCTTCACGAGTATCTGCATCATACACGGTAAACTTTGTTCATTAGCAATGCTAGTGCAGTCCCAAATATTAACGACTCGGACTAAACTGCTCAAGAGATTTTCAAGCCATAAGCGCGGAACTATCAACTTTCTCGGCCTCGCGTTCGAATAACAACCATGACCAACTCCCACACCTTTGTCTACGGTTTGAATTTCTTGCTGTCCGTGATTACCAGCCAAACACTAATCTGGGTCATCTGAATGACATAGTTCTTATTTAAATTCACGGAACGTATTCATTTCAACCACGCTCTGGAACGCACTGATTAGTTATGCATTCTCAGCCTGCATATTTCGAGTTCTGAAACGAAAAAATATTACTTCCTTTTACAATTTTCCATTAGTATCATGGTTAGCATTAACATTAGTGCGTACACCTGTGCATTTGTGATTTTGTTGGCCGTGCGCATTACGCTTACGAGAATGTATCGCCGTCGTAAATATTTATTAGACCACGTAGTCAGTAGTGCTGATATAACTCTTTCATCACTAGCAAGAAAAACCTATTAAAAATCTGATTCGCCGACGGTTGAAAGCAAGAAATTACCTCCCACACGGCCATTTCTATTGATCCGGCAAGCGAATGTCTACATCGTCGCTTAAACGCTGCTATCATGCGCACATACCCAGGTGCTAAAATGTGATTGGTTTTCACAAGCCCTCCGCTTCTTCGCCTTGAATGTAAGGATAGACTGTCAATTAAGACCTCTTCAATGTGGATCTACGCCTCTAATTTTCCTATGGCGCAGGTTATATTGCTCCAACAACTGGGTGTCTGTCTAAGCGGATACGACAGTACACTCCTGCCTGTCTAAGTCGATAAGGGGAAAAGTCCATCTTTAGCAAAATGCGGTTCACTTGGTTGACCGTGGACAATGGATAGACGTCAGCCAAGCATTCCGAGTCATCTATTAAGTGTCAGCGAGACACTTCAAGCTCCTGCGACAGCGAATACTTGCGACGGAAGGCAATGACCCTACCGTAGGCTAACTCAGCCTTGCGTCCGCATAAAACGTTGGTACAGGCGCTACGGTTTTCCTAGGTAACGACAAACCCGGCATACGTTTTTATACACGCCAGGTGGTGTTATAGCGACGAAACACGGACAACTTATCCTCAAACACCTATCCTCTCCCCCCTTTCCTGAACCCCAGGCAGAACTAGAATCTGACCACTCAGCTCTGGATGACTTTCAACCCTCGCCCCATATCGACTTTTATTAGATATTCAACTTTGGCTATTCTGCCGATATATTATTATGCAAACCTTATGATGGATACTCGAATGCAAACGTTTGCTGGACTTGACTTCTTAAAAACCTAATCAATAATCAATCACGTCGAACGACAGACACTGTCTATTCGTCCGAAGTCGTCACATAAAAGGGCGAGCAATTTTATTTACAAGCTTTTTAATTCGCAACATTTGATAAAATATAAGTTCGCATGCGAATGCATGCAACCCTACCAATCCAACAAAAGGTTTCCAGTGGACTCATTAATGAACATATTCAAAATTGCTAAGGTAACGTCAGCTAAGCCTTCTTGTAGAGTTAAAGACTATACCGTGATATTACTGTCGCATTTAATACTTGTAATGTGCAAATAATAAAAAGTGAGTCTGTTTAAAAAATCTGAAGCAAGAAATCAAGAAGAATGGACAATATTCACAGACAAAACCGACAAATTCTGGACCTAATAAGAACGTCAGATATTGTGCATCTGGTGCGCAATCGAAATGATCAAACGAATATCGGCATTCAACAGCAAAAAAAGAAACAGAGAAAAATAGAGAAAAATACTGGGCGTAATTTCGAGCTACTTCAGAACAAGGAGAAGAGTTTCACCACTCAGGGCAAAGACCACGTCGGTGGAGATGCGAAAAGCGAGCTAAGGTCGTTGTCCCTTCATACCAGTGAGGTCCGTCCACTGACTGCAAAGGCACATGAAATTTGGGGACGAAAATACCTACTCAACATTCAGTATTGCCGGATTAAATCTACTGGCGAAAATAATTCGGCCCTTAAGATGTGTCACGCCCAGGTCGTAACGCGTAGTTCTCGTGGGGAGAGGGGTCTGGCAACCAAAGGTGCGCACTGCGCACAGAGGTCGCCTGCTGTCGCGGATGGCTAAATTCCACGTAAGCCAGGGGACGCTCGGGCCGTTGTGTACTGCCAACGGCGAAAGTCTGAAATTCGTTTGGCAAAGAGGTGACAGCTGGACAGGCACTCCTGTCTCCCATACCGGGCAAACTAAGCCATCTGAGGGAAGAAGGCTCTAATGAGATGGCCAGCGAACCGGGGGACCAACATACGCTAAATGGGGGTTTTTCACTTGTCCTGCCGTGAATAGCCATCTATAAATAAGGCCGCTAAACGCCTTTTCATTTATTTTCCTCATCTGCAACCTTCGCAAAGGCAACTGCATGCCCACAACATTCAAAGGAGTAGGTCACACTCTCTTGACAGCGTTCTCCAATCCCCAAAACCCATTTATTCTTTGTCAGCATCCAACTACGAAAATGCACTTTTCTGGGGGAAGGATAGAGTGCAAAATATGTTTATGTAGAAGGCCGTGCGATTCGCAAACAGAACTACAGTCGTCATCGTGAAAAAACGCTTAACT
This sequence comes from Spirometra erinaceieuropaei, assembly GCA_902702965.1. Taxonomy (NCBI): domain Eukaryota; kingdom Metazoa; phylum Platyhelminthes; class Cestoda; order Diphyllobothriidea; family Diphyllobothriidae; genus Spirometra; species Spirometra erinaceieuropaei. The sequence continues at coordinate 13,557 of CACRXP010000413.1, read as the reverse complement.
TGTTTAGGGCGTACATTCTACTTTTTAAAACAGCTGCTGCAATTGTATGCATTTTGTAGTGGCTTCTCTGCCAAATAGCGTATTAGCGATGTAAATTTGACTGAAGAATCCACTTAAGTAGGTGTACAACCCTCGGGCGACTCATCGGCAACAGCCAGGAAGGAGGCAGAACAACGCACTTCCATGTGGGCAATTCGTTTTGCCTGTTGAAGCTGCTCGTCAAAACGGAATAAAGACAGTCTACTCCTGTCCTTTTTGTTTACAAAGAGAAAGAGGCTCTGAGATGTTAGACGACTCGCTACCCACTTCGGTAAATTTCGCCTTTTTGCGATTCCGGGTCGCACCTGACTTGTCAAAATCTTTTTTAATAATTTTTTTTGATCGAGCCTTATGCTGAAAGGAGGAGGCGGCGTGTTCTTTTCTGCAAAGTGATCAAATTACCAATCCCAGTCATTAGCAAACTTCTACAAAAATATGTAGGATGAACGACACATAAACCTACGTATATTCATGGTTCCTCTGAAATGCTATATATGTCTGCACTAGGCGGTCGTCTGGTGCCGCTGGGCTTCCGTCCGCGTTGCCAAAGCGTGAAGATTCAGCTTAGCATCAACGGCCCTTGTGCAGGATTAACCTAACGCGAGATGGCTTTAATGACTTGTTCCTTAGATACATCTGACGGATTGCCTTTTGAAGAAGGCTGAGCACAGTCTCGGCCCTTCAACGAACAAACAGGACAGTGGAAACGAAACGGCCCAAGCTCTCCTCCATCCAGCTGATACAAGTATTCATTAGCAATGCTAAATTCAGAAGTGTTGCAAACTCCGATGTGACCTGCGTGCCCATAGCATCTTAAGTCAGCCATGTTCCTTACCCTGAACGAGTAACAATACCTCTCAGATTTTCTTAGGCCATCTCTAAATTACCGGTAAACAGATCATGAACGGACGCACTTGCGACACTTGAAAGGATATCAACAGTTAGCGTGATTATTGCATAGATGAGAAATTTACCAATGAGGCACCTATGGTAATATAAGAAAGGAATTCGCGCGCGTAGTCTTCGCAACCTGACCGCGGTCTAGACGAGATCTTGATCTCAAGGTGTGTTTCAGCCACGCCCATGCCCGTAAGTTTATGCAGCAGTTTTTCCTGTGTCACTTTGTGGTAGCTGGCTTATTCACAGACCATTCTCGCCCCCCCCCCCTTTCCACCGTTCCTCCCTCTTGCTGAGTTGCCCTGAAGACATTTACGACAAGTGAAACATTCATTTTGCCTTAGATCTCATTCGCATACTCTGCAGTCTACTTCACTCCCTTATCTGGCTTACTGTCGATACCATTGAACACCAACGATTGAACTGCAACGATAACATTCACTACCCTAGAATAATTGGCAAACTGCATAGCAATCACATTATAGGGTGCGATAAGGAGGTCTTGCTGAGAAGAAGAAGGTGCGATCGCTATAAAGGGATATGTTTTTAGACTGACACTTCGATAGTACTTGGTCTAATTATCAGAGAGTCGCAGAAGAAATCGCTGCAAGTGCAAGGACGGCAAGATTTCTTAAACGCAACGGCTAGGCCATCACATGCTTCTGTAGGTATTATCTCTTGCACTTGTTGCCAGGGGTTTTTATTGATGCAATGGTTACTTGTTGGTCGTTAATTGTCGAAATTTAATAAAAGTTGCAGATTCTTAGCATGTAAATTGATAGGAAACTTGGCATACTGTTAAAGTAACTGTCCGTTTTGATAACATTATGTAAGCAAATTTTCGGCCTCGAATATGACGTCGAAAGATCATTGTGCACGTTGATCGAGTAAAAGCCTAAGAACCATGATTCAAGCGGTCTCATCTACTTCTGGACTGCTGCCTGCACCTCATCCCTTACCATTCATTGACAGATTTGCAGGGCATCTACCTCCCTGTTTAGATACTGGTCATGTATCGGCGGCAAGAGTCGGCTTGCGCGTGGGCAGCACATGCCGCTGCGTCAAGTGGTCCGTTCAGTCGCCACCAGCGACGATGCCCTTAAGAGAGGGGCTCGTCAATGTCTGCTTGCGCTGGAATTAGTTCATAGTCATGTCAACTAACGTAGTATCTCTCGCACTTTTAGCGGTGGTGTGGACAGGATAGTTTGAGAGGTGTTGTATTCGTAGGGAAGGTGATGCTGCTACTGTTGCACGCACTGCTGATTGGCATAGGGATGGGAGAGCTAGTCGCAGTGCGAAGTGTATTAATATCATCGACATCGCGCCGAATTCCACGGTCGTAGATAGGCCTGTGGGTGAACGCGTGAGTTTATGTGCAAAGGCATCGTGGGCAGTGAGAAAGATGACGTTTGCTGTATTTCGGTGCTCTAGGCACTGATTCGTTAGTCTCTGTCTCGCGTGAAACCCCTCAAGTTGACGCGAGAAGTGAATGTTCGATCGCAATGAGGATAGGTTAGGGTGGAGTTACCGTTCCCGGTCGTTGAAGGGGCCCCCACAGTGCTCAGATCAGTGACCGTATCGAAAGAGAGAATAGCCATCGTCCCCGCAGAGGTTTGCAGAGGACGATAAGGACTGTGTTGCTCAATGGCGAAAGGACATCTGGGTCGTTATCAACGATAATGAGGTAGGTTTGTCGCTTTCAAGTAGCATAATCTTCGACGGTGCAATAATTTTCAGTTGACGGGATGAGTTGTGAATTTCCACAGGCGTTCATTTGCATGGCAACTGCATCTCACTGAGAAACACATAGGTCGTTTGAAATACTCACACTGCTCAAGAACGGACAGGATTCTGATTTCGATTATTAAAGAGGCATCAGACCTTCCCCTATTGCTTAGTTGCGGTTGAAGGAGCTTCTGTGGGTATGCTTAGCAGCTCTGTGGATTATAAGTTGGGTCAATGCATGCATTAGTTAGGGAATCTTATGACGTTAAGCTATACTTCCAAATCATTTTCAGCATTATCCCTGCTACTTCATTCACGCCGCTTTTGGGGCGCAATTTCATTCGGTCGCTGACATTAACCATAAACATATAAATCTACCGTTTACGTAGAACGCTTCTGAATTGAAATATATTCCCAGATAGACTCAACAAAGTCACTATTATTACTGCCAAACTGTAGGTACCTTACATGTTCTTCAAGTATTTGCTTGAGGAATTTTTGGCAGAATTCGGTTTTGAAATGGTTTCCAATTCAATGACAATTATGAACCCGACCTGACGTCGCACATGCCGTTATGGATTTTAAACGCCAGTCTGTTTGTCTTCGGAAGAAATTTTGCACTGGATCAAGACCATACAGAGTAGTTGATAAGAAATACTAATAAACGGACAGATGTGATACTAGTTGGGTGGACATTTGGCGGTCTTAAAAATCTTTTAATACTGAACTTGCTAAAACTAGTAGCCCGTCTTTCTTTGAATAGGCTATTAAGGTTCTAATGGTAGAGGAGTTGGCATGCAGTGCGATACAAATTTAATATGGATCTGGATAGCAGTCTCTGACTGAAAACACGCCTGCATGCATCTATGTCTGCAAAGAGTCATGCGTTGCCTAAATATCTTGTAGCAATTTTGGCAGAAAAGGCCTGTGTGACGGGTAAATGTTGAAACTAATGGCACTTGATAAAGTAGACACGATCGCTGACAAAAGAGTTTTATTAGCCTGAGGTCTCGGATTCCTGCTCGAACTGGCACTGTTTGGGCCGTTTCAGTGTAATGCTTCACATGAAATCGGTTAGACCAATAAATGGTGTGAAGGCGTGATCGCTGGTGATGTAGATTGATAGTAAGTTGAACTTGGTTTTGCTTTGCAGGCAAATACAAACGTCTTGAAGAAGGAGACAAGATCGCCGGGACAAGAGCTTTATTAGCCTGACGGGGCCCCCAGTTCATCGAAAAATGAAACGAGCTTCTCATTCCATACTCCGTGCTAAAACTTCGCCTAGGCGGAGTAACAAGCCATGCGGGGAGGGCCGAGGTGAACAATTTTCCCAACACCGGGGTCGGTGCTTCAGATGATCGAGCAATCATCACGCCAACATCCGACCTGCGTGATGAAATTGCAGCAATTATCAACTCGAATGTCGGCCATCAATCAGTGATCACACCAAGTGCGACGATCCCGGATGAAGGGGGGAGCCGTGAATGTTCATAGGTATGCGGTAGCATGGCTACTGCATCCTATAAATACCGCAGCCCCTTGTGCAACAACCACCCGTTTCTGCTTTTTTGTCTCTGATGATGGATTCGAGTGGGAATACGAAACGTCAGGCTAATAAAGCTCTTGTCCCGACGATCGTGTCTCCTTCTTCAAGACTACTGCCTAGGACTCGTCTCTTCGCTTATATTGGCAAATATAAACGTGTAAACAGGTGGTGATTGTGTCGGTGTTGATGGTGTTGGCCGTGGTGGTGGTGGTGCTGCTGGGAGAAGGAGAAGAGAGTGTGTAGGCAGATGCAGCGTAATACTACTGGAACCATAAACCCCTGCGCAAGTCGCCGTCCCCACTCCTACCGCTGCTGTTGTGGGGCACAGGATGGACATTGTCGAAATCGACGGTCGAAATATTACGTATGTGTTTGTGGGTATGTGTGGCGGGTGGGATGAGGGGTTTCCAACTGTGGGCTCACGTAGTAGCTCGCTCACTTGCTTGCAGGCACAGACTACGCCCAGCCTTCATCTGCTGGTACCAAACTCTCACGGGTGGCTCCCCGAAGCTAGGTTCTACCTTGCGGCCAAACCCCGGTAACCGCCTCGGCCGGACGGCTAGACCAGGTAAGGGTATCCGTGCGTGCGCCTGCGCGCATGATGATGTGGATTTCGATGGTCGGATGGATATTCGCGTCAGCCTCGTCAATACGGGACTCCGTCTGAACCATTGCAGGACGCCACAAGGTAAGCGAGCACTCGAGTTAGTGGACGTTGCTCTGTCTCCTTACTTTGCCTCTTATTCTTACATGTCGTATACTGCCCTTGTTGCCTGTCCCATGTCTGCTTATTTGTTTGTTTGTACCTGTCCTTACTAATAGCTTACTGTCATTGTGCTAGACTTCGCGTGTCGCCTCGCTTACTCCTGTTACCGCCTGCTTGCTACATCTGCTCGTCCATCCTAACTGTAACTCATATAGCGTTCTGTCGGTTGTATCCTCTCTTTTAGCCCCCTACTGCCCACAAACCTACAAGGCTAATTCGGGTCCTTCGCTAATTAACGCAACACCGTGGACAAAAGTAGAGTTCCGCAGCCGTCTGGGGATAACCGGGCAGCCATATTTAGGGAGTGCGCTAACTGCCCAACAGTGGGAACTAACTAGAAATTGTGCCCTACAGTTTCTTGGTAGGCACGCTGTGTGTAGGCTGGACGTGGCCGCAGACAAATGCACACGATCGAAAAAATTGAGACAGAAACAACCACCATCACTCTCTTCCACTTCCTGTCACTTCCAACAAAAGAAAGTGAAAGAGAAACAGCGGGCGTCAAGGATATCACAATCATGCATCTATACAATCGTAAAGGAAACCGTCAACTCTGCGACAATCATCGAGGAATCTCCTTCCTGAACATCGCAGGGAAAATCTTTAATCGCATCCTTCTGAACAAAACCCTAAATGAAGAACTTCTGCCAAAAAATCCAGTGAGGACTCCATTCTCATCGTGGAAACACGCCCATGAATCGCGGGCCTTGCAGGGTGACTTCGCACACACTGGCAGCCTGGAATGTTTGCTGCATTTTAGACAATCGGAAGAGCAGCCCACCGGAAAGATAAAAGCGGTGAAGAGAGGGAGGAGAAGGAGGAACAAACGGAGAATTGTTCCCTCTTTCGTTCTTTTGGACGTTAGTTTTGCGTGTGCGGCCACGGCCAGCATGCAGACGGCATGGATGCACAGCATTTGACTAGGGAACCTACGCTTTCCTGTTCCCCCTGGAGACAAAGTACCCAGGAGTGTGAGGAGAAAAAGATGCTGTGGGTAATGTGAAAATTTACAAAAAATACAAAATATTTTACCCAAAATTCATCAATTGCAGAAAGGTAACAAGGCGTATAAATTCTAATGGACCAGGCTAAGAGCATGGATGTCTCTCGTCCGTCTGGACAATCGTCTTCAGCCTTATCCTCGTCAGTATAATTATCATTGCGTGTTCCGCTACCTAACATACAGAGTGATCTCATATTTTATTCCAATCCGCTGCTTCACACGCAAAGGAATAAGATATTGTATACAAACTACTGCTGCCTGATTCTACAACTGATGTCCTACCATACATGTCATATAACAGATTTATCTCATGGCGCAGTGGTTGAAGACGTAGATGTTTAGCTATCACGTCGCGAGATGGAGTATTAGGTGGTTTACACTCCGGCGTTGATTATGACAGGCTGATGACGGCTACTAAGAAAAAAATTGCCATTTCAGACTCCCACGTCTTATATCATGCGCTGCACTGCGGTTGCTGGTTGGGGTCGAGACAGCCTATAAGGCAAAACGGAACGAGTGAGTTCAGTATGAACTGTCGCTGAGCGCCCCCTACCATCCAGATCTAAATGTTTGCCCACTGAATTTACAGTTCCATCCAACCAATCGCCCACAGATTTCGTATTGCATCAGAAAAATTTTTCCAAAAAAATATTCCATGCAAATTTAACTCGCTGCGCCTAAAATCAGCACAGCCGGGACTACATATGTGCACGTATTCGGTCACACATACCTTACTTATATGCCAACGTTGTGAAAGAAAATTGCCTCAATAAAATTGGGCGGCCAGTTGACCGCAAAGAAATGACGTATCATGCACCTCACGCGTAGTATGCTCTCATACACATGGTTTTCGCCAAACCCGTGAAGTCGTGCCGCTATTTGACGGTACACTGGAACAGAAGGACCATATCTCACGCAAAATGTGCATCGTCAGCCAACTGACAAATATAAATTTATTCGGGCTGGCTCTCTGCTCAAAGACGATCATCTAGCCGCAAATCTTCAAGCAGCACGAAATTCTCCTCTCTCATCTATATGACATGAAGCAGAACGCACGGTGTCAGTAGGGTGGAATGGCCACGAGATGCCTGATGTAGTTGTCCTGAGATTTTTTGCGGTTATGGCCCACCAGCTAGCCGCGAACTACAATTCACATAGAACTGCGTCGTGCATTGCAATGCAGTCGGAATGCTTCTCACATGATAGAGAGTGCGTTACTCCCACGCCCTCAAAAGACTTCCCTTAGTTCTGTCGCTATTGCTGCCCATTTCACAAAAAAACCATATGTAAATAGAGCTGCCAAACATTCAAGACCGCACACACTTTCATCTCCCTACATTTGAAATGCACCCGCCCAAACTTTTAAGCGAAGAACTGATAGAATGCAGTAACATGTTTTATTGGACAAATATAGCAATCAGGAATATGCACAAACATCATGGATAAGCAGAAAAATATCACCTGTATGCAGGGATAATAGGGATATCTTCTATGCGCTGGCTGGCAAATTGCCGCAGCAAACGAATTTCCGCCATAGGTAACCCAATCGTCGGCGGATGGGCTTTCGTTCTCGGCGGTCGAGCAACGTATAGGCATCTAACATGAGAAGAGTGAAGGAAAAGAGAGCTAGGTATGCCATAGGGGAGATGAAGGACTAAAGAAATAAAATGGCAATAAAGTGGTTGTAGACATACGCGACGACATGTCAACGGACCTCCATCGTGGAGGACGTCGCCTGCCGGCAGATGACACGGGCATTCTCATTTGAATCCCTTCTCTGTTTGCCACTACTGCACAGGCCTGGCAGTTTGCAATAGTCACTTCTGAGACGACAGGAAGACAGTCCGCGTCTCCGTCAGCGTGCATATTCTGCTGCTGGTACTGCTGCTGCTGCTGGCCCCCCTCCTTCACTTCCGGTTTTACGCCGTTATTGTCATTAGTGCTGGCGTCCTCATCCTCCTCCTCCTCCTCCTTCCCCTCCTCCTCACAATCCTGCTCCTCCTGCTCATCCTCCTCCGAAACCTCCTCGATTCCCTCGAGTTCTGGAACAAACTTGAGCTTTCTTAAATGCGGTTTAGGGTGCTGCGTGATGTTGTCTATTGCAAAGTAAAGAAGGCGCCTTTAAGTAGTAGGTAACGGCTGTGCAACGGTCAGAATGGGCAGTGCAAGTAGTTAATGCACTTACTGTGACCTGACTGCTCCGTCTCATCCTCTCGTACCAAGCCACTCTCTATTCCTCCCCCAAATCCAGCTGCTGCTTCCTCCTCCTTCTCCTCCTCCTCCTGCTCCGCGTCGCCACATGCCGCATTCCTGAAGGCTACCGACTCGATATCATCCGCCGATGGTAGAACATTATACTGCCGACCTCTGCAATCATTCGTTACGCGCACATTGCTGAAAGGATTTTCAAGGAGACGAGACATCTTCCCTCCACAGAGCTTCGTCCAGCAAAGATACACTTCATGCAGATGGGACAACGAAAACATAACAAGGAACAAGGATGGGGTAGAAAGGACGATGCCTACAAGTAAAAAGATGTGATGTGTCCGTTAGACTAGAATCCTGTTTGCGTATACTCGGATAAATATTTTAAGCCTGGAGAAATCGCAAAGATGAAAGACTGCATTGCAGTGAGCAGTGATTTAAACGATGTCACGAGGTGCATGAAGGGATTTAATGCCAGCACTTACCAATCAACAGGTAAAACATAACATTCGGGACGCAAAAAATCCAGGGATTTGAAATCATCTCACAAATGATTTGAACAAATACGCGTATGACAAGAATTTCCAGGCATAGACCGCGCAGCGTTTGTAGCGTCATAATTACTGACTGAGGTGAATTCGAATGGCTGAGGGTTATCGATCTTGTGCAAGTCTTCGTTCAAGTGCCAAGATGGCAGCGTGGCGGTCGAATGTGTGCACGTGCATGCGCGAGGCTAAGTTCGGTTGTTTATGAAGTTTCTGATCCAAAGGAGACCTTTGCTTTCTCAAATCTCATCACTTGGTTCACGCTGTGTGAAGCGTTTGCTTGTATTGAGACGAAGGGCAGAGCAGCGGCGGCTTGGCGATGCGTCAGGCTGTAGGCGTATTTAATGGGAAAGACTGCTGTAGACATGGAACAATGGTTAACATTTTATTATCCTCGATCACTATGGCTAATTGAATTCCCAATTGGACTTTGAAAATTACACTGCTGAATAGGGCGCCTAATAGCTGCGCGGGATTGAAGATTGAAATAGTGCGGAAGGATAGAGGGAGAGATACATGATTTATGTTGAAAACATCGTTTCTGGACAGGATATTGTTCATGGCATAAGATGGATCAGCCATTTGGTCTATAAAGGTTTTGGTCGGATCATTCAGCAGAAAGGCCTTGCCCTTAGGGATACACACTGGCTGAAAACAATTTATGATTAGGTTTAGGAGGAAAAGGACAAGGTGATGAATGTTGAAGCGAACGAAGGGGGGGAAGAGTGAGTGTACGGAGGCAGATGATAAAACGGCGGAAGTTGGGGCTTGAGTATGCCACGGCCGCAATGGCAAGCCTGTGGTGGCGCGCAACGTGGACATCGTCGTAATCGTGCGCCGAACTGCCAACTCGTGCTTCATCAATTCGATGACGGTTACCCGCAGATATTAGGTGCTAACAATGCTTGTGTGTATATTGCTCAGCCCAGAACCTGCCTACAGACTGCAACATGTCAACGCATTAATTGGATTGCTAAACATATTCATGATGATGATGATGATGATGATGAGGATGATGATGATGATGATGATGATGATGATGATGATATTTTCGTTGGTGGTGGCGGATTTGTTGGTGGTGTTTGTGTGGGTGGGTGGGTGGTGGTGGTAGTGTTTTTGTTGGTGGTGGTGCTGCTGGATTTGTTGGTGTTTGTGGTGCCTGTGGTGGTTTCGTTGATGCTGGCGGTTGGGTTACTGTATAGAATTTGAGGTAACGTATGCTTCAGGTATTAAATAGTTTTTTAAGATTTAGGGGGCGCTCTCTGATCGTTCTTACGGAAGTCCCACGTTACTTTGTGTCTTATGGGCTCTCTGTCTCTAGCGTTTTATTTTGAAGGTATTACTGTCATTACTTCAGCATTTTCACTCTGCACCCTCCCTAAAACATCCTACATACATGGTTCCCGTATCACCTCGACCATCGGTTTGGGCTTACTTATACGACCGCTTTCACTGTCACCGCCTTTTGAGTTTGACAATGTGAGGCTAAGGCCAGACACGCTTATGTCATGGCACGGAGGATTAGACGAGATAATTTGGCTATGGCAAAGTGATCATTCCCCTAATTTCTGAATTCATCCTCTAATGCAGCAGCGACATCAGTAAGAAACGAATCATTAACCGTACAATTAATTCCTATTTATCACTATTGACTGTCACTTTGTCAGTATTAAAGCGCTGGGAGACTGATTATTGCCCTGCTGAACCGTCGGCAATTTGTGCATTTCTATGAGTTCGGAAGTACTTCGAATGCAGCTTCCAGAAAGGTCCGCTGAAGAGAGTATGTGTAGTCACATGGGGTGTTGATGAGCGGAAAGTCTGGTGATGTATTTAAGTTTGCGGTGATTTTCCCAACGGCTACTCGAAGACGCCTATGACCAAAACGTTCCATGCAGTGAACGATAATGTTCGATCAATGTGATATGTGGAGGTGGATGGGCTACAGGATGTCGGGGCTTGATACTTTTGTGGACCAGTCTTCGTACGGTGGGTTCAAAATGCAGTGGCTAGTCAGATGACTTAGGTCAAAGTGCAGCCATGGGGTGGGCAGGATAGTTTGAGAGGTGTTAAATTGGTAGAGAAGGTGATGCTGCTACTGATGCATAGTCCAGGCTACATACAATTGTCCGACCCTTAATTGTTTATCGGACGCTCGATGTAACGAGGCCAGTGCAGATACCACCTTTAAGTACTAACTTCAGCCTATTTCAGAGAGTCAAAAAGCAATTGTAACACTTTGCTTCCCGGCCTGTATTACTGCGAATGCGGATACTTTCCTGCATGATGTATTTACTTGCGTTGTGTTTAAGTCGTAGAATCGAGGAGCGAGCGTACCGTCTCAGAATCCTCAATGTACCGCGACGAGTGCAAAAACTTATGTGCACTCAGCCCAAACTTCTTTGATTTCGGATCACAGAAAGATGAGTGATCGTAACACTTCTTTTCCTTACCGGTGTCAGGCGCATGCGGATACTGCCTTGCATTCCGCACTTACTTGACGTGAAATAAGATCAGGAAATTTGAGCATCCCTTGGTATTAGCTCAGACGGTCAAGAAGCGATTGCGACATCCCAGATCTCGCCATGTACTGAGGCGCATATAAACACTTCCTTGCATTCAACGTTTATATAACCAACTTTAGGTTAAATGAATTTGAAGGCAGTTGACTAGAACGTACTTTGTGAATTGACATTCATTCACAGCCCGGCGATGAATCGTTTACGTTAACATTCCCTTGCTTAGGAGGTGCCGGCTGCTGCTGCATTGCGTGGGCTTTCGCTCCATGCGACAGGAAGAATCCACAGGCTTCCTCTACTCACATGCCTCTGAGGTCCGAACCACGGCAACACCTTCTTCACACTTAGTGAGCATTGTTCCTTGAGAAGATGCCAGTAAGCGATTAACGATTGTTCCTATTTCTAATCCGCCCTTCTCAAACACCTGCTCGGTTCTAAATGCTTCCGCTTTCTGCATCATGCACACTGGAACGCATAGCTGTCCATGCTCTGTTTCCTGAATTGTAGCCGCATTTGGTGTTTGAATTGGAAGATTAGCACCCCTGGAAGTTGTCTCCCGGCCTGACAGTACTCCGAAATCCCCCTCTAATTAACAACTTTCAATGTTTTTTTAATTTTCGAACGTCGAACAGGATGCGATGATGCAGTTTTTCTGTTTGCTCTGGCTGATGGTTTACAATATTCAGAGCAAAATAACCAAATAAGAACACTTTACTTCAATTGAGATGTCTTGCTTACACCATCGTCCCGCCAATTTACTTTGGATTTTTTAACACGTACATATACTAGGTAGGCTAAATCTATGAAATGTCGACCAAAATTCCGAAATGCGTTTTCGTTTCGAAAAGATTAACTATGTAGGGTTGTAAATTTGGTCGGCCTGCAACGTAATTCTATGATATTTTAGTTACCTCAGGATGCCGGCTTTGGAATGAACATTCTTCCAGCTGGATGCTAAAATTACACTATGCAATAAGTGACTACATATGTAGCATGCATTTTTCTCAATTATTTTTGATGCCCCTAAGAGTCCAATTATATTTCCTGGAAGCATGCATAAAAATACTCATTCTTGTGATCATTCGGTAGCAAATTACATCTTCTTTTATTTTTGTACTCGAAGGAGGGACATAATTCAGCCACAATGGCATGCCTCTGGTGGCGCGCACCGTGGACCTCGTCGTAATCGAATGCTGAAATCCGAACTCGTACTTAAAAAATTCGGAGACTGTTCCTAGATAATACTGGTGGTGGTCGTGGTTTTGTCGGTGGCGGTGATGCTGATGATGATGGTGATGCTTATGCGTCGGATTTGTTGTCTGCTTTGCTGTCCATTCTAGTCGTAATCTTTTCCCTTCAACTGCCTTCATAACCTTACATCCTATCCAAAGGGCTACATGCAGTCTCATGGATTCCCAATTTTTAAAAATGCCCACCTCATAGCCAGAAATGTGCTGACATTTAGGGCGAATCGACAGACGTCTGGGGTATCTAAACAGGCACATTCAGGGACAACCCTTTGACCACCTTGTCCTTCCACTTGCCGTAGCGCAGCCTTGACTGTATGCTATCTTTTAAAATATTCGCAGGGATAAACGGTCCCGAGCAAACGAAAAGTGGTGCACCACAAGGTAGATATTTCTATTTGCAACCAGACAGAATTATCTAAAAATGGTCAGCAGAAGCTGGGGTGTTGGCTGCATTATGCTATTTGAAAGCGACAACCTACCTCATTGTCGTTGATCACGACCCAGGTGTCCTTCCGCCATTGAACATCACAATCCCTATCGTCCTCTACACAACCACTGCAATGACGATGGCTATTGCCTCCTTCAATACGGTCACTGATCTGAGCACTGTGGGGGCCCCTTCAACGACCGGGAACGGTAACTCCACCCTAACCTATCCTCATTGCGATCGAACATTCACTTCTCGCGTCAACTTGAGGGGTTTCACGCGAGACAGAGACTAACGAATCAGTGCCTAGAGCACCGAAATACAGCAAACGTCATCTTTCTCACTGCCCACGATGCCTTTGCACATAAACTCACGCGTTCACCCACAGGCCTATCTACGACCGTGGAATTCGGCGCGATGTCGATGATATTAATACACTTCGCACTGCGACTAGCTCTCCCATCCCTATGCCAATCAGCAGTGCGAGCAACAGTAGCAGCATCACTTCTCTACCAATTTAACACCTCTCAAACTATCCTGCCCACCCCATGGCTGTACTTTGACCTAAGTCATCTGACTAGCCACTGCATTTTGAACCCACCGTACGAAGACTGGTCCACAAAAGTATCAAGCCCCGA
>CACRXP010000412.1:556912-580182 GCA_902702965.1 Spirometra erinaceieuropaei | reverse complement strand
GTTAGTTCTAATTAATATCGTATCCTACGATGCCCCATTGGCTCTGCGCGTTGGTTTCCGATGCAGACAACGACATTCTTGTGCCTTCGGCACTGGTTTACAGAAGAATTAACAGACATGACATACAGAGACCTGCCTCTCCCGACATCCTCGAGAAGTGTAACTTTGGTGCCACCCTAATAGCAAAATGTGCTCTGAATGAGCTAGCAGGGAGCTCGTTTTGCGAGGTACGTGAGCTCTACTGGAGCACTGAAATGGTTATCGATCAGAGCTCATACGGAGCTCGCAAAAACGAGCCCAATATGAGCTCTGAAAAACGGGCTAGCGAGGTCGTTCCGAGCTTGGCACGAGCTCCAAAAAACGAATTTCAGCGCTTACCCAACCAGGGGTTCCTCTCACTTGTGCTGCCCAATTCCCATTAATTACCCTTTTTTTCGGGTTAGTTAAATAAAGGAACACATGTTTGGATAAGGAAAATTGTATTGTAAAAAAAATAGATTTTATCTGATATGTGTTTTAATACATTAAAGCACTATGGCTGTTGCTCCCCGTTGTTATTGGTGGGGTCTGTGATACTCGTGGCGGGGTCTAAAAGGGAGAGATTTCGCAGTGGTAAGTACACATATTATGATTTATGTGATTAGCCTCCACTGAGGTCTTCTGGTGCGTCTCTGCTTTTCTTTAATTCACGTGTTACATTATGTTAAAAACATCATCACACACTGTCTCCAACTTTTCCAAAGGTCCTTTTAGGCTACTTCGGCTTATAACTCCTTACACGTTCATGTCCGATTCCTGCTGCACATACTCAACCATACGACCTTCAGAAAGATAAGCACGGGCGGGATGCATGACCCGTGGTTGTCGGCGCTGTCGTTTACGCATACATCTTTTCGACCCGCCGAACACTCCTCACCAACCAACTGCGTGAAATGCGAGTGACTTGCCCCCCCTCCCCGCGTGGCAACAGTTTGGCGTCAGTCGACGTGACTCGCTTTGCTGATTGGGTGGAGGCCGAAAAAGCCCGGGCGCATGCACGCACTTCGCGTCGGGGTTAACAACCTCAACAACTGGCGCTTGGCTGGGGGGGGGGGGGATTGCTGCCATTGGCAGTTGGGACGCCTGTAGCCTCTCTTGCAGCTGTAAAGGTGGTCCAACAACCGTGTGTGCCCTGACATCTTGTCAGCCGTCGTACCTAGGTAAACTCACCTAACTTTTTACGCGATTTTAGTGTAAATTACCGCAGCAAATCACAAACTGACCGTTACAAAGATGATTGCTGTGGTAGTTGGAAATTATCGGATATGGAAAAAGTCCGCGATCTCAAGAGTGAGTTCTTGCTTATTCATCAGGTGGCCTGTGAAGTAGTACACATCACTGGAAAAACTGCGACTACGGGGGGTTTATCGCAGAAGTCTATGCCGTGAGTGAGACCCTGGCTCCCACGACGCTCAAACGCGGTCCCGAGCAGAAAGACAATGCGGACGCCAGTTGGGAGGATGATGTATTCTGTACAGAATAAATAGAGAAGGAGGTGGAGAGAGTGAGACTCTGGCTACCCCGACCGTAAGAGGATTGCTCATTCTGTACAGAATAACTGGAAGAGGAAAGAGGGAGAGAGTTCGCAGTGAACGAGGGCACGTCTGGCGTCGGGAGAGAGGCGTACCAAGTCTCCGTCAGGGAATGCGTCACAGCATCTAAAGCCAGGGCACGTCTAACTCGACCTTGGATTTGATTGGCCGGTTGGAAAACCGTGTAACGACCGACCTTGTCGGGGCTTCAGCGGTCGTTGTCTCGTCTGTGTCTCCGCAGGGTGCCTGAGGTGGAAAGTCCTGGTCCGCAGCACCTTTCCCTTTGTGAGTATCATTCATTCCGGTCTTCGAGGCATTCCTCACCAAATATAACACACCAAGCGATATGACAAGTGTTTATTTGTAAGAACCGGGATGGAACGTAAACACAGGGGAGAAGGGAGAGTCAATCAGTTCAAATAAGCGTTATCTTCACAATTGTCCGGGAAGGGTGGAGCTGGGAGCTGCTACCGGGAAGAGGAGTCAGTTTCTTCACGGACCTCGACTGGAAACAGAAAGGGAAATCGAAAAGTAGCCTCATATCAGGCACCTTGACACTCAAAATTGGCGCCGCAGACCACTAAAACAAAACCGGGTTATACGCCTTCACGTGTGTCAGCTACAGCCGAGTAGGCGTCAAAGCGTTTTAAACCAGGTCACGTCTGACTCGGCATTGAATCCGATTGGACAGTTGGACAGCCGGATGGGCGAATGTCGGTCAGCCCTGGTGCCCATGTGCAGACACTCGCGAGGTGCGCAGCGCTGCGACAGGGCAACTACCGGTCTTCACTGAGTATGCCTTCTAGGACTTCATCGAGGTTACACTCAGACGATGGTTTATCTTGGCTGTGATGTCCACATGTACAGTAGGTGGGCTAGCTCATGAAATGTCAACCGAAATTCCCAAATGCGTTTACGTTTCGAAAAGATTCATTAAGTTGAGTTGTAAAGCTAGTCAGCCTGCAACATAGTTACTATACTATTTCAGTTGCCTCAGGATGCCGGATTTCGAATGAACTTCCTTCCGGCTGCATGCAAAAATGACACTCTGTAAAAAATGACTACTTATGTAGCACTCATTCTTCTCATTTATTTTCGACGCCCCTAAAGGCCCAATTATATTTCATAGACAACATGCATAAAAATATTTATTCTTTTGCTCATTCGGTAGATAATTACGTCTTCTTCTTATTTGATGCTCGATGGGGGGACACAATTCGGTTTTTAAAAAGTTTCTAATTGTAGGACTTTTAAATATCGTGAAATGGCCCTTCATAAATCGTCATGTCTCTGAATTTACCAATGTGGCTTGTAAAGGTAACAGTATGTATCAAATCCACTGCTAGATTTTATGAACCCTATGTGGTCCCACTTTATTGCCGTAGAGAGATGTGTGGTTTTCCGTACGCAAAAATATAAAGCTTGTAGTCTGGAAACCCTCAATCCAGATGGGATTCAGAATTATTCAGGAATTGGAAAGGTTTTTAAAAACCGAATTATGTCCCTCCTTCGAGCATAAAATTCGAAGCGGGCGTAATTGTCTATCGAATGAGCAAAAGAATGAATTTTTTGTCTATTTTGTCCATGAAATATAATTGAATGTTTAAGGGCATCGAGAATCAGTGCGACAAATGCATGCTGCATAAGTAGTCATTTTTACAGAGTATAGTTTTTGCTTTCAGCCGGAAGGAAGTTCATTCGAAAGCCGGCATCCTGAGGTAACTGAAATATTATAGAATTATGTTGCAAGCTGACTAGTTTTACAACCCTACTTAATTAGTCTTTTCGAAACGAAAACGCCCTTCGGAATTTCGATTGACAGTCGCGATGAAAGCATCATGCCGGCTCGCAGAACGTCAAACGGATGGCTGTCGCTGGTGAGTACGTGTCAGTATGCGCCAGACAGAGGCGCAGTGCTGTGACAAACGTCTACGCTTTAGCGGGGAGTTCGTTTTTTACAGCCTTCACAATCGGAAAACGGAAATAATTTCCCAGGTTGACAAAGTTGCGAGGCTCGGGGTGATGATCTGAGAATGAGAAAGTGCTCACCGGTGCAGATTCATGGAACTTATGACGCTTCGAAGAGTTTGGTCGGTCACTTCTGCAAAAGCATTAAATGCACGAAGCGAACGCAAATGTAAGTGGTGTGCTGAACTCGTCGACATTGGGCGGACCGACTTCTTTTTGCGATGCCTCGTGCCTATGACGGATGCTTGACGGGCTTGACACCTATGATTGGTAGCCACATTGATGAAACATATGTGGCAGTTCGCGTCTCCTTGTCCTTCACCTTTGTCACGCTGCCTTTCTGTCCGCCTCACACCCCTTGTCGATACTTTGCTGGGACACGCGAGGATTGTCACTAGCCTCACGAGTGCTCCAGACCAATCAACGCTGTGCCCCCTCTGATTGGCTGGCGGACGCGGAGACAACGAAAGGCGCACGCACGCGCTGGGTCTCAGCACCTCGAAGGCGGACACAGACAACACAACTTGCCTGGAGAGGGCGCTCGCGGCGACTGCTTACAGAACTTTTGTGTACTCACATTCATGCCTTAATCACCCTGTGGCTGAAGAAGAATTTCCTTCAAAATGCGGCTGACTAGTCCAGACCGCCTTAAATGTTGCGAAGGGGACTGTTGTTATCGACGATGTCCGCCGTGTGCCCCACAGCATGGGGAGCATATGGACGGGTACTTGAGCCGCATATAACGCACTTTCTCTCCTCTCTCAGCCACCTGAGTTTGATATTAAGACAGGGTTCAGAAGACCGGGGACGGGATTGGGCGCAGTGGCCGCAAAGCTAAATAATAGAAGACGAGGTGGCGAGCATACGTAGCTTTCGATAAATTCTCGTCGGGCCAGTACATTTATATGGGAACGGGGTAGAAGTAAAACATGTCATCGATAAGATAAATCGATAAACATTCGCCTTTAAACACAGGCGGGGTGTGGAAATTTGGGGGAAGGGGGGGGGGGGGTAATAGCAGTCAATGTTAGGGGCGGGGTGAGAGCGGAAGGGCCCCGAGAGTTGCAACATTAGTCGACCTACGTCCACTGTAGGCGCGGAGCCTGAACGTGGTGCTTTTGTGCGCATAAGAGTGGTTTTCGTAACCTAATGGCGGCCGCTTCTGCTGTCGCTAACAGGCACTGGCCTAGTAGCTTAGGGTAGCTCGATGGGACTTTCTAAATCACACGAAAGGCTTCGTTGGGGTCCGCACGATGTCCGGAATCGACAACATGCTCGAGAATGACGCTGCCTATGCTCCTCGTTCCGCCTTTTTCCAGCCATGCCGGGAGGTGTTCCCGTATTCTCTTGAATAAGCGCCGACTCGTGCGACCAATATAACCTGCTCCACAGGAGGAGTGGAGGAGTAGATGCACATTGAGGTGTTCTGCGGTGGCAACTTATCCTGACCCTCTCCGCGTAAAATAGGGTTAGTAGAGAGTGATATTTGAATCCTTGCTGCTGGGAAAGTTCGCGAGACTGCTTGCTCAGGGCGTCTCCTTTGGAGTTCACTTGCAGCGTCCCCTTGGAAAGGGACTTTGAAGAACGAAGTTTTCTTTTCGGCGGTCGGTGTGGCGGGTTTAGTCGGTCGTTCGGCAATGTTCTTTGCAATAAACCTGTCGGGAATGCCCGTTTCCACGAAGGAAGTCCTGGATTTTTCTGAGCTCCTACTCGATGCTATCTGTTGAGCAAATTGTTTAGTTCTTTGTGCCAAACATAGGATTAGATTTCGTTTTTGCTGGAGGCGTACGAAAATGGCGAAGTTCGTGTATTGTTCAGACCAGGTTTTCTTCCGATAGACGCTTCTTCGGACACTCCCATCAGGTCTCCTGCTTAGAAGAACAGCTAAAAAAGGGAGCGAACCGGGCGTTTCGATCTTCGGCGGGAATTTGATCGACGGATGTGCCTGATTTGCGGCATATAAGAGGGTAGCTTCGTCGGTTTCTGCAGTGGCAATTGCAAAGATATCATCAACCTAGCCACCGTAATGTTGAAGCTAAGGAGACGCCGTAGGGACGCAGTCACCAGAGTCAAGTTCGCTCTCTCTCTCTCTCTCTCTCTCTCTCTCTCTCTCTCACTTCACTCTCTGAGCTGCATACATTTATGAGTCATCATATCGGTGGGGGGTAGTTGAGCCTCTGCTTTGGCTGATCGGCGCAATTTTTTGCAGGTTTGTGGCTTTAATTCCACTTTTAATTAGTAGCCTGCGTCCCCTTTCGCTTCTGGTCATCTTGATTCTGTCCCGACACCGGACCCAGTTGGTGAGCGGGAAGAGAGAGTGCGGTGGATTCTGCGCAAGTCTGCTAGCACTTCAAGCTTATTCACACGCAAGACGCACAAAGTGGAAGTCGTCGGCAACGACGATCGAACTGTCAATTAGTAACCCCAGTGATGGAATATATGCCCAAAGTGCGCCCGATCTGCCCATACCACCTCCAGGGTTGTAAATTGCACTTATTAACATGACATTTCGACTGTTGTTATTGACGATGTCCCAAGTGTGTTCCATGGCAGGATGGGTGTGTGGACGATGCTTTACGCAGAAATCTGCTTATAGTCACAGTAGACATGCGCTGCATATATTGCACATTCCTTCCTCATCCAATAGATCTCGGCGTCAAGGCAGAGCCAAGAAGACTGGAGGCGGGATCGAGCGTAGTGGCTGACAAAACTAGCCTATCTACGCGTGCCACGCAAAATGGATTGGGTCTTCATAGAAAGAGCAGAGAGTGACTGAGGTTCAATGTGAACGAGTATGAGATAAAGGCAACATTAAAAGGGAGCCATTGTGATCCGATTCGCCATCCTGAGGGAGGGGGGGGGGACCGAGTTATCCAGTCAACCGTAAGCCTTCCAAGCCACGGCTTCCAGCACACAGTGATAGTTTAAAGGCTCGTTAAATTGTCTTTAGTGATAGTGTTTATAGTAATGGTGTTTATGGTCGAGTTCGCACCCTCTCTTTTCCATCTCTCAGCCACCAGTCCACTGTCCAAGCCGGTCAAGGATTCGACCCTGCCAGTTGGCGCGGCGGGAACCTGCGCACTGGCGTGTCATCACGTTTCCACGTGTGCCATTTCATACAGTTGCGCAGCGAAAAGATCGCGAGTGACCAGTTGTAGGTGCACAAAATATCGTACAAAATGACAGCAAAAAAACTCTCCAAGAGGAGACCATATTTGCATTTTGCAGCATACTGCTAGGTAAATTTTGTGGGTTGTAATTCCAGTCATCCCGCAGGTGGAGAAAACTAAACATACTGGTTTAGGGATATGTGAGATTTCCTAATTACCAAACAGTCATTCTGCAGCATGCGCATATTTCCGGAATGGAGTTTAGATCGGAGAAAAAGAGATAAAAAGAAGGGATCAGAAGGAGTTTTTTGTTTGCGGCAGAAGTTTACCAGTATTAATCAGGCGAAATATTTAAATTTCTTCTCCGAGTTTGTTTAGGATAAAAATGAAACCGTAACCACTCAGTTATACTGCCCTGGCAAGAGTACCTTTGAACGAAGAACGTATTGCGTGAGTTGATTCTATCCAGTCAAAGGCATTTTCACTATAGATATACCTTACGAAAGTTTATTTTTTGTGATTATTTACCATACTGACAACACAGGTAGAAGCTAAAAGCCCCGGCAGGCGTGCTTCGTCGGTCTTGTGCCGCTGCCTGACGTAGCAGCGAGAAGTTCGTCTCATCGGTGGGTTCCCCAGACTTCTGCATGTGTTTTCCGGTATTTCCAACTCCGATTTTACTCCGATTTTTAACTTTCCGAGGAAGCTAATGCGCGGACGTGGAGTAAATTCTTTGGAACAGACTTTTTTAGGCATGTCTGCGCTTTTAACTAGTACATATGCTGTCGGTATGGTAAGTAACTACACGATCGTATACTACTGGCTGCCTGTTGGCGGTTTGTGAATATTACGCGGTTATTCCACAGTGCCTGATGGATTTTAGCTCAAGTATTCATATCAACTGATGAACTTTGCATGAAAAAAATCTGTTCCGAAGAATGTACTCAAACTTCGCACATTAAATTCCACGGAAATAAAACAGGACAAAGTTATTTTCTTCAGCAGCAATTTTTTTATGTTTAGTCTAGACTAAGTGCGGGACGTAAAACGTCATCTGGTAAACAATGAACGGCTAGATCGCAGTTGTTAGCCAGGAATGGGGAAGCGGACGGCGACCTTAACCCTAATCCTAACCTGAACCCTAACCCTAACCTCAAACTTAAACATTAACCGTTAACTTTAACAGCAACCCTAACCCTAACCGAAATCGTAAACATAACCGTCGCCCTTAGACATAGCCGTAACTGGAAAACCTAACCGTAATACTGAAACCTAATCGTGCGCTCAAACGCTAACGGTAACCCGAAAAACTAAGTCTAAAGGCATACCCTAACCCGAAAATCGGAACCCATTAACCGGCACCCTAATCCTAACTTCAAACATAAAACGGAAGTTAAACGAGTCAAATGTGATTATGGAGCCCCACAAAATAGCCCTAGTAAACAAACCCCCCGGCCACCTGTAATACGTGGCCTGACTACCAACTGCGATCTAGCCCAATGAACTCCCGAGAATTCACTTGATAGGCAAACACTTTTAAGATCTGTCTTAAGTTGTGAGTATAGATAGGTATAAAAAAACCCGAAGTTCCTTGTAAAGGACTGAGAATACCGAAAACAGCTTAGTATTTACTAATAATTCAAGGGCACTGTAAGACTCAACAAATTCTACGGTCTCCAGAAACGCTCAGTAGTTTAACGGAGGGTCAAGTTAATGATTTGCTTGTGATTGGTCCCACGAATTTGACTTCATATGGCTATCTGAGACGTCATAGTTTTGAGACGTCTCCACACAGCATGCCAGCCAAAAGCTAGTCCACACTAATCACTGCGAAAATGACAGCCCTTTATTGAATTTTCCAAATAATTGCAAGTCATTATGTATATGAGCTGTTGTCGTGCTGCCTATTAATCTTACAGCCATGCATATAGGGTTGAGAAGTATCTAAAGTGTTTTTTTCAAACATCGCTGTTTTTATGCTGTACTAGTTATATGCTTATATTCCTGGACATATGATATGCATTGCACAAACTGAACTTAATAAGTTAGCGTGATTTTTCTCGTTTTCAATATAACTGATCTACCTAATTAAACGGCGACTCCTCACGAACGTGAAATAACTCTCGATCCGGCCTTTTTGTTATCATTCATTTGAAGATCGTCCAGTTTTCTTTGTCTTTATCAGTTTACTAGGAATTTTCCCCGAATACGTGCATAATGCGTGTGTTTGAAGGCGCACCGTACTTACAGCGCAGCGTTATTGTTTTCTTCAGAAGTATGGGAAGCATGGGTTTCATAAGAGTTTTAACAAAACATGTGGCGACAAGCGCACGTGATCCAGAGAAAAGGTTGTTTTTAGCATCACTGCGACGTATGCGAGTGGATTTCGCCTACGCCTGATAAACATAGACGGTTTTACGAGCAAAACTAATTTTAAATGAGGAGATGCAGCTTGTTCCGACAGAGACGGCCTAGCTTTTCACAACTGGGTCGAGTTAATTATTCAAATGTGCCAGAAACACGCATTGATTTAGTGAGCCCTGTGGTCATCTGGTTGATTCTAGATCAATTGCCTAGGCAGTCCTGCTTGGGCAGTCAGCTCATACGTTGTAGCAGGCTGGGGGGAGGGGGGGGGCTTTCAAAAGTAGTGTGGTCGACAAGACAAAGATTTCCAATCAAAAGTCAGGGAAGACGGAGTGAGTTGGACAACCCTTTCTGTTTTGGAAGTGCGTACACAAACGCTTTGCAGGCAGTCCCCGCGAGCGCGCTCTCAGGCAAGTTGTCCGTATCTGCCTTCGAGGTGTTGAGACCTGGCGCGTGTGTGCGCCTTTCGTTGTCTCTGCGTGCGCCAGCCAATCAGAGGGGGGGGGGGGACAGCGTTGATTCGCCTGGAGCACTCGCGAGGCTAGTGACAATCCTCGCGAGTCCCAGCAACGTATCGACAAGGGGTGTGAGGCAAACAGAAAGGCGGCTCGACAAAGGCGAATGGTAAGGAGACAGGAACTGCCGAATGTGATTGAACTCATGGCTCCCGCTGGGGCCTCGTGGCTCAGGTGTTCCGCCGAGACCGTCGAGGTTCCAAAAGTGGATCAAATTGATTACTCGTTTTCAAGAATTGTATTTTTATCGAATTTAAAACGTTATATGACCATTTTTTAAAGAGTCGGATTTCGCGAAACACAAAATAGACTGTCACCCATCTTTAAACTTTTTGGTCCCATATATATAGTAATTATAAATGCCAGAGAGAAATGACTCACAGAAGCAACAACAAATGGATTATGTCTAAGAGTCGGTTCACTCTGACAGTGGATTTTAGTGGTAAAGGTCAGGTGTCAATGGGAGTTGAGGAATGTCTACATATTTTGTGTAGTTCTGATTTAAAGGTGATCGTGGCTGGTATCTGAGAAACGCGACCAGCAATTTATGCGCTGAGAATAATTAACAGCATTCCTCCGACACCGAAATTGACCGCAAGAAAATAAACTTACGCCGTAAGAAAGTGACTTACCTGCAAACGAGGATGTGTGCTGGGGTATGAAACTCCGGTCATCATTGTTAGAATTTAAATATCTGAACCAATCCCCTGCTACTCAAATGGAATTTTAAAAACATCGCGTTTAGCAAGTGTGAATGTTTGCGCACCTACGATGCAGTCCGACATTTAAATTTGCCTTGACAGATTTTAACTAAGACCATATCCGAAGAAAATCTTTTTATGTATTTCATTGAGAAATGCTTATTGTTAGGTCTCCAACTTCCTCAGAAATCCAAATGAGAACTTGGAATGACTGCTACAAAGAGGTCTTTTTAGACTTGGTCCGAGAGCTAATACGAATAAGTCGATTGAATTCCACTACTTTTAAAGGATTAAACCAGTAATAACCACAACCTGTCAGCAGACAGTTGCATATTAATATTTCTTGACTCAAAATACTGCCAGCGTGGGTACTAACCAGAAGCCCCGACACATGTTTGGCCAATGTAAGAGTGAAGTATACAGTGACGGTTCGACCGTCGTTACCGACGATGTCCACCGTGTGCGCCACGGCAAGGCGAGGGCAGGCACAGTGACTTGTGCGTGAGTTAGTTTACAGTGATAGTGGATTTGCACAACATCCACCGCCTTCTCTCCTCCTTTCCGGTCTGAGTCGGTGCCAAGAGGCGGGAGAGGGCGCAGGCGGCCGGCGTGGCTGGATCCGCGCCTAGGCGTATCATCGTACCCTCTTGTCTATAACAAACACACTTCACCGGGGTCCCAACCGGTCCCAACAAAATGAACGGGCCGAAAACAGGAGGATGACGGAAGTCACTGGACAACCATGCACATGGCCTATATACCCATCGGGAGGGTGTCTACTAGCAGGTGCCAGAGAACTGCCCGCGCGTACCAGGCTGCGAGGGCCGCTGTTTGCTGAATCATGGCATGGCAGACGCACGCAATCCTCAGGACCAGAAAGCACATGGGCAACGCTAGAGGTCCCACTCATGAGGTAATTGCCTCATAGAGTGTGGTACGAAATTGGCGATAGGGTATTCAAGCATGGTACGCCTACTTCCAACCAAATTAACAAAAATCCAGAACAAGCACGTAGATTGGAAAAAAAATAGTTGCAACAGAAGGCCTGCAAGGGGGATGATTTACAGCGAAATCATAATACGGAACAATCAAACTCTAGAAAAGCATTCTGCTATAGCAGAATGCTAGGCTCATCAAAAAAAACTAAACGTTTTAACGAGTGGAGATTATGCAGCACAAATACCTACAAGCAAGTCAAGCGAAGAACACCAAAGATAGTTCAGGGTTATTTAAAGCAGGCATAGACAACAGAATTTATTGGAACCAGTAAATTTCAGTACGGCTTATCAACTGCAGCCGGTCGTTGCATAGCACAGACAACACGTGAGAAAGATATGGTGGTTTGAACTTCGACAGAGAAAATCAATGTAAAACAGCAAGTTCATCGTATACCGCACGTAGACTAATCAATAAAATGGTAACTTGAAAAGGCAACATAGGAAAGAAAATGGGGAAGTTAACTGGGCTAGATCGCAGTTGGTAGCCAGGCCTCATATTACAGATGGCTGGGGTTTGCTTACTGGGTTTTTTGTGAGGAGACATAATCACATCAGATCCATTTGGCTCCCGTTTTACGTTCGAGATTAGGACTAGGGTACCGGTCAATGGTTTCCGATTTTCGGGTTAGGGTTATGTCCTTTAGGCTTGGGTTTTCTGGTTACGGTTAGGGTTTGAGTTTACGATTAGGTTTCAGTATTACGGTTAGGTTTTACAGTCAAAACTATGTCTAAGGGCTACGGTTAGGTTTACGATTTCGGTTAGGGCTAGGGTTGCCGTTAGGGTTAACGGTTAACGTTTAGGTTTAAGGCTAGGCTTAGGGTTGAGGTTGGAATTTAGGTTAAGGTCGCCGTCCTCTTCCCCATTCCTGGCTACCAACTGAGATCTAGCCGTTAACTGAAAAAGTCCGTTATAATATCCTTATCCTTTAAGGGCGACAACATTTCAAATACCATTAAGCGGCGACTGAGATGCACCATTGAAAGAACATACAACTCAGCTGAACTCATATTCTGCAGCCCTACTAAGGCTATCCAAGTTCCACGGCGAAGGATGCCTTGCCATTGCCCGCCACGCCAGATTGTGTTTACGAATTTGCATGCACTTGTGGATGCAAGTACATTGGGCAAACGCAAAGGCAACTGACGGCCAGGTCAGTTGGGCACCTGCCTTAATGGCTTCCAAAGCAGGGGAATAAGATTCCACTGTCTTCTATTACAAAACACCTCCTTGATAGCGGCCATTCGGTTGACCCCAAAACATCTTTTCGAGTATTAGTTCGAGCACGAACGACTTGGTTACTGCGCTACCTGGAGGCAGCCTATGTACGGCGGGAGAAACCCGACCTATATAAACAGCTAGACCACGTCGTCGACCTCAGCTTGCACTGGTAGACCTGAGCCCCTTTTGATTTACGAAATCCTTCGGCGCGTTAACTTCCCCATTTTCTTTCCTATGTTGCCTTTTCAAGTTACCATTTTATTGATTAGTCTACGTGCAGTATACGATGACCTTGCTGCTTTACACTGATTTTCTCTGTGGAAGTTCAAACCTCTGCATCTTTATCACTTGTTATCTGTGTTATGCAACGACAGGCTGCAGTCGATAAGCCGTCGCGAAATTTACTAGTTCCAATAACTTCTGTTGTTTATGCCTGCTTTAAATTCATTCGGAGGAAATATTGCTTCAATATAATCCGTTTCAAGAAAACATGTAATGTTGTAAGCAAAAATGAAATAGAGGCAAAGAGTACAGTCGGATGATCGACATTTTCAAAAAAGTCAAAAAGGCAGTTTTATTCCGAATTAATCACAGAAAGCATAGCTTTCTGGAGTGAGATGAAGACGATGTGACTCACTTTACGTGTGTTGTTTTCGAACTATCTGTAGGCAAAGCGTACTCGAGGGCTCAAGAATATAAACAGATATTGAGAGTCTATTGTCTAACGACAGTTCGACCGTCGATTTCGACAATGTCCACCGTGTGCTACACACCGAGGTGTGGTAGATACGAAGGCCTGCGCGGGAATTAGTTTATGGTGATAGTAGACTTGCACAGCATCTACCGCACAGTCTCTTTCCCACTCTCCGCCTGAACCGGTGTCAAGGAAAAATCAAAAAGGCCTGGGCGGGGGCGCAGGCGGATGGCACGGTCGAGCCCGTACCTTGGCGCTCTACGCCACACCCCTGGTCCGCACAGCAAATGACCAGGTTTTTGACCAACAACAGCAACAACAACACCCTAACGTGGGTCGGAAGGACAATGATGACTGATAACTGGGCAGCAACACGCCCCATCTGTATACCCAGTGGCAGGGCATCTACCGGCAGGGAACCAGGTGTCAGGGAACTGCCAGCGCACACCAGAATGCGAGGGCCATGGTTTGCTGATACTGGTATAACACACGTTTTCAGACGTTTTGTATGTCAGTATTAATATATAACCATCACTCAGTTTCATTCCAACACTTTGTTGACGTCGTTAAGTCGGTCTCCGAGTTTTGAACGTTTGTACAAACTTACATATCCTGTGTACTTGGGTTGCCTTATTTCAGTTCAAACGCTGACAAACAGGTTTATCTTCGCCAGTTTGACATTTTCACGTCACTCGGAAACCTTGTTGACGCGTGACTGGTAAAAAATCAAGAATTTCCTGTTTGGCATGGATGGGTTTTAGACCCGTAACGGCAAAACAAAGCGCAAATATTCAATTCCTCATTACAACCGGAGTAAAACGGCAATCGTACTTATAGTTTTTTTTCTAAGCTCAGTCAGTATAAGACGAGCGCATTCGCTCAAACTGAAGGGCCGTCAGACAACAAATGCCAAACGGCCCATTATAATTTTGTTTAACGCTCAGATACGCTAGCATGTGTATGGCGTTTTCTCTGACTGATAATATTCACTAGATTATCAACGTTTCGGTAACAATCGGGAGATGGCACCCAAAAAACCGTTACCTAGAAATAATACCTTTATCAGTGGACTCAAACGTCTTCAGGCTATATCAGCGGTTGCAGGCCTACATTCATGCACTACTTGGACTTTCCCCGATGGCCTAACATGTGCTGGCCGGACGAACATCGCAGGAGGTTACATGGACGATTGTCGCTGTTACCCAAACTTCCCCATCGTTACACACGTACACCTGAATATACGGCATACATTCGCATTATGGCAGTTTATTACATAACAAAAAACTTTTAAATAGGATAAGTCTGCACAACATGGGACAAGAACAGTTCCCAGGCATTTGTCAAAGACATGGCATTGAGGCCAAACCAAACACGATACTGTACTTCGTCTATTTGAGCCCACACAGCTCGACCACATACAGGGCCTCCCTCGTGGAATTTCCTTTTCAGTCTACTCCAGTATGCCTCAATGGCATTGGTGTGCTGTCCGGTGGTAGGGTCCTTGAAGTTCTTTGAGTGGTTAACAGAGAAATGTAGATAACCTTCTGAGGGAAGACGATTATGCGCCTTCCACTCGTCCGTTACCACTTTACGGCCTTTGACGACCCATTTTATAATAACAGAACGGAGAGCGGACCAACTTCGATCATACACCTGTTCAAATAAGGCTTTTCGTCCGCTGGTATGGTACATCCCGACCAGCCACCATCCATAAAAGCCCCTATTACCACCTGTCCCGTAAGACAGGCTGCTTTGGTTAGGCGGATTTTTTTCGGTGCCATCTCCCGATTGTTACCAACGTTTCTTCATTTTTCTGCAAGTTTTGGGGACACGTCTTGCAGGTACACATGGATGTCTTTTTTTAATTGTCGACTGAGAAAATGTGTGTTGACTTAGGACTGAAATGCCCGATTCCTCGGCACTGACTTCCTTAAGGTTGTTTTAATTTGAACGTCCCGGTAGGCCTTCGAGGACTTACCGACACCAGATAACGGAACGTGGAGCTTTAGAATGTCATCGGGGCTTCAAGTTAAGGGTTAACCTGGATCACAATCGAGTGACTCTTCACCGTTCAAACAGATAGTGCCTCCAAGCGTCATGCAGACCGCAGATTCTCTTGAGAAACTCCACTGCTTTCAACCTCCGGACCCTTCACTGTTTAAGCATCGGCATCACTGACTGTCGAGATCAGCAGGATTATAAATCGCGCGTCATCAGGCAAAAAGCAATAAAAAAATCCCAAGAGTGTCGGTCCTACTGACGAGGTCGCGCTCATTTGCACTCAGGATGGTGACCTGGAAAAAAAGGAGGGAGGGCTGTTTTCCCTCAGGACATGAGAGGTTAGAAAGTTCTTGCATTCCCCGAAATAAACGCCGTTTTTGACCTAAAAGTGTTTAGAATCCGGGAAGATCGCCTCCACCTGCCGTCCATGTGAACAGTCCACCAAAATCCAGGCAATACTGACTAAAACTCATGAGATGCGACCTATGCCGTAAACGGCAAAAAAGTGGTTACGTAGTGTGCCAGATCGTGCCGTGTTGAACATCTTGAAGGCAGTTTTACATTCGCCTAGCGGAACTCCATTTCCAGTAATTTCACCCACTAAATATCATGGACGTGAGCACGTCAAGTCGACTATTTTCCACTTGAAGGAGATTCACTCAGGTCCATGGTGCTGCTACGGCATGATGGATTGCCTTGAAATATGGGCGTGAAGAGGGCCTTAATAAGGCCTCAACGTTAAATATCCCTGCTTTCCAAGATTTGCAGCAAACATTATCTCACAAAATCCCAAAATGTGGACAACAGAATTTTTAGGGAGTCTATCCAGGGAACAAATGGTTGAGCTGTTGGAATACGAATGCCGTAGAGCTTTGTCATCAACAAGTCGATTATTCAGAAGGCGAGGTGGCGAGCGTACGTAGATTTCGATAAATTCTCGTCGGGCCAGTACAATAATGTGGGGGCGGGGTAGAAGTAAAACATGTCGGCGATAAGATAAATCGATAAAAGCTCGCTTTTAAACTGAGGCGCGGTGTGTAGGCTCCGCGCCTACAGTGGTCGAAGGTCGAAAAACGCCGCAACTCTCCGCTCCCTTCCGCTCTCACTCCGCCCCTGACATTGACTGCTATTACCCCCCCCCCCTCCCCCACATTCCCACACCCCGCCTGTGTTTAAAGGCGGACTTTTATCGATTTATCTTATCGCTGTCATGTTTTACTTCTACCCCGTCCCCATATAAATGTACTGGCTGGACGAGAATTTGGCGAAAGCTACGTATGCTCGCCACCTCGTCTTCTGATTACTGCTATGGGAATTTTCGTAACTCTAAAATCGATTACTACTTGACATTCCAAGCTTTCTACGGACAGGTTAGTACGCCTCCTAGGCTTTTCCCGCATCGTCTTGGGAAGGGGAATTAGAAAAAAACCCAAGTTTACGAAATTCCCATGCAACAGTTCAGAAGAACATTTGGCGAGCATACGCTTGCTTTCGATAAATTATCATTGGGTCAATACACTTATATGGGAAGTTGGTACAAAAGGAAACGTTTTAACGATAAGAGGAATCTATTACGGGTCTTCTTTCCATACAAGTGGGTGTAGGAATAGGGGGAGGGAGAGGAGACAGTAAGTGACGGTGAGGGGTACGTAGAGCCGTGCCACAGCACGAATAAAAATCCGCCTCTGTGATAAAATCCATCTGCGTCTGGACTCCAGATAAGAGTGGGTTGAAGGGACGACCACAGCTGTTTCTCTTAACCATTTGGAACCGGCGAGTGGCCAAGATGGTATGACGGTGATGAATGTAAATGCTTTTGATGTCCTGCGAGTCGGGACACTGTCGTAATGCCGAAAGAACTCAAGACGTTTTCCTTTTGGTATCCAAGAGAAAGAAAAACAGACATCCTAAAAGGAGGGTTAGTAGACACTCTTCAAAGCACTACCGACCGGTTACAGCGACTGACCCAGGGAGGGGAATTCTTTTATTCATCTTCAGTGATATTCAATGGTTAGTTAAAGAAAGCTGATGCGCTAATCGTCCGATGAGGAAAACTTGCGATGCAAAAACAATCCTGTCCAGTTCATGCAAACAGGAATTTTGGAACTGGGTTCGTAAGGTGTATAAATAACCTATTTCTGCCGATGGATGTATTTGTAATGAAAAATGCAAGATTTCGGAAAACAGACTGGGGTAAGGTGCATCATCAGTTGGGTACTCTATGGAGGACGTGCTAAAATATACAATAGCAGGAAAACCAGAAGTCACAGCCAACGAAATTGTCGCCATACTTGTCGGTGTTGGAAATCTCGATAGCTAGTTGGTTTTGGGAACAAAAGCCCCTTGAATGAATTCTGGTAGTTTTGCAAGCTTAAGTACATTAAATATCGTCTTGGCCAGATTAGTGCCACTATATCCTGTTAAAACGCGTTAGCAGTCGCAAATGAATCATCAGTAAATACCAAAATGACCGCCAGCAATGTAGAAATATTTTGTAATTTCGTTTGTGATGGCTATTCAACAGTCTGCAGCGGCAGGTGGAACAAAGAATCTAAGTGCGCACTCTTATTAAGCAAAATCATGTTAAGGAGTACCTTAAAGAAGTGCCTTACCTAAATTCCTTGGTAAGTTGTGGTTATGTAGACCCACCTGATGGACACAGTAGTGTTTGGGTTGGGGTTGGGGGTTAAGGGTCAGGATTAGGGGTAGGCGTCGGTGGTTAGGACTAGAAGTTGGGGGGTTAGGACTAGAGCAACTATTTCTCAACCACTCACAGCACAACCGCGCACTCCCAATAGTTTTTTGCATACAACTACTTGATCTTCCCGCCTGCGCGTTCCCCGGTCTCACCCGTAAAAACCCCCTATCACCACTGATCTCATACTACAGGTGGCTGAGATTTGTTCGCTTCAGGTGGAGCTAAATAACCACATCGGAGCCAATTCTTTTGAGTTCTTGATCGAGCTGTCGAAGCCAGGACTAGGTTTAGCATTAACAGTAAGGATAGGCCTAGGGTTACGAAAGGAGGGCTACGAATGATGTATAATGTATGATTTCTGGTCAGTGTTGGGTCCTGAATGGGTTTCAGTGATCTCTGTTGGGGATAGTTGTCACGTTGGGCTTGGACATAAACCTAACTAACCTTTCTCACAATCCTTTTAACAGTAATAACTCTACTTACTTGGGTCTCGTCTGTGGCTTATACACTCTCTACGTAACTTTAATACTGTCCTGCAATTCAGATCATGACATTATCCGACCCCTATTTTTAAATGCAAATCGAACACTTATCATGATAATAACCTTAAGCCGAACCGTAACCTGGCCTACTCTGTCTCCATCCCATACGGCTTCCTAGTACTGGGGAGCTTCGCACACATTTTTGCCGGTATTTTTTAAAAAGTGCAGTTGGAATAGTTAAATAAAATTAAGTATGACATTTCTGATCAAATGCAATGAAATGTACTAAAGTAAAGGTCGACACTTTTTACCTAATCAGCAAGGTTCGTTGCAAGACTCAGGAGTGGAACTTAAGCACGCACATTACCTTGGCAATTTCTTAAGACACAGTCCCCCAGATATTGCTTCCTGTCCTAGTAAAATAGTCACGACAGGTCTATGAAGCAATGTACAAGACTACAGAAAAATCAAAGTACCCATTAGTGGTTCGTCGTAAAACACGCTCGAAATTGAAGCATGCTGAGATGCTTTTCAAAACAAAATATGTATCCTCACCTGATGAGATTGGTTTTTGAACAAATCGCCGGTTTAAAAACACAGCCGATTCAACTAGCTGAACAAGAAGGACATGGCCGGCAAACATGAGGATGACTGAAATCGCAGTCTCAGTGTTTGTCGACCGTCATCAGCCAGTCTCAATCAAACCCACGCTTGAAACGTCTGAACACAGGGTCGATGCTGTGTGGCTCCCGATCGAGCGCAAGGCACAGCGGGACGAAGAGGCCCTTTAACGCAATCGGCGAGCACCCTCCGCCATTGAAATACAACTCAGTAGAATATTCTAGAACGTTGACCGCATTTCATTTCATTTGTTCTTACACCGTAAGTCTTTAAAGGGGAACCAGTAGGGTTTCACATGCCACCAAAAGCACAAGAAATCAAAGACGTCATACGAACGCTCTCAGTTATTCATCAACAGGTCAGTAGAGTAAGATAGGTCCCGGCAGAACAGCGAATGTTACAAAACAGCCAATAGTGTTGGAGGGGGAAGCTTGGCCGTGGGTTGTGTTTGCAGTCCATCACTGCAGTGGTATGTGGGAGTATGCGGGTAGGAGCATATGAGTCTCATTTTGGGCTAGGGTAGCTGGGGAGCTTGAGCAAATGCCTTCTGCCGGCACGTATCTGTGCTTAAAATATCCCCCCCATCCGCTTCTGTCCCCCGGCAAAATGGTCTCCACTCCCGTTCGGACGTGTCCAGACACCCTCAACCTTCCACCAATCCCTGTTGTTCACCGGTAATTGTCCAACTTTCACGGAAACCGATGATACTTAAATGAGCAGGAGGTCTTTTTTCAATGATTAAAAGCTGCTTTACTGGACCCAGGCATGGTGCTAGGGGACAACGCGAAAGGAAACGGCTGTTGCGCTTTAATTAGGGATATTTTGTGTTTACGATATCCTGCATGCCTTCAAACCACTTGGAAAATTCTGAGAGTGGCTTTAACTTTAGAGAGCGAACTGTCCTTTTTTGCCCAGGGCATGTTAAAAAACTCAACCGCCTTTCCAATCCTTTGCCTCGTGAAGAATCAGTTTGCTTCGCCATCAGCCATCCTATCAATCATCCCCTATCTTCACCGTTTCTTTTCAATTTTAATTTTAATTAGACTGACATGCAAAGCAAGTGATCGCTAAAGATCTCGTAGATAATTAGAGCTAGTATCAAATACAGTGCCTTACTCCCGGATTTCACGAGGTTTTAAATGCAAATAACCTGCAATCTGATACGGTTAACTTACTTTTAAAATGTACCCCATAAGGTATTTCGGACGGCACGATATCAATTTGAAGTCCGCACTCTTTAAATGATTTCCAAAAATGTTGAGCAAGCGTCATAAAAACCCCGAAAACGACAGCTAGTTGCAGCGAGAAACCTCAACACAGAAGAGAAAAAACCGTGGTGTCCGGTATTCCAGCTTTTCCCATAGGACTGCTAAGCGTTATTGCTAAAACGGCTGACAGCTGGGGACATTCAAAAAATCACGATGCGGTATTAGAACATATGCGCTACCTGAATTCTGGAAGGTTTGTTGCAAAATGAAGCGACGGTCTATCACAACGGAAATACAGAGCTAACTAGGGCCAAATTAGCACAAGCTGAACCGGGGGTTGCTCCAGCACCGAGAAATGCTTCCACGTTTAATATACAGTAAATTTACAAATGGAACGGGCATGGACAAACAGCTGCAAAAATGAATAAGGGGGTTTTTATAGTGTGCGTTGAAATTCAGGAAACAGGGAGAATATGCGTGTAGGACGCATTTGAATAATAAAACATGAAGTGAATGGTGGGAAAGCCTAAATCCATGTGTGGTTTATTCTTTGATTATCCGAAAAATTTAGTATTCTGTCAGCAGCCTGGAAAGATTTTTTCGTTGCCATATGTTTGAAATCGATACAACTATCGATTTATCTGTTGAGGGGCTCCAAAGTATTTTTTGAATGAGCAGAAACGAGAGGGTGCCAACCCATCTACCTTGTATACAGACTGGGGGTGGGGGGTGGGGGAGGGAGGCAGAAGAGACTTAAGCGTGGTCTTCCTGAAGTTGTCGCGGACCGACTCCAAGTAGGGTTCTGCTGAAGAGATTCATTGGGCTAGATTGTCGACATGGCGTAGGATCGGGGGTTGTATTGGATGGGGAGTGAAGGCTGGTATGGAGGATGTCGGATAGAGTTGATTTGGTGGTGGGGTTAGGACGGGCTTTGGCCGAGGGCGGTGTTGTATGTTTTTAAAGTGTTGGACAAGGCTGGAATAATTTTCCGGAGGGACGAAGGGCGAAGGAGGGCACGTCGTTGTGATTTGTGGGGGTGAGCCAGGCGTTGGCGTGGGTTCCCGGACGGGATCTTTCGAGCCGGGCATCGCTGCCACCAAATTTGTAATATTCCAAGTGAGATGGAGACAGACAGTTCACACCTCACACAATGCCGTAGAACGTGGAAAGCAGCGACGGGTAATTATTTAGTATTGATAATAAAAAACACACGAAGTGCGCATTGACGAAATAGGAAGACAGGCCAGACTCTTGTCGAAGTAATTGTCAATTAGGCACATCTAAAGAAAACCCAAGAAAGAAAAGGTTTCTAGGAAGGCATAAGCAAAGTTCACCTGAAGTGTGGCGTGGGTGACAGCCATATTTTCGAAATTGATGCAATTATCTTTGAAGGACTGGTTTTGACGGATTCCCTGGCAGAAACTTGAAACGCATCTCTCTTGGCGCCGGACGTGTCCTTGTCCAGCTGCCAGCTCTCTCCAACCCCTTCTCGATTTATTCTGTACAGAATACATCATCCTCCCAACTGGCGTCCGCTTCTTCTTTCTGTTCGGCACATGTGCACCCGGACTGCCCGCCATTCCCCCACCCAGCGGTCCAACTGTCCAATCGGATTCAATGCCGAGTCAGATGTGCCCTGGCTTAAGACGCTTTGACGCCTACTCGACTGTAGCTGACAGACGCGAAGCCGTATGGCCCGGTTTTGTTTTAATGGTCTGTGGCGCCAAGTTTGCGTGTCGAGGGGCTACTCTTCGATTTCCCTTTCTGTTTCCAGTCGAGGTCCGTGAAGAAACTGATCCATCTTCGCCGTGGCAGCTCCCAGCTCCACCCTCCCCGGACAATTGTGAAGATAACACTCCTTTGAACCGATCGACTCTCCATTCTCCCCTGTGTTTACTTTCCACCCCGGTTCTTACAATAAACACTTATCATATCGCTTGGCCTATCGTGTGACCGGGGTGTTATATTTGCCGATGAATGCCTCGAAGACCGGAATGAATGATATTCACAAAGGGAAAGGTGCTCCGGACCAGGACTTTCCACCTTAGGCACCCTGTGGAGACACAGACGAGGTCGGCCGTTACACGGTTTTCCGATCGACCAATCAGATCGAAGGCCGAGTCAGACGTGCCCTGGCTTTAGACGCTGTGACGCATTCCTTGACGGAGACTTGGTACGCCGCTCTCCCGACGCCGGACGTGCCCTTGTTCGACTGCGAACTCTCTCCCTCTTCTCTCTTCCAGTTATTCTGTACAGAAAATGAGCAATCCTCCTGACTGACGCCCATCTTTTTCCATTCGAAATCGAGCCTGAAGGTCGTGGTAGTCAGAGTCTTCCTCTCGGCCTAGGCTTCTGCCAAACCCAGCAAAAAGGCTTTATTTGTCATCCAAAGTAACGGAAGCTGCAGGGCCACCATATGCATCCTCTGCTTATAGTCAATAATTGGCCAGATGTGATTATGTAGTCCCATCTAAAGTAAATAAAGCCCAGCCACCGGTAA
Source organism: Spirometra erinaceieuropaei (assembly GCA_902702965.1). NCBI lineage: Eukaryota > Metazoa > Platyhelminthes > Cestoda > Diphyllobothriidea > Diphyllobothriidae > Spirometra > Spirometra erinaceieuropaei. The sequence goes on along the minus strand of CACRXP010000412.1, from coordinate 557,532 downwards.
TACGGGACCGGTGGTAATAGGGCTTTTTTACAGGTGGAGCTGGGGAACGCACAGGCGATGAGGTCAACAGTATTGTGTCCATCAGGTGGGACCATGTAACCACATGTAATAATGCGACGGTATAAAACAGGACGAAAGTGTACTTACATTTCCAATTGAGCTTCTGAAGACCGTTTAATGTGCCAATGTTCGCCTTTCGGAAGGTGGACTAAAATAACAAATTGTGGCCCAGTTCATGAAGACCGCCCATTCGCGGGTGTGTCATCTCCGGCTGCAACATCAGTCTTCCCAACAGCTAATCGGTGAGACGATACACTGAGCGATTTCCTAACACGTTAGGGGTTTGCTTATGAGATTATTGGACGTTCAAGTGAAAAGACAGCAATTATTATGTATTTTTAGGTCGTGATAGATGTTATGAAAGACGATCCTCTTGAAAATATATACCACCCTCAGTTTATTTGGCTTGCCTGGAGGCCTTCTGTTCATGTATATAATGCATTTTTGGCAAACAAGACTCTGTTTAAGAAAATTCTAGTTGTAAAAGCACAAAATAATCCACCCCCTAATTTCTCTTATCATCTACATTTCCATTCTGAGGGCCTTACTGAGGAGGAGGA
>CACRXP010000412.1:497892-556432 GCA_902702965.1 Spirometra erinaceieuropaei | reverse complement strand
GGACGAAGCGTCAACACGTGGTTTCGACAGTCACCACGGCTTCTCGTGTTTGATGTAATAATGATTTGGCCGTTCGCACCGGAGCCCTTGGCCGCCGCGATTTGACTACCAGCGTTGATTATTAGCAAAGTAATGACTAAGCCCTTCGTCCCACGGGCACTGCCAGAGAGAGAGTAGAGCTCGCCTAAGCACTTCCCGGGCGGCGCTGGCCGCAGAGAACCATGACTCATCGTGTGTGAATCACACGGCTCCCGCTGTGAGGATTTTGGCCTCCACTAAGCGGAATGTGTGACCGAGTCCCTTCGAATGAGCCACGACTTGGCAAAAAGTGTCATTCGTCCCCTTTGCGACACCGAAACTTGTTCTGATATTTGCGTTTGAGGTGCTCTTCTTGTCGTTTCAGTGAAGCTCCCCCTACCCGCAATCACGCAACATTTTGTAAGGGATTTTTGTGGGCTTTTTGAGTAAGCCGGAACGGTCTTGCCGTTATTACTTTACACAGGTGGTGCTACCATGGGAGGGCGGCTAACGGCTTCCGAGATGTTGACAAGGGTACCCACAAAAACTGTTGCTGGGCGGGTTTTGATTTTTCCTGTCGTCTTTGCATAAAGCGTTTCGCAAAGCCGAGCCATTCTCTAAGAGCTTAGGTAGAAAGCATATTCAGTCGATCAATAATCTTGAGTGGCACATCAAGAAAGGAAGAGGTGTTCACAAGGAGAGGTTCACTGGAGGTCAGACATTTCGAGCAGTTATTTCGCCTACCCATCTTCACAGACCAGAATAAGGTCGTGCGCACAGCCCCCATTATGTGACGCACTTTGTTTGATGCGTAGCCCACCGGTGCCGCTTGAATGGCTGAATCCGATTCGTATTTCACCGTGACTTGTATCAGCCCCGCTCTCGTCGACCGCGGAGATAGTTGAAGGTCCCGATTGTCCCGCGCCGTCAAGAAGGTTCGTAAAACCAGATAAGGGAAAGCAAATACAGTAGGTGGGTTAACTCATGAAATGTCAACCGAAATTCCGAAATATGTTTTCGCTTCGAAAAGATTAATTATGCAGGGTTGTAAAACTAATTAGCCCGCAGTATCATTCTATAATACTTCAGTTACCTCAGGATGCTGGCTTTCGAAGGAACATCCTTCCGGCTACATACAAAAACTGCACTCTGTAAAATATGACTACTTAATTGGTATGCATTTTTCTCATTGAATTTCGATGCCTCTAAATGTCCAATTATATTTCATGGAAAACAGGCATAAAAAACTGTAATTCTTTTGCTCATTCGATCGAAAACTACGTCTACTTCCAATATTCTACTCAAAGGAGGGACATAACTTGGCTTTAAAAAGTTTCTAATTGTGGAACTGTTAAATTCCGTGAAATGGCCGTTCATAAATCGTCATGTCTCTGCATTTACCAATGTGGCTTGTAAAATTAACAATATGGATCAACTCCACTGTTAAGTTTTATGAACCCTATATAGTCCCCCTTTACTCCCGTAGAGAAATGGGTGGTTTTCCGTACGGGGGAAATATACGGCTTGTTGTTCCGAAATCCGGAATGCAGGCTTAACAGTAGAGCGGGTTCAAAATTATTCAGGAATTGGAAAACCTTTTTTAAAACCGAGTTATGTCTCTCCTTCGAGCATAAAATTAAAAGAAGACGTAATTATCTACCGAATGAGCAAAAGAATGAATATTTTTATGCACATTATCCATGAAATATAATTGGACATTTAGGGGCGTCGAAAATCAATGAGAAAAATGCATGCTACATAAGTAGTCATTTTTACAGTGTGTAAATTTTACACGCAGCAGAAAGGATGTTCGTTAGAACGCCGGCCTCCTGAGATAACTGAAATATTATAGAATTTTGTTGTAGGCTGACCAGTTTTAAAACTCTACTTAATTAATCTTTTCGAAATGAAAACGCATTTGGGAATTTCGGTTGACATTTCATGAGTTAGCCCACCTAATGCAAATGTGGCGGTTGCCAGAACCGTCGGTGGACATCCAGACTTCTTGCATCTGCCCTGCTGTAAGATCATCACCTCTGCCCACGATCTCGACGGCGTCAACTTTAAAGAGGTGTCCTATTTGCGCGGCAGAGGTTGCCCCCCCCAACGTAGCTGCACATCCCACTGCTGCAGTGAAGTCGGTAGACCACAGCCGACATCTCCTGGTCAGGGATAGGGTCTTTTGGCAGCATCAACTGCCGTCGGATTGTTGAGTCAGAGCTGTCAGCAGCTCCTGTTCTGAGTGGCGTGAAGCATCTAGCCACGGCATCGGAGACCTCCTTTATGTACTGAATGCTCCGCCATTCCGCTTTCTTTTTGCGTTCAACGTCGTTTAACGATTTCTTACGGCTAACCGCTGGCTCTGATGAGTCTCTGAAAAGAACATAATAACTAGGATCCCTGTTTTCCTGTTTTTTTTTGCCGTGATTCCTTGTGCAACTTCATCGGTGACTAATTTAGTGATTTGTGTAAAGATCCAATATGAGCGTTGTGCCTGTCACTTTCCTGAATACTTTGGTTTATAGACTACCGCAATCTTCGCAACATATAAACGCATCAAGAAAAGTAAGTAAAATGTTCTTTTTTTGTGCTATCATGAAATCTATGCTCGGCAAGATGGCCTTGAGATGCTCCTCAAAATGTGAACACCTGGTCACATTTGCTGACATAGCGGATGCTATTCACGTCTTCTGTGCAGAAATTTTCCCTGCGATCTTAAAAAAACAGTAAATCCAACGATTCAGAAGATGAAGATGCGATCATTGCCCCAGTGATCGCATCTTCATCTTCTGAACTGCTACCTGGGACTCGCCTGTTCGCTTCTATCAGCAAATCCAACGATGTGGTTCTCGAGTCGCGAAAATTCTCATGGGAAGATTCAGAAGACTAGTTAGCGGGCAAACGCTTGCCTCGATAAATTTCCGTCGGGCAAGTGCATTCAGATGGGAACGGAGCACAAGCAAATAATGTGAGAGGAAAAAGAAATGGATTACAGTCCATCTTTTCCCACAAGTGCGCTGTGAGAACAGGGCAGAAGGAATAAGGGACGGGGTGTTAGGAGGCAGTGAGGGTTAGGCAATTTTTTTTATTTGTATATGAATCTTTCAAATAAAAAAACTGTAGCAGAGGGCCGTTCTTGACTTGGTGATAATTCGCTTGCACCATAATCCTTAATGCTCTTCGCTCGAGGACTTGATTGCTATAGCTGGTAAGCAGTTGCATAGTCTTCCAAAATCAACCAGAAGTCATTCAGCACTAGCCAAGTTTGGCTTTATGGAGAAAGCTGAATACACTGGTTCTAGGACACTTTTTGTCTTTTAAGCCACCCACCGGTGGTCGTTGCCTATTTCTAGAAAGCTGGGCATACTGTATGAACGCAGGATGAATAAAGTTGACGTCACCGGAGTGTTGACTCCCGTGAACCCTACGGCAGCAGTATGCACAAGAATGCAGCCGAAAACAGGATTGCTTGGACTGGTGCTATACCGCCTTGACCACAGGCCTCTAATAGTTACTGGAGAAGCTGACTACCAGCCTAATAAAAATGTCTTACCAAAATAGACTGAAGGTCGGTTTGTCACTGGTGGGCTAGTAACCGTCGCTGACTGTTGTGGAAGAGTCGCAGACTGAAATCTTCGGTAAGATGTGGTTATGTAGTCCAACCGGATGAACAAAATACTGTTAGGGGTGGAGGTAGGGATTAGAGTTGGAGGTTAGGCGTTAGGGCAACTATTCCTCAACCACCCAAAGTACAACCGTACATTCCCAGTTGTTCTTCTTTTGCATACAACTACTTGACCCCATCGCCTGTATATTCCCCGGCTCCACCTGTTGGAGAACAGTCGGAGACGGCAATTTTCTCTCGCGTGTTTGGAAGTCAGCCACTCACTTAGGACAAACTTAAAGTTGAAGACATAAACAGTAGTTCGGGGTTGTCGTGCCTCTTTTGGCCTTTGAGGACGCGGTAGACTACTAAACACTAGAATCTCTTACACGTTCGAGCGAGTATAAAATCCCAGTGACTAGGACGTTCTGCATTTCCCATTCAGTGGACTTCATGCTAAAATGGTTCGATGCCATGTGGAAATTCCGAAGCGTCAGCTAAGCTGGAAACCGGACACTTTAGAAAACAGAAACTATACGTATACTTGCGCCCTATAAGCGCCCCCCCCCCTGCGATCCCAGTCTAAAGCAAAATTGCTAGGAAGTCGAACTGGGTGTGTTGGACACAGCGAGAGGAAATCACGTTCCTAAATTATTTAGCTCGGGGCAATTTTTCGTAGTGTTAAAAAGGGCTCATCTGTTGAAGGCGAAACCAAGGCGATAGTGATAGCAATGTCGAAGGTTGTTAATCTCCTCGGAAATTAAGCAAGGGAAGTTGTTATAGTCGACAACACAAAGATTTTCCAAGTCAGAAGTCAGAGAAGACGAACGGGGTTGGTGAAAGTTACAGGGTAACGATAGGGTTTAGGACCCCACGTAGACGGGAACTTCAAAAATATTCCCTAAAACTCAATGTGACTGTGAACATCCCTTCATCTGCAACAGTCTCTGAAGATGGGTTAGAGTTAGAATTCGAGACGGCAGGCCAGTAAAATTCCTGTTCCAGTGATCGCATCATCATCATCATCATCATCATCATCATCATCATCATCATCATCATCATCATCATCATCATCATCATCACCATCACCATCACCATCAGCATCATCATCATAATCATCATTTTCTTCTTCCGAACGCCATTTATTGTCCGCCGTTCCCATTTTTTTGGAACTCCCTTTATTGCCTGACCAAACGCAAATTTATTAACGGCGCTCTATTCAAAGTCAATTATTTTTTGAAAATTGCCTTTCGTTTATTTCTCCATTATCGCGCTCACCTTCTTTGCCAAATGACGGCGCATGATAAGATTTTCGGTAGAAATTTATCTATTTTCTGTGTCTCCTTGCTCTCCGTCCAGTGTGTTGCCCCATCCTTAAAATCCCCTCTGCCGCCATTCAACGTATCACACAGTCCACAGGCTGGCTCAAGTTAGTTGGGGGATCCTACACACTATCGTTGCTATTTACTGATACGTAAGACTGCACAAGAGGATAGGCAGGCGGTTGGCGCCAGCTGTTGGCTCTCCTGTGCTTGCCGTTGATGTTATTAGCCCCCAGCGCGTGTGTGTGCCTTTCGCTCTGTCGCATTGTCTGCAAGCCAATCAGAGAGGGGACAGCGTTGATTGGCCTGGAGAACACGCGGGGCCAGCGACAAGCCTTGCGCAGTGCCAGTAGTGAATCGACAGGAAGCATGGCGCAAACAGAAGATCGGCATGACAAAACGGCGGGGAACAAAGAGGCGCAGACTGCCACATGATCCTGAGATGAACTTCCTGTGTTCAGAGGATATCTAACCGGTCGGACATCAGGATTGGCATGCGTACATTTAATCTAACAAAATCACCGTCAGCTACGTTTCCCAGTTGCTTTGGTTCCGCATAATAATCTTTATACGCATCCAAGTTGCAACAGCCACCGCTACCTCCGTCCGGTTTTGGGCTGTAACTTTGCCTTCGACATTGTTATCCACTTTGACTTCCTGCAATTCTGGACGCTGCCTTAACACTCGCCACCCGATTTGAAGCATGCTGACACCAAACATGGACACAAGTCCGCGTGAGTATTGAGCAGGGTGAAGTTTCGATGTCCCATCAGGGTTGCTTTTTGCCAACAGTTCTCTTCAACTGCCTGATGAACTGGACTCTTCAAAAAGCGCAGTGGGTTGATTCTGGTGTTACGGTCGATCGTGGCCCCCTCGTTAAGGGTGTTGACTACGCTAAACGCATTACAGTTCTGGCGCGCTCCTTCGCAGAAATGCAGCATACTTTGTTTTGGACAATCGGAATGCGGCGGAAGTAGGTTTTTTGCTGACGGCCATCATGGCCAGGTCTGGTGTCCTTGTTCAAAACCTCAAGGTCATTCGACTTCGCAGCGAGCGATTCCAGACAAGCCGACCTGCAGCCACTCAAACGACCTCAGCTTGAACACACATGCGTCCACAGAATCGCAGTAGCTCATGCGCCACTTAAACACTACCCCTCAGCAAATGCAACACAAAAACACACACACACACACACACACGACAGTTCGACCGTCGATTTCGACGATGTCCACCGTGTGCCCCACAGCTGCAGCAGCAGCAGTGGGAGCAGGGACGGTGACTTGCGCAGGGATTTATAGTGCCAGTAGACTTGCGCTGCATCTGACAGTTCGACCGTCGATTTCGACGATGTCCACCGTGTGCTCCACAGCAGGTGGGAGCAGGGACGGTGACTTGCGCAGGGGTTTATAGTGCGGGTAGACTTGCGCTGCATCTACCTACACTCTCTCCTCCTCCCCCGCCTGGGTCCGGTGTCAAGACAGAGTCAAGAAGACCGGAGACGAGGGAGGCCGCAGGTGGATGGTTCGGACGGATCCTCACCTTGGCGTTCCACCACACCCCCTGGTCCACACAACAATAACCAGGATTTCAACCAACACAACAGAGATTTGGAGGCTGGCACGGCCGAAGCCGCACCTGGGCGTGCCGCCAACGCCTGGCTCGGATCCCACACTGAGGTGGGAATGCCATAAAGGCCACATTAAAAAGGAGCCATTGCAGCCTGACTCTCAGACCGCCTCCCGTTAAGGAGGAGGTCCAAGGTACCCCGTCAGTTGGCAACCTTCCAAGCCACGGCTTTTAGCGCACCGTGATAGCTTCAAGCGCGTCAGATTGATTATAGTGAGGAAAATGCGCTGAGTCGTCGACCTCACTCTCCCTTCCCATTCCCACACCCCAGCCACTGTCCGAGCCGGTCAGTAGACTGGAGTGGGGAATGGGCGCGGTTGCGCTGCATCTACCTATACTCTCTCCTCCTCCCCCGCCTGAGCCAGGTGTCAAGACAGAGTCAAGAAGACCGGCGACGAGGGAGGCTGCAGGTGGATGGCTCGGACGGATCCTCATCTTGGCGTTCCACCACACCCCCTGGTCCACACAACAAATAACCAGGATTTTACCGCACAACAATGGAGGGCGTGGCAGTGAGCCGAGTTGTGCGACGGCTGTCGACAACAGGGACTGCCAGCGCACCCCCTACATGTTGGGATTTGCTATTGCGCACAGATAGCGCCTGCCAGAATCCGGTGTGGCCCCCGTGTTGGTCCAGCGCATCTAACACGTGGCCCGTTTGGAGGGCATACACACACAAATTGGACACCACTTGAGCTTGTCCCTTAAACCTCCAAAGGCAGTGGCCGCCATTGTCTCAGTAACTTTCAGGCACGACTGGACGCAGTAGTTATCACCAGCGCTGGCTTCGCCAGCGGCCCCTGTCGTCTGAGAGGACAAATCAGGGTTGTGTATAGAACAAGCCTCTCAATCTGGCTACTTTAGCCTTCGCCTACAACAGTGGACTTGGCCTAATGATTGCAGCGCTCTGAGTTCACACCCCCCTTCCGCTTAGCTGCATTTGATTTGATCATAGGTCCTTAAAAAATCTTTCAATTCTACTTAATGGGAAAAAGGGAATTAAAACAATCATCGAATTACTTGAGAGTTCATACAGACCTAACCCGACGGCGCATAAATTTCTTCATTGGGCGTGAAATCAGCTGGTATTCCATGTTGAGAGTAGTCCGTCTTTTGTGGATATGGGGCATGAACGGTGCACTACGAACTGATCATTTGCCTGGATGTGTTCATTCGACGTCTTTGAAATCATCTCTTTGACTGCATGTCAGACGAAGAGACGTCTGTGAAGAGAATCGGTCAGTTACAGCCTCCTTGCCCTTCGTATAGAGGGAGGGTGGAAGGGACCGAACCAGTTGTCAAGCTCAGACAGTGACAGGCGTGTCCGGTAAAATAACATTGCCAACAAAGTCAGAGGAGACTGAAATGGTTACTTTGGGCCTGTTGGCCGTCACCAGCCAGCCATACCCCACCGCGAGGTTTGCAACCTCGGGGCTGGACTCGCAACCCATTGGTTAGAAGTCCAATGCCCTAACTATTAAACCGCGGGCTCATTTTCCTGACGATTACGATTGAGTATACTAACGGTGCTAGAGGGACTCTCACCGAGTGCGTTATTCTGCCGATCTTACGTGCCGCCGTAAGGTTTTGGCAGGGCACAACGGCACATTGGGGCGGGCGGGTTCCGTAACGCAAATAATGAACATCCCGTCTACGGGGTGTATTTAATCAACGGCGTATGTACCACATTCGTTGAAGTCGTCTCTTCGATCACATCTCAACAGAACGACTGTACTGTGGCTCTTAAAAGGGATTGGTCAGTTAAACCCTTCTCGCACTTCTAATAAAATTGGGGGCTGGGGCCTGTAGGGGTCCAGCCATGTGCTGAGGCCACTCAAAGATAAAATGCCCGGCCGGTCATTTCATCCAAACCTGGTTGGATATAACACCGATGTGGACGGCTGGATACCCGAGTAGATATAGAATAGAATAGGTTTATTATAGGGCCTCTTGGGCATTGTCAATACCCTTTGAAATCGGAAGAAGACCTACCACAAACTCATTCATTTCGACTGCACTTCGACTTCATTTTTGGGTGGCTGTTTAGCCAAGAGAGCGCGAATTGAGAGTTTGTTTTACTTCATAGATGTTTTGACAGATCTTGAATAATTCATAGTGACCTAACTGCGAAAAACCCGGCGTCTCGGCGGGATTCGAACCCACTCAGTAAGGGGAAGGCTTCAGTACAGCCAATGTTCTAACCACTTGAGCTACGAGGCCCCACCGGACGACGCGAGTTTTAATCACGAATCCCACCGAGGCGCCGAGTTTTTCACAGTTGGGTCAATATTAATTATTTAAGATCTGCCAAAACATCTATGAATTACATGAGCCTGGTAGTCATCTGGTGGATTCTAGGTGAATTACTTAGGAAATCCTGCTTGGGCAGTCAACTTATTGTATCGGATTTGGTGGGTTCCAGACGTTGAAGTAGGTTGGGCGGGCAAGTTGACTCAAATGTGATTAAACTCGAGTCGTCCAGCGGGGCCTCGTAGCTAAGGTGGTTAGATCGTTGGATGTACTAAAGCCTCCACCTTGCTGTCGTGGGTTCGAATCCCACCAAGGCGCCGAGTTTTTTTTACAATTGGGTCAATATGAGTTTGTTTTAAGTTAAAAAGCCCGAGTTCCAAGGCAAAATAATCGCCAAAGTTTTAAAAAAGAACGATATGCACAATACAAAAATTGAGATGTGCACTTTGTTAGTTTTCGGGGCATGAATAATGTGTCCTTCATGGATATTGAAAAACTTTGACATCGGCTCGACTTCGAAATTACTGTCGAGGGTGTCTTCTAGTTGCCGGTTGTCCGTCTATCTGAGCAGCTGCTAAGGGGCGACCGCACATTTGGTTCGTGTTTTTAAGGAGGCTTGTCACATCGTTTGGACTGAGATCTGGAAAAGCTGAATATATATATCAGGAGTTAGAAACATTCAATGGTAAGTCACAATCAAAGCTGTCATGTACCATATCTTTCTTGTGAATGTGAGATTATAGGATTGGTGATCGACTGTTTACTATGAGCTGATATAGTTGTATGCATGTTTGATATGACCTTGATATAGACCTACGCGCAACTAATATGCAGGGTTTTATCGAAAGGGAAGTTACCATTAGCTCCTTAAGGAATAGTTAGTGTCAGGTGACATAGCTGATGGAAACGAGAAAGGAAGGACTGAGCTAGAGCACAGCTCTCGTTCTGTAACTCAGTCTGCGCTTTCGGCCTGCCGACTGGCTAAACTACGCTCGGAAGTCTACCACGGGCCAAATTACGATGGAAGGTGATTGGCCGAGACACGGAGAGCTTAAAATATTCAAACGGTTGTAGCAGTTAGGATGAATGCTGCCGCATGAAGTAGCAAATGGGCATAGACAGCGTAAAAGACAACTGATTAGTGGACCGCATGCTATCGTCTCCGAATTAATTTTTAATTATGTTTTAGCCTTGGCAAACAATAGTAATCGATCGTCGTAGCCATCATTTTTTTGTCTGAGTTTTCCACAAATCAAATTTTCCACTGCGGCAAGTCTTTGCTCCAAGAGGCAGCTCCATCTATAATTTGGTAAAATGAAGATGCTCGATGTACCGAAGTTCCTCGTAGGCTAACTTGTCGTAAATGGTAATGTTCTCACGAACTAACGAGTTATATCTCACGAGCCCCTAGCCTTAAATGCAGCAAGTAAATCGGAGCAGTGAATAATATAGAGGTTTTTGAACGTTAAGAAAACTGACAACAGAATACCACAGCAGAGCACGCTAGCACGGCGGGTTGTACAGGTGTGTCGTTTCTCGTCACATTCAAACAAGCAATGCGGTCAAAGGAAATGGGACTGAATTGTCAAAGGTAAATTAGTCAGGTACCTCACCACAAACTCATTCCGACCTGATTCACAGTCCCTTGCAGATCCTCGAGGTCGGAGGATTCAAACGGCCGAAGTCATGGTCTCTTTCGATGCAACTTCGTTATTCAAATTCGTCGCGTCAAATTTGGCGTATGAAATATTTCACAAACAAGCTGCAGGAGGCATACGTTGGAGGCCAGAGCCGGCTTCATAAATTTTGCCAAAAAACCGACCTCATCTCTGCGGGAGAATCTTTAGAGCAGACAAAAGGAACGCCAATGGGTTTCCGATCACCGGCTAAGTAGTAGAACTGGCCCTGAAATAGACAGAAAAGACTGTATTAGGCCAACATGAGCCGGCTTTTTAGCGTCGTTACCTTGACGACACGTATATTATCGTCAAGAAGAATATGCCGCAGTATTCCCATTATCTGCTCAACTCAGTCTCGCCTAATTTATAATTTACGAGGGAAGAAAAGCAGGAGCAGCAGCTGCCATTCCTTGATGTGCTCGCCAAGCAATACCAGACGACAATATAGAGACCATGTTTAACAGAAGGACAAGAAACACCATGTAACTTCTCAGTTTTTACAACAACCACTTGGTAGTTTGACAAAGATGCTGCGTGAGAGAGCACATAGAAGTAGCCCAGATTCGCCGCAGCAACCCCGGAGAGAAAGAAAGTGAGGCCTGATACCTTCGCGATCAGTTTATGTGGAATGGCTATCCAAATGCATTTATAAGCCGATTTTTACGTGTATTTTTTCTGAGGACCCCGCTAAAAACACCATCATTGATGTGGCATGTTCTACCACACATAAAGGACGTTTCAAAAGCGACCGAGCGCATCGCCGTAGGATTAGGTGGTCGATTTTCCCGCTGGCCCAGAGCTCTAATACACACGCGATGTGCACCATGTGTTCCGCTGAAAAGCGAAGCAGGCACGATGACTTGCGCAACATCTTCCACACTCTCTCCTTCCCACTCCCAACCTGGACCCCGTGTCAAGGCATTGCTAAATAAACTGAAGGCGGGGGAGGACGCAGGTGGATGGCGACGTCGGGTCCGCGCCTTGATGTTCCACTCCGTATCCCCTGGTCCACACATCAAATGGCTAGGTTTTGGACCAATAACAACAACAACAACATTCCAGCAGGGGTCAGAAGGACGAGAATGATGATTGGCAGCCATGCCCACTACTTGTAAACCCAGCGGGAGCGCGAGCGCATCTGCTGGCAGGGAACCAGGTGTCAGGGAACTGCCAGCGCATTCCAGGCTGTAAAAAGCCGTGATTTGCTGATACTGGCGTAGCATACGCTTACAGACCTTTTGAGTAATGGATTGACACTAGTGGCCGATCACACCTTAGAAAGGGGTCGCGAGTTTAACTTCGCATCCACCAAGGTAATCACCCGTGCCGGAAACAAGACAAGCAGAAAATTGACTGAAACCCCTGAGCCTCAGATGAAAACCCAGCCAATCAACGTATTAATCTGGCGTCTGCACAGGAGGTCCTGGACAGTCATTTTTAAAAGTACGTCTGTATCTGCCACCAGTAATATTGTTGCTTTTGTCTCTAGCAATGGGCTCCTGCGCGAGTTCGAAAACTCAGGCAAATGAAAAAATGTTTCGGATGCTCGATCAGGCTCGTTTCTTCTTCTTCTTCTTCTTCTTCTTCTTCTTCTTCTTCTTCTTCCTCTTCTTCTTCTTCTTCTTCTTCTTCTTCCATTTCTTCTTCTTGTTGTACTTGTTCTTCTTCTTCTTCTTCTTCTTCTTCTTCTTCTTCTTCTTCTTCTTCTTCTTCTTCCTCCTCCTCCTCCTCCTCCTCCTCCTCCTCCTCTTCTTCTTCTGCTGAGCATCATCATCATCATCATCATCATCATCATCATCATCATCATCATCATCATCATCATCATCATCATCTTCTTCTTCTTCTTCTTCTTCTTCTTCTTTGCCCATACATTTTATCTGAAATTATGTCGAAAATTTTGGCCAGTTGTTTCTTATTTTTCAGCACATGGTGCATGCCGCTATGTCGACACCAACAGTTACCCCGTATACCTACATCGGGCTGCCGAGGATTCATTGAAAAAATGAGAGTACTACCATAAATTATTGATTACCACAGTTCAGGTAAACAAACGTTCCCACTTAACCATGGCTCAACCTTTGTACTCCCACGTGGGTTAGTGGAGCAGTGCTATACTTCTGAACACTGCCACAAGGGAGTGACTGAAAGGACAGAGCACGGTATGGTGTTGATGCACTGCGAACGGTCACAGTAGGGTGAGGACGGGAGGGATGGGGGGGAAGAGACATGCGGTTTCCGGGACTGGCGTGAACGTGGGCGGCTATGTGAAATTTCTTGCCTCATGGTAGAACGAGGGTGGGGAGTGGGGGGGGGGGAGTCTAGCAGGTGCTTTACAAACCAGCAGTCGTAAAACCATGTGGTGGATCTGTCCGCACACCAGGGGGTGGGGGGTGGGGTGGACAGGTGATTGAAATGGAGCTAGTTCCCTTTCAGGTGGGGCTCATTTCTGGTTGTTGGCTGCGACATCAACGACGAGGCGTACCTGTCAACCCGGCAGGTCGAATGAAATGCTGTTTGAAAATGACTGAAGCACACACGCATTCCGAAGCATGCCTAAAACACGAATGTTTTAGGTGCGTTTTTATTACCCGGAGTTGGAAAAAAACTGCTTGGAAAGCTTCCACAGTACAGTAAGTGGCAAAAATGTTCGGTCGGATATATGCTGCTTGCCTGTGGTCAGCCTTCTACTACGTGCACAGTTACCTCCAGGAAATGAAAAAATCGGTTGTTTTTTTACGGGTCTGTCTTGCTTTTAAAAATAAACTAGGCGAAGAAAGTCTGGCAACGAAAGATCTTTGTGAGTTCGGACTTTTCTACCTTTTCAGGCCTAAAACGGATCCCCGAATTTGGGATTTGGAGAGCGCAGTTCATAGTAGTGCAAAGACTTCCTTGTACAAAGCAGAGGCTACGGCATACTGACCGACCAAGTGGTCTGAAAAAGCCCACAAGCAACGGCTAGCCGTGAATATTGAATAGGACTGTGGGAAAAATATCTGCCTTGTACGGCCTGCATTTATGCTGCAGTGCTGTTCTCAAAAGGGCCGAACTGCCAAGTCCAACAAGCGTTGAGGTCAGAGCAGGTTGCTAGCCACATTCACTAGTTTTCGACCACGTAAACCTGGAAGACCATGAGAGAGCTACCACAGCTCTGCTGTCCGCTAATTATGCCTAAATTTTATTACAGAACTGTAGAATGCTGGTGAAATTATGATTGGATAGCAAAGGTAAGTGAATAATCTCCCCAGCCGAGAACCCTTGACAAACGTTCGTCAGGGCAGTCGTTTTATGTCTGCCGGTGGGCCATTACAATTACATATGTAGTTAGATTATATTTGCCCATCATTCGTTCTCAAAAACTTGCTACGTTCGGGTGGGGGAATGTGCTTACTTTAGTGGAACGATGATCAGTTAAAATCACTGAAACCGAGAGTATTAACGTACCCGGTGAAAACGTACTATTAACCTTGACACGGTTGGTTACCGTTGCACATTTGGTCTCCACGAGCTCTCGAGCTAAGCTTCAAACAGAACTGAACCTTAGCATGACGCTCGAACAACCTAGAATTTTTCCTTAACTTTGTCCACTGTTTTGGGAGTGCAATTCCCTTATTATATTCATCGATAATGCCGAATTCGTCGTTAATTTCGTTGATATTATCGCACGAGCGCTCAATGGTGTCTTATGAAAAGTAATTTCTACATGAAGATAACAAATTAAAAGAGAGGACTGTTCGTCGTTTTTGTTAAGGCCTTGTACAGTGTCTCGACGGTTAACGTGAATTAGCCCAAAATTCAGGAGCTGACAAACCTGTCACGGATGGTGGCAGGTCTAGAATTGGGCGTGTCAGTGGAGCAAGTATACGACTATTCCCTAAGCAGTACCCTTGAAGAACTATCGACAGTAGGTGTGAAATGGCGGATTGGCGGAATGCAAGTTCAACTGCCCTTGTTCCGTGGTTCTCTCGGTGTATTCATTAAGAGTCTCCAGCGTCTAATACAGCAGCTTACAGTAGGTGGGCCAACTCATGGAATGTCAACCGAAATTCCAAAATGCGTTTGCGTTTCGAAAATATTAATTTAGTAGGGTTGTAGCACCAATTAGCCAGCAACATAATTCTATAATATTTCAGTTACCTCAGGATGCCGGATTTCGAACAAACTTCCTTCCGGCTGCATGCAAAACCTACGCTCTGTAAAAATGACCACTTATGTAGCATGCATTATTCTCATTGATTTTCGAGCCTCATAAAAGTCCAATTATATTTCATAGAAATATGCATAAAAATATTCATTCGTTTGCTCATCCGGTAGCAAATGGCGTCTTCTTCTAATTTTATACGCGAAGGAAGGACATAATTCGGTTTTTAAAAAGTTTCCAATTGCGGGAATTTTAAATATCTTGAAGTGGCCGTTCATAAATCGTCATGTCTCTGCATTTACCAATGCGGCATGTAAATTTAACAATATTGATCAAATCCACTGCTAAATTTTATGAATTCTATATAGTCCCGACTTTATTACCGAAGTGTGTGGTTTTCCCAACACGAAAAATAGACGGCTTGTAGTTTAGAAACCCTGAATCTAAGTGTGACCAAAGAGCGGGTTCAAAATTATTCGGGAATCGGAAAACTTTTTTAAAACCTGATTATGTCCCTCCTTCCAGTATGAGATTGAAATAAGAAGTAATTATCTACCGCATGAGCAAAAGAAGGAATATTTGTATGCAGGTTTTCCATGAAATTCAATTGGACTTTTAGGGACATCGAAAATCAATGAGAAAAATGCATGTCAGTTAAGTTGTCATTTTTTTTTCAGAGAATAGCTTTTGCATGCAGCCAGAAGGAAGTTCGTTCAAAAGCCGGCATCCTAAGGTAACTGAAATATTATAGAATTATGTTGCAGGCTGGCTAGTTTTACAACGCATTTCGGATTTCGGTTGCCATTTCATGATTTGGCTCACCTATTGTACGTTTATGCGCTGTAGTCAGACGTTCCCAGTTTTAGCCTTTTGTATGATTTGGTAATAAAGTAATATGGTGGTCTTGCGTCATATGCCAGAAAGACTAGGTTTAATACCAGGGTTGGAGCACGAGTAGAGGTTTCCTCTCTGAAATTTAGCTTAAGGCCACCCTTACTGCGAGAGTTCCTATTAACGTGTCCTACTGAATATTTCGGAGAGGTCGCTTCAAGTCTATATTTTGATTCCATATTTTGTTAAGGCCCAACAGCATCTAGGTGAAATTCAGGTGTACCCATTGTTTAACGCCAGCCGAAGACATCGCATGGGTTTAACAGGCTCGACTTTTAAAATAAATTCTGAATTCTAGCCGAGTGGGTATGGACTGTAGTTTGCGGGACCGCAGGAGCAAATTGTAATAAGTAAATTGGCGGCTGATTAAAATGGTAGTTGTGTTCGACTGTGGACTATGAGCTGCAGTTCCAATTTGCCAGATATGCGTTTGCTCTATGAATCGCTAGACTAGAAACTAGTAAACAGACGCTGACTTGATGGGAGCGTATATAAGGAAATTAATGGGGGCGAAGGAAGGAACGCATTATTAGCTTTAAATAGAGGATCAAAATGAATGAGCTGGAAAATGTTAACTGTTGCTCAATTGGTAATTAATGACTTGACTTTCCTGCTAACATTCTGAACGCGGGGATCATTCACTTAACCTGAAGTGCTAATTATGTCCCTTGGATACCTAGTTTGGTAGTGGTCGTTCAGCAATAATTTCCGCCAACTAGCTACAATGAAGGACAAGAAATAAAAGAAATTGGTCTCCTCTATAGATGACTTCGTATGTAATGGTTTAACTGTGACTAAATGGGTTAAATTACTAATGAAATGGTCTTGAGGACCTTATTCCGCATACGTTACCAACGGAAGCATTGATTTAAATTGCATTTTTATTGGTATAATTGTCACCCGGATTATTCGTGGGCAATTAACACAGCTGTGGTTTCTAGTATAACAGGTAAATCAGTCGGCGCCTATCAAAAGGCTTAAGGCTTTAAAAGACAGGAAGGACGCAGTCAGCCTCGCACGGCAACGATTGACCTGCTTCCGTCTCACTACCGCTTAGCAACGACCAACCCTACGACTGGTTTAACTGCAGACTCGAGTGAAGACGACCTGTAAGAAGTTGTCTAGATATATATTCACTCAGGAATGGACGCACACCGATCCATTGGCTTCCCGAAGCAAACAAGCTTCGTATGGACGATAGGGGTCACGAACAGGCAACCACCTACCATGCCGAAGTCGGCCAAGCTATGATAACAGAGGGGAGACGACAGAGTCTGGGGGGGGGGGGTAGATTGATACAGCACTGTTTTGGGTTTGTTTGCCTTCATTCAGCCAATCACAACACTGACTATCAGCTGGTACCGGAAACACAAACATACGCACGGACGCACCTGACGCAGTCGGTCCACCACTGAGGCCCACCAGATGGGTCATAAGCACTTCATCGAACCGAAGTTCATCAGTGCCTCGCCACCTGCCATTCTCTGTCGCTGCGGAGAGTCGGTGGTTGAGTTGTTGAGTTAGGCATCGACGGCAACTGCGTATGAAGTGTCGATATTTGCTGGTTTGAGTGAGGGAGATATCGCCGATGATAGAGGTAGGGCTTTGGATAGTGGGAGGGATGCTGTGTGCTGGCACCAATTGAGGGGCTGTTCTGTTAGATTGGAACGAAACCATGTCCAGGACTCAATAAACAGATTGTTTGGTAACCCCAACGTGATGTAAACGCGCCACTGCTGGACATGGCTGAGTTCAACCTTCACGAGTCTTTTCTCGATGTCAACTACATTTCCCTGCATCACTTACTGCGATCACGACATGAAGTATTTGGTTACCGACACCCAAAGGGGGAGGTCAGCAAACAATCCCAGCCCAGCAAATCCTCGTTATGGTTTTGTTCCCACTTTAGTCATCCGCAGAAACCTAGTGTTAGGCCTTGTTTAATGTTAATTACTTTTGCACATTGCCTCATTTTGTCTGACGACAAACTGCGGTATCAGATTCGAAAATTTGCGGATTAAAGTTTATTCCGATCCCATTATCTAATGCATACAGTGAGTGACCGATGCCATGAAATGTTGGCTGAAATTCTGAAATGCGTTTTCGATTAGGTAGGATTAGTTGGTCGCGGTTGTAATACTGATTATCTTGCGGTATACTCTTATAACATTTCGGACTCGGCAGGGTGTCTGCTTTTAAATGCACTTCTTTTCAATCTCCTGTAGAAAGCGTGCTCGGTAAAACATGAATACTTAAGTAGCATACATTTTCCCGTTGATTTTCGATGGTCTTGGAAATTCAAATATATTTTATAGAAACCATAAACAAAATATGCTTTCCTTTAGTCAATCAATAGAGAATCACGTCTTCTTTATATTTTATACTTAAGGAAGGAGTATAATTAGGTTTTTAAAAGTTTCCTAATTACTGAATAATTTGGAGCCTGATCATTTGTGCATTAGCGCTTACTAATTCCACTCTACAAGGTGCATGCATTCCACGTAAAGAAAATCACATATTTTTCTATGCCATTAAAGAGCTATCACACAGAGTCCATAGATTCTTGCAATGGATGCGGATCATGTTGTACATTTCATTAGGAGTAGTGATAAACGGCCAGGTACGATGCTATGTGAATGGACATTTTGCGGTCTTAAAAAGTCTCATAATTAGAAACCTTTTAAAACCTAATTATACTCCTTCCTTAAGTATAAAATATAAAGAAGACGTGATTCTCTATTGATTGACTAAAAGAAAGCATATTTTGTTTATGGTTTCTATAAAATATATTTGAATTTCCAAGACCATCGAAAATCAACGGGAAAATGTATGCTACTTAAGTATTCATGTTTTACCGAGCACGCTTTCTACAGGAGATTGAAAAGAAGTGCATTTAAAAGCAGACACCCTGCCGAGTCCGAAATGTTATAAGAGTATACCGCAAGATAATCAGTATTACAACCGCGACCAACTAATCCTACCTAATCGAAAACGCATTTCAGAATTTCAGCCAACGTTTCTTGAGATCGGTCACTCTCTGTATGTATATGTAAAGGTAGCACACTCGGACGTCATTTAATGAAGGACATAGTGTTAACTACCCTGGACATGACATCTTGTAGTCAAACCCGTAATCTCAGCGGGCACTCGACTCAAGCACAGTAAACTTCGTCGGGATAAGTGCGTACTGCCAAGTCTACAAGACATAGGTACTAGCTGAAAGCGAAATGATGTGTTATTTTCACTGTCTCACTTCAGATATGCTCCTCAGTAAAGGCCCCGTTCTCTGTTGCACACCATGAAGGCCCGAAGAACGTAAAAGCGCATAGTTAGAAAGGCAAGTTACCCATCCAACCTACTGTAGCGCCTGGAATCCACCAAATCGAATACAGTAATTTGAGCCTACTGAGTGAGCCTAGTAATTGAGCCTAGTAGTCATCTGGTGGATTCTAGGTGGATTACTTAGGAAATCCTGTTTGGGCAGTCAGATTACTGCAACGGATTTGGTGGATTCCAGACGTTGCAGTAGGTTGGGCGGGCAACTTTACGCAAATGTGATTAAACTCGAGTCTTCCGGCGGGGCCTCGTAGCTCAGGTGGTTAGATCGTTGGATGTACTAAAGCCTCCACCTTGCTGTCGTGGATTCGAATCCCACCGAGGCGCCGAGGTTTTCACAGTTGGGTCAATATGAAGAAGAAGGATTGTTAATTTGAGGGAATGAAAAACGTACCAATGATGGCGTTATCGACAGCCTAGGCGGCTGCAGCCGGCAGGAAGCAGCCAGGTTTGTAGAGCGTCGGAGAGTGCCGGTGGTTAAGTCGAACATCGACAAAAATGTGTCTGACGTGCAGATATTTGCTGGTTTGAGTGAGGGGGATACCGCTGGTGACAGAGGTGACAGAGGATAGTGGGAAGGATGCTGTGAACTGGCGCCAATTGAGGGGCTGTTCTGTTGGAACAAAACCATGTCCAGGACTCAATAAACTGAGATTGTTTGATAACCCAAACATGATATTAACGCGCCACTGCTGGACGTGGCTGAGTTCAACCATCACGAAAGTCTCTTCTTGACCTCAACGAAATTTTCGTGCATCACTTGCTGAGAGCACGACATGAAGTATTTAGTTACCGACATCCTGTAGTGAAACGAGGGGGAGGTTAGCAAACAATCTGAGCTTAACAAATCCTCGTCATGGTTTTGTCCCCACTTTAACCAGTCGCAGAAACCTAGTATTAGGCCTTGTTTAATGTTAACTATTTTTGTACGTTGCCTCATTTCGTCGGACGACGAACTGGGGTTACAGATTCGAAAATGTACGCAATAAAATGTATTCTGCTTCCATTGTCTAATACATATGTATATGTTAAGCTAGCACACTCGGACGTCATTGAGTGTTAAGAGCCCTGGACATGGCATTTTATAGTCAAGTCCGAAATCTCAGCGGACACTCGACTCAAGCACAGTAAACTTCTTCGGAATAATTGCGTAATGCCAAGTCTATAAGACATAGGTACTAGCTGAGAGCGAAATGATGTGTTATTTTCACTGTCTCACATCAGATATGCTCCTCAGTGAAGGCCTCGTTTTCTGTTGCACACCATGAAGGCCCGAAGAACGTAAAAGCGCATAGTTAGAAAGGCATGAATTGTGTTTCAGTATGAATGAAGATAAATTGTGGTCTACTTTCAGTCATGTGTTCCAGTCTGTCAGACAGATAAGGTAGAGCATTGAAGTTTGATGAAAACCGCCTATAAGCCAAGTGCTCTATCGATTGACCCATCTTCTCATTGTGTCCAGCCGTCTGGTTTGGTGCGAACTTTCTAGACTGAGCTGCGGTGCAGGGATCTGACGGAAAAGTAGCATTAGAAGTGCAGTGGAAATGGTGAAATTCCTTCTTCAGTCGTTCCCTAGTAGCTGGCTTCAAACTATCCGCTGTTTACCCTTGTAATGATAGTGATTTCGGAATGCGGGGAAGATGAATTGGTTTGTCTGCATGCTTATTTTTGTGATAGAAAGCCCATACCGATGATAAACTCGATTTCAAGTTTCTTGATACGGTTTATCGAATGCTGAGGCCAGCTGTTTGGTATAAAATAACGAGAGGGTTTGGGTGGCAGATATGATCTGGAACATTAAGTCGCACGAGTTCAGCGTCTACCAGTAAATACTATACAGAATCTGCCAAAACATATATGAATTACGTGAGCCTTGTAGTCACCTGGTGGATTCTAGGAGAATTACTTAGGATATCCTGCTTGGGCAGTCAACTTCTTGTATCAGATTTGGTGGATTTCAGACGTTGCAGTAGGTTGGGCGGATAACTTGACACAAATGTGATCGAACTCGCGGGGCCTCGTAGCTCTGGTGGTTAGTGTTGGCTTCACAGTGCCGCTGTCTATGGAGATGAGTTCAAGTGACAATCCGAAACGTCAGGCGAATAAAGCCCTTGTTACAGCGATCGCTTCTTCTTCTATCCAAATTCTCTTATCACTGCTGGTCGCAATTCCGAATTTTCACTGCTACGGTAGGTTGATTGGCGAAAGAAACACATGTGAATAGTAGTTACAAACGTGGCACTGTGGAGTACCGTGCCAAGCATGCGATTTGTACCAACGCTAGACTTCCAAAAATCCTCTCTCATCTTTTTAAAGCAGGGGCTTTCAACGAGGGGTGGAAGATGATACTGCATTTTTGTTTAAAATAAATAATTGTTCGAAAACTACCCGCACGACATTGCTGCGCGGGTAAAACGGAGTTCCTGCGTATCCGTCCATAGTCGATGTTTCCTCGCATATTCCTGACACCATTCGCACTTTTTAACGTCATATGCGCAAAGTAATCCTCATACGCCAGCTAGCTCAGCTCAGTCCTATCTCTGATAAATGGTCAGCATACTAGTCTTATACTGCCTACTAATTGTTGTTTTTCGGTCTATCGACTTAATGCATATTTTAGGTTATATTTCTTCAATGGAATAACGAGTATATGAAGTTTGATTTTGCTTGCACTGGAATAACTGACGATGTTCAAAAACCCCAGTGCATACTTTGCGGAGCTATCCTTTTCAAAAGCAAATCTGAACACTTCTAAACTGCATGAACATTTTAACAACCGACATGGTGGTCGAGATTTTACAGGCCATGATGTTAAATGACTGGAAGACAAGAGAGCCCGATTTAACTCTCGAGTAATCCTTCCAAAAGTAGGTTTTATAACAACTGAAAAATCACTGCTAATGGCGTCACGCCACATGGAGTATAAAGTAGCCAAATGCAATTGTGGAAGAGTGCGTACAACCATGTGCAACAGAAATTGCAGCAATTATTCCGGCAAAAGAAGCCTCAAACAAGAGTGAGTTAGTATTTTCATAAAATTCAAAGCCGATTAGGTGATTTCAGTTTAGACATTTTGGATCATTTTGCCGTTGAGATGAGGGCAGGTCCCTAAAAATATCTCGCCAGTTAGATGAGACAATTGATGTTGCAAATGACGGTTAACTCATTACATCGATGAGATATGTCCGTGGTCGTGCCATAACGGAAGATGTGAAAACAACCATGAAGGGAAAAAACGTTTTCCAGTATTTGAAGGACATCTATGCAAATTATGACTTGGCTATCCGGGCTGTTTGTTCTGTGTGGACTGACGGTGCTCCTCCTATGTAATTTGCCCACCCTACTTGCGGCGGCATTTATGCGGACCTGGATTAAGTGTCCTTTTGCCAATCTAAACAAAATTCGGAAATCGCCAGGATGTGGAAGCAGATATGCGAATTGCTATTAATGACATAATGTCACGACTTGAGAGAACCCGACCCAATAAACAGGAAAAAAGAGTAATTTTTTGTTTACTGGTAGAATTCGATTATACAATTCTATTTTTGTTTTCTAGAAACTTTTTTGGGGAGTGGGAGAACGTATTAAAGGGTTGAACGTCGTGTCTTAAAGGAAGGAATGTCAAACAGCTAATGCCTTCTCTTTTTGCTTGCGATGAAATACTTTTTTTCTGGGATACGTTCCAATGGAAAGTATAAATATTGGATGGAAAATGAATGACCAAAAAATACTTGCCTCGATAAAGAGAACAACATATACAGTGCGCGATTTTCCACATACATGAACTAAATAATAAGTGAAGTGTTATTTCTCATAAGTCTTCGTGAGGAACTGTTTTATTTCTTTCTGGCACTTGAAGAGAGGATGTCGACTGAACAAGCAGTCTACTGATTTGAGCATTTTTTGAGTTCGAATCTACTGTCGCACTTGCGTTCAGATTTCTCGATGCTGTCCGGTTGGCGTTTATTTATGCAACTCGAAGTATTCCTAGGTACTATT
Source organism: Spirometra erinaceieuropaei (assembly GCA_902702965.1). NCBI lineage: Eukaryota > Metazoa > Platyhelminthes > Cestoda > Diphyllobothriidea > Diphyllobothriidae > Spirometra > Spirometra erinaceieuropaei. The sequence continues at coordinate 533,569 of CACRXP010000412.1, read as the reverse complement.
CGTAAGATGCCGTTATGCGCTGATTATATTTTTTAAATAGAGATGGAATAGGATGTCACCCTATAACGATACTGATATACAGCACAATTCATAACAACTTGGTTGGTCAGTTTTGAGCCTTGAATTTTTCTTATTGATTTTTGATGCCCCTAAATGTCCAATTATACTGAATGGAAAACTTGCATATAAATATTCGGTCATTTGCTCAGTTGGTAGAAAATTACGTCTTCTTCTAATTTCATACCGGAAGGAAGGGTATAATATGGTTTGCGGAAACTTTTCCAATTCCCGAATAATTTTGAACCCGCTCGACCTTTACACTTGTATTTAGGGTGTACAAACTACATGCCGTATATTTTTCGTGTAGGGAAAACCGCACATTTCTCTACGGTACTAAAAGGGGACCATATAGAGTTCATAAAATTTAACAGTGGATTTGATCCTTATTAATAACTTTACAAGCCACATTGGTAAATGCAGAGACATGACGATTTATGAACGGCCATTTCGCGGTATTTAAAAGTCCCGCAATTGGAAACTTTTTTAAAACCGAATTATATCCCTTCTTTGAGAATTCGATTGGAAGTAGACGTAATCTTCTATCGAATGAACTAAAGAATGACTTTTTTATGCCTGTTTTCCATGAAATATGATTGGACCTTTAGGGGCATCGAAAATCAATGAGAAAAATGCATGTCAGTTCAATAGTCATTTTTTTACAGAGTTTAGTTTTTGCATGCAGTCGGAAGGAAGTTTGTTCGACTGAAGTTTGTACTGACTGAAAGCCGGCATCCCGAGGTAACTGAAATATTATTGAATTATGTTGCAGGCTAACTAGTTTTACAACCCTGCTTAATTAGTCTTTTCAAAACGAAATCGCATTTCGGAATTTCAGTTGACATTTCATGACTTGGCCCACCTGCTGTAGGTATTGTGGCAGATTTCAAATAATTCACTTTGACCCGCCTGTAATGTACTTGGCGCCGAATTTTTCACAGTTGGTTCAGTGTGAATTAAATAGATTGACTACATGCGGAAAAAAAAATATTTAAATATCTACACTTTTTAACCGGTTTTCACCAATAGTTTTAATTCGAATGCTAAGTTTATAGCGTCCGCATAAAATTATATCCTCCATAAATCACGTTTAGGGATTAGCTGACTTTAATAAGGCATGTAAGCCGAAAATCTTTCAGGATGCTCGTAAGATTGAGCCCACTGCATAAAATATGCACGTCCAGTAACTCTGTCTGCAACATTTGGGACGCATGCGAGCCCGCATTATATCCTCAAGTAAAAAATCTCGGTTGGCTGAAAAAGTAGTTGAAAATGCCGACGGTTGACTCGAAAGTTTTGGCGGACGCCGTCAGTTAGAGAATATCAGCCGATGATAAACCGCTGGTTTAGGCCGCTTTGTGACCAGTAAGGCTTAGTTTCTTTTTTACAGCGAGTAGCTTTGGTAACTGAATGGGAGCAGGCGTTTGCATATGTGAGCCGGAGAAAAGAGCGAATCTGACGCGTCTCCTGACGGGCCACCGTTGTACGATTTACACAACAAATTATTAGCAGTGTCGGAACATGGACTTCGCATGAGTTACATGAAGAAGTACACGATAGACGGAGGATAACGGGACACACGTTAGGCAAAAATGAGGACTCTTTAAGGATGTGGGTGAGAATTTCTATGGGGAACTCCTTGGACAAATAAAAAGTGGTCGAGTTATCAGAAGCGATGAAAATAAACAAAATCCCTTCAATTACCCATGCGGTGGACAAGATAAAAATAACAAAAAATAACTTCACAGAGGGACGAAACTGTCTGCAGGGATGACACAATAGCTCTCGGAGGGCAACTACTGGTGTATTAGGTAGGCGACCACCAGATTTCAGCATTCAATTGACCCTCCGCCTGGAAGGAATGAGAGTCCTGGAAGAGAATGCCGGCTTGGAGACACAGAGGCGTCAACTGCAGAAAGCAATTTCTTCTACCGCCAGACATCAGCAAACTTCTCATATGCCACATATCTCACAACAATCAGGAAACCGAGGCAGACAGCGTTACTGTCTCCCGTTTTCGCGTTGGCTGCAATAGCGACTGCGGTAGATCACGCGGACTGCAACGATATGAGGGATTAACTCGCCTCAGTCAAAGTGGTCTTTAGTCACCGTACTAAAGGAACCACGCGGCTGCTCATTTCTGACGGACCCAAACTTTTCAAGAAAAAAACGTAGATTCCGGAGAGCTGGGCTGTGACCTTCAAAATCGCCCTCAACCGCCCGCCCGTCCTATCTCTCCAAAATGGGACCGATGACGCCATGGACCGCCCATTTTACCCTCAGTCAAAAGTTAACAAGTCTTACCATGAAAACACAAGACTCCGACGTGCTTGCGGTTGGAGGTTGCAAACCTTGCGACTCACGGCCGATAAACTAGCTCCCATCGCAGACGTGTGGCAGCAAGGTCATATCCCTCAGGACCCGAGGGTCGCTACCATTGTGCACATCTAACAACGTAAGGTCAACCGCCAATTCTGTGATAATTAGAAATAAACCTCGCTGTTCAACATTGCCAGTCAGGTCTTACCCGCGAGCTCCCCAATCATCACAACAACTGCCTGGGATATGTACTCTTCTTGGGCATTTAATGCGGATTTTTAAGTGATCGCGGCACTATCGAACTGATTGTCGTGCTCCGGGGAGTGCAGAAGCGCCGAAAGGCATACATCAATTTCCACATTTCCCTTGGATATCTGACAAAGGTCTTCTACACTGTGACCTATGACGGACTTTGGCGCATAAGGCTGAAATTCGAATGCCCAGAACGAATTACCCGCATGATGCGACAAATCCAAGACGAGATGATGTCGCCTGGGTCGGATGTGGTTTGGTAGCCCCACCTGAAGTAAGCAAACCGGTGGTAGTGGGGTTTTTCACAGGTGGGGCCGGGGAACGCACAGGCAGCAGGGGCAAGTAGTTGTATGCAAAAGAAAAGCTATTGGGAATGCGCGGTTGTACTTTGAATGGGTGAGAAATAGTTGCGATAACCCATAACCATAATCCTGATCCCTAAATATAACCCCTAAGCCTAAACCCTAACCCCTAACTCTGACCTCTAACCCTAAGCCCTAACCACAACCCCCTAACCACAACCCCCTAACCATAGCCCCTAACCCTTAACCCCAACCTCTGCAGTATTGTGTCCATCAGGTGGGGCTAACAAAAACCACATCTTGCCGTCGCCTGCCATAGATAATGCGGCAGTCTTAGGAGCGTTATCAGTGGCGAATGAGATGAAGCCGAGATTCTTTTCCTTTCCACCCTCTTCAACCTCATGATTTCTGCTGTACTCATAGACGTCTACTGTGATGAACCGCCAGGGATCAGCATCACCCACTGATCTGACTAACAACTACTCAATACCCGGTGCATGCGAGCAGGCTCAAGATTATTCTAGGCCAGCACTCGCGACCTACTGTTTGCGGATGACTCCACACTCAACAGGACAAGGGAGGCTTACATGCAAAGGTCGCGCCCATTGCCATCTGATCCCCGTGGAAGATCACAAAATTCGATAAGATCGCAGTTAGTAATCAAACATTATACGGTGATACTGTCAAAGTACGTACTTGTTATCACTAGGTGTACTTACGTTGTCTAGGGTACTTGTTATCAGCGGGTGTGCTCTTACTGACTTAGGCAGGTCGCCCGTTTCTGTCGGGTTGTTGGGTTTATTGGGGGTTAGTGTTAGGCGTAGGTTAAGTTTTAGGATTAGGGTTAGCGTTTTAGGGTCAGGTATCAGTGTTAGGGTTTAGGTTCCCGTTAGACTTACGGTTAAGAGTAAGGTTAGGGTTATGATTAAGGCTGGGTTTAGCGTTAAGGTTAGGGCTAGGGTTAACGTTAGGGTTACGGTCAAGGTAAGAGTTAGGGTTATGGCTAGGTTTTCGGTTAGCGTTGGGTTTTAGGATTTGGGTTAGGTTTCGGTTTTGAGTCTTAGGGTTATGCTTTACGGTTGCGGTCAGTATCCCATTTTAGGTCTAAGTGGATTTTTTAAATTTCTGTCATTATTCCACCTACTTCACACTTCCCAACATTTCCTCCGGTAACTTTACTTTTTACCTGAAACTCCAGCATTCCTCTACCAGCCCTTCCATCTACCCCACCCATGCAACCCCCTTTTCCACTATTCCCGTACGATAGGGACCTGGCCGCCCGCCTCCTCATTCCTGACTACCAACTGCGATCTAACCCAAAATTCCGTGCCTGAACTCTTCATGCCATGGCACAGGCCAAACATTACAGATTCCTGGGTCCCGAATACTTGGACACAAAAAGGGTTGCTCGAAGGGACGACCCACTGTCTCAAGTCGCGACTCACGCGCAGGAGGAAGGCCAAGAGTTCGGCTGTGCGAGCACGTGGATTCTCATGCCAGCCGGCGACAGGACGGGGTGAGAACTGTTGGGAGCGGGGGTGTCAGGCGCTAACTCCATCAAAAGAACACATTGATTTGTCCCCCGAGTTATCACGTGCTACGGCTACGCAGCCAGGTGGTACGGCACACTTCCCCTGCGAGCCGCGCAGTGCAAACCGACACACTCGCAGACACTAACCCTCCCCCTCCCTGCGAGATCGAATAAAAAACGTTCGCTCATTTATTTGCACTTACACAGTCTTTAGTGGTTGTTATGAGCCGGGAGAAAGGTAGGACAGGAAGAGAGCCGGTTCGGAGGACAAGCACTTTAGTGGTAACTTGCGGACACGAGGGGTTCCAACTCGTAAGATGCGCTATTTGTATGGGGTCCTGTGAGTTCTGGAACATTCCGTCCAATGACGTGCCAGTCGTTGAGGGCGTTCTAGAATGTTCCCTCTCCGGGCGCGCTGGTCGCCGATTGGCCGCCGCGTGCTCGATAGCTCCCCGCGGAAACGTCTGGAATGTCCGACCAGCCATTGATTGGGCCGCACACGTGGACAAAGCCACCACGCATGCTCGGCGCTGCAGTGACACCCCGGTCGGCCGTTTAACTTTACGCGCGTATCACGCCGCCGGCTTGGTCCTCTGTTCCGCGCCTTAGGCCGTAGCTCTACGCCGCTTGCATTTTCCGTAACAGTGGTGGACTGACGTAGGAGTTTGAAAGCTCAGACTAATAAGCGGGCCGTTTCACTGATCGCCTCTTCGTCTTCTTTTCATAATTCGTATTTATGGCCACTCGATTAAAACACTGAAAATCGTGAAGTATCCACAGCTATTTCGAGAATGATCTGAAACGTACCGTGTTCCAGCACCAAAAGTAACTTTAAGTAAATTCGACGGAAGGAACGTTCGCCTAAAATACAAAAAATTATATGTTTGGGATTGCTCCAGAGATTGCTATTAATTAATGATCGGCCTATCTACTTGTGGCACTATGGAAAATGTTATTCGTGTAGAGACCCTGTCGGCGAACCCAAATATAAACCTGTTTGTCCTAATTAACTACAATTTTAAAAATGCAAAATCGAGAAAACTACAGCTGGTTATTGTGAAACCATGTTATAATCTCTACTCAAAATGTAGGCTGTTGGTTAACTGCCATACCTGTAATTCCACTTATTAGTTAAGGATATTAAAGTTCAAACTCCCTTAAAGTAATATTTCGCCTACTAAGTTTATGTACGGGCAGACTTTCTCTACATCTAAAACTAGGTTTACTCATTTAAAATGAAGTTCAGTGTTTTCGGAATTTTCCGCTTTTCTAAAAACGTTGGTATTTCTAAACAACGTCAGTTATAAATTTTACTATTTCTTCTGTGTTTCCAACTCGCTTAAAGTCGCTTAGCGTTACTTTTAAGCCGGTTCGCTAGTGATTAGACATCATTTGTAAACTTTGACATCCTTCATGAGATAGGTCACATACAGTACGACGAAACCCTGCGGAACTTCAGGAAAAGTCTATAAATCATTAGTGAATGCCCGGAAGAGCCTCGTCCAGGATCAGGTTGCGAAAAGACTGTGGCGTCAACCTACGAAGCCAGTTGGATCGCGGCTGATAAAGTCAACGCACCAGGAGTACCCCGTAACCACGCTCTGCCAGTGGAGACTAGAGGCGACTGTAGCGAATGGAGAGGGGACGATCTGGCGTAGCTACGCCACGGCGCTCAACGCGCCAACCATTTCTTGCCATGTCAGTAAAAAAGTCCACGGGAAGACGGCTTTTTTTCCTCGCTTGTTCTTACCACTTGAGGCATCGATCTAGAAGTGTCGAGAGCATTTCCTGTAAACTGCCCGCTAGGCAAGTATCCTTAAATGTCGCGCATTGAAGTCACCCACACCTCAGCGAAGGTAGGACATTAAATACTGACCTACAGTAGGTGAGCTAAATCATGAAATGTCAACCGAAATTCCGAAATGCGTTTTCGACTTGAAAAAATTAATTAGGTAGGGTTGTAAAAGTAATCATCCTGCAGCATGATTCTATAATAATTCAATTACTCCAGGATGCCGGCTCTTAAATGAACTCCTTTCCGGCAGCATGCAAAAGCAGTACTCTGTAAAAAATGACTATTAGATCTGTGCAATGATTTACCGTACTAACAACACAGGTATTAGCTAAAAGCCCAGACACGCGTGTTTCGCTCATCCTATGCCGCTGCCTGACGCAGCTGCCAGGGCTTCGGCTCGTCACTCGGTCCCCCAGAATTCCCCGTCTCTTTTCTGCTATATGAACTCCAGTTTCAACTTGCCTTGTTAAATTTACTTGGAGATTAAACAAGGCAAGTTGAAACTGGAGTTCATATACCAGAAAACACACGGGGAAAGCTGGGGGACCCACTGACGAGCCGAACCCCTCGCAGCTGCGTCAGACAGCGGCATAAGATGGGCGAAACACGCGTGTCTGGGCTTTTAGCTAATACCTGTGTTGTTAGTACGGTAAATCATTGCACAGATCTATACTACTGGCTGCCTGTTGGCGGTTTTTGAATCTTAAGCGGTTATATCGCAGTAGCTGATGGATTTCAGCTCAAATATTCATATCAAAATTTGGAGCGTGCCTGAAAAGGCCCGTTTCGAAAGATTTACTCCAAGTTCGCGCATTAATTTCCACGGAAATTAAACAAGGCAAAATGACTACTTAGTTGGCATGCATTTTTCTCACTGATTCTCGATGTCCCTAAAAGTCCAATTATATTTCATGGAAAGCATGCATGAAAATATTCATTCTTTTGCTCATTCGGTAGATAATTACGTCTTCTTCCAATCTCATACTCGAAGGAACGGTAGAATTCAGTTTTCAAAAATTTCCAATTCCCGAATAATTTTGAGCCAGGCCTGCCGTAACACTTGCACTCAGGGTTTCCAAACTACAGGCCATATATTTTCCGCGTACGAAAATCTATACATTTCTCTACGGTATTAAGAGGAGAACATATGAGGTTCATAAAATTTAGCAGTGCATTTGAGCCAAATTTTAAACTTTACAAGCCACATTGGTAAATGCAGAGACATGACGTTTTATGAACGGCCATTCACGGTATTACCAAATCTCATAATTATAAACTCTTGAAAACCATATCATACACTTATTTTGAGTATAGAATTGGATAATGAAGTAATTTCTACCGAATGAGCAAAAGAATGAATATTTTAGCGTGTCTTTCATGAAAAATAATTCAATTTTTAAGGGCATCGAAAATCAGAGAGAAAAATGCATGCTAGTTGAGTGGATAATTTTTTACAGAGTATAGGTTTTGCGTGTAGCCGGAACGAAGGTCATTCTGAAGCCGGCATCCTTGGGTAACTGAATTATTATAGAATTTCGCTGCACGATTATTAGGTTTACAGCCTTACTAGATGAAGCCTTTCGAAACGAAAGCGCATTTCGGAATTTCGGTTGACATCACATGAGTTAGCCCACCTAATGTACTTGAATGCATAAGCAGATGGCCTACGCGGCATATACTGTATCGCGACATGCAAGGAGCTTAAATCCGTCATCACCCAATAAAAGTCCTGCCTCCTAACTGTCTCTCACCTTTAGTGTGAACATCTGGTGTGTTGTGCTGGCCAGGTCACGTGTGACGCGTGCAGTTGGCCACTTGTACCCAATTCACGCATCTAATGACCGGTTAGTTTCTACAGTGTGTTGAGCCTGGGAAAGGGAAGGATGAGTGAAGCCGACGTCAGGGACACCGAGCACATTGTGCACAATCTGACGCACTTTGGAGTTATCACGACTCGTTAACAGTCGCGGGTAAGATGTGGTTCGGTAGTCCCACCTGGTGGACAAAATACTATTGGGGTTGGGATTAAGGGTTAGGGTTGGGGGTTAGGGTTAAGGATTAGGGTTTAGGCTTAGGGGTTACATTTATGTGTTAGGTATGGGGTTAGGGGTTAACGCATCTATTTTCAACCATTCAAAGCACAACCGCGAATTCTATATAGGTCTTCTTTTGCATACAACCACTTGACCCCCGTCCTGTCGCCGGCTCGCACCAGAATCCATGTGCTCGCGCAGCCAAACTCTTGGCCTTCCTCCAGCGCGTGAGAAGCAACTTGAGACAGTGGGGCGCCTCTTCGAACAGCCCGTTTGTGTCCGACCATCTGCGAGCCGCGACGTTGTCCTGTTTGGCCTGTGCCATGGCATGAACATTTCTGGTACGGAAGTGGGTGACCTACGACGGGGACCAGATGGCAATTGGAGTAGAGATTATAACATGGTTTCACAATAACCAGCTGTAGTTTTCTCGATTTTGCATTTTTAAAATTGTAGTTAACTAGGACAAACAGGTTTTAGTTTGTCTTCGCCGACAGGGTCTCTACACGAATAACATTTTCCATAGTGCCACAAGGAGATAGGCCGGTCATTAATTAATAGCAATCTCTGGGGCAGTCCCAAACATATAATTTTGTGTATTTTAGAAGGAAGTTCCTTCCGTCGAATTTACTTAAAGTTACTTTTGGTGCTGGAACACGATACGTTTCAGGTCATTGTCCAAATAGCTGTGGATACTTCACGGTTTTCAGTGTTTTAATCGAGTGGCCATAAGCAGGAACTAGGAAAAGAAGACGAAGAGGCAATCAGTGAAACGGTTCGCTTATTAGTCTGAGCTTTCAAACTCCTACATCAGTCCACCACTGTTACGGAGAGTGCGAGCGGCGTAGAGCCACGACCTAAGGTGCTGAACAGGGGACCAAGCCGGAGGCGTGAGGCACGCGTGAAGTTAGACGACCGACCGGCGTGCAGTGCAGCGCCGAGCACGTGTGGTGGCGTTGCTCACGTGTGCGGCCCAATCAATGGCTGGTCGAGCATTCCAGACTTTTCCGCGGGGGTGTCGCGCACGCGGTGGCCAATCGGCGACCAGCATGATCGGAGCGGGAACATTCTAGAACGCCCTCAACGGCTGGCACGTCATTGGACGGAATGTTCCAGAACTCGCAGGAGCCAATATAAATAGCGCATCTTACGAGTTGGGACCCCTCGTGTCCGCAAGTCACCACTAAAGTGCTTGTCCTCCGAACCGGCTCTCTTCCTGTCCTACCTTTCTCCCGGCTCATAACAACCACTAAGGACTGTGTAAGTGCAAAAAAAGATGAGCGAACGTTTTTTATTCGAGCTCACAGGAAGGGGGAGGGTTAGTGTCTGCGAGTGTGTCGGTTCGCGCTGCGCGACTCGCAGTGGAAGTGTGCCGTACCACCTGGCTGCGTAGCCGTAGCACGTGATAACTCGGGGGACAAATCAATGTGTTCTTTTGATGGAGTTGGCGCCTGAAATCCCCGTTCCCAACAGTCCTCACCCCGTCCTCTCGCCGGCCCGCACCAAAATCCACGTGCTCGCACAGCCGAGCTCTTGGCCTTCCTCCAGCGCGTGAGTCGCGACTTGAGACAGTGGGTCGTCTCTTCGAGCAACCCCTTTTGTGTCCAGGTATTCGGGAGCCAGGACGCTGTAATGTTTTGCCTGTGCCATGGTATGAACAATTCTGGCACGGAATTTTGGGTTAGATCGCAGTTGGTAGTCAGGAATGAGGAGGCGGGCAGCCAGTTCCTGTCGTATGGGAATAGTGGGAAAGGGGGTTATATGGGTGGGGTAGATGGAAGGGCTGGTAGAGGAATGCTGGAGTTTCAGGTAAAAAGTAAAGTTACCGGAGCAAATGTTGGGAAGTGTGAAGTAGGTTGAATAATGACAGAAATTTAAAAAATCCACTGAGACCTAAAATGGGATACTGACCGCAACCGTAAAGCATAAACCTAAGATTCAAAACCGAAACCTAACCAAAACCCTAAAACCCAACGCTAACCGAAAACCTAGCTATAACCCTAACTCTTACCTTGACCGTAACCCTAACCTTAATCCTAGCCCTAACCTTAACGCTACACCCAGCCTTAATCATAACCCTAACCTTACTCTTAACCGTAACCCTAACGGGAACCTAAACCCTAACACTGAAACCTGACCCTAAAACGCACACCCTAATCATAAAACTTACCCTCAGCCTAACCCTAACCCTCAATAAACCCAACAACCCAACAGAAACGGGCGAACTGCCCAAGTCACTAAGAGCCCACCCGCTGATAAAAAGTTCCCTGGACACCGTTAGCACACCTACTGATAACAAGTACGTACGTCGACGGTATCAACGTATAATTTCTGGCTACCAACTGCGATCTTATCGAATTTTGTGATCTACGACGGGGATCAGCTGGCAATGGGCGCGACCTTTGCATGTAAGCCTCCCTTGTCCTGTTGAGTGTGGAGTCATCCGCAAACAGTAGGTCGCGAATGCTGGCCTAGAATAATCTTGAGCCTGCTCGCATGCACCGGGTATTGAGTAGTTGTTAGTCAGATCAGTGGGTGATGTTGATTCCTGGCGGTTCACCACAGTAGACATCTATGAGGACAGCAGAAATCATGAGGCCGAAGAGGGTGGAAAGGAGAAGAACCTCGGATTCATCTCATTCGCCACTGATAACGCTCCTAAGACTGCCGCATTATCTGTGACAGACGACGACAAGATGTGGTTTTTTGTTAGCCCCACCTGATGGACACAATACTGCAGAGGCTGGGGTTAAGGGTTCTCACGTATTCAAAGCACGACCGCGCATTCCCAATAGCGTTTCTTTTGCATACGACTGTAACGCCCCATTGACACGAACAGAATTGTTTGAATGTCGTGACACTTTTGGCGGGCGGACCTGGGATGGAGATGGCGTAACTGCGTGCTGGCGAAGACGGCCGGTGTCCCTTCCTCTCGCTACCGCCAACCCCCCTCCCGCAACGAACCGTCGCTCTCGATTCTCGCTCGCTCTCTCACTCAACGTCGGCCCTTTCGGCCCTTCCCTGCAGTTGCCCAAAGCGCTGCATCCCCACCGGCTGTTTAGCTAGTATCTCCGGGTCGTCTATCCATCCAGACAGGTCACCTATCCGCTGTTCCTCGTTGCACATGTACATTAACATTTGTTATATACATTCTTCATGTCAGTTGTTCCATTACACTATATCCATACTCGACGTACTCCCTTCTTCTACGTTTAAACGAGTTTCGAGAGATGTTAACAGTTCTTTTCAGGTCTACCTCTGCCAGGATCTCTTCTCGGCGTTTCCTTACTCTGGTGTGTGCTACCCTTGACGTCCTCGGCCGCTACACGACTACTTGCCCCTGTCTCCTGTGCGTTCCCCGGCCCCACCTGTAAATAACATATTACCACCGGTCCCGTATTAGAGGTGACTGGGGTTCGTTTACTTCAGATGGGGCTGCATAGCCACATCCGACCCAGACGCGACTTGGGAGGCTGCTATATGGTTTCACAGGACGAAAAGGTAATCTGTAGCGGCTCACCTCGAAGTCGTGTGTGTATGGCACACGTAGGCAGACTGTTTAGCTTTTTCCGGCGCCGCCATCGCTGCTTTCTCCGGTCTTTCTGATTTTATCTTGTCATTATGCTCTGGCAGACGTCAGATGCCTCGCAAGTCTACTATCACTGCAAACTAATTCATTCGTAAATCAATATACTGCTCCCATTGTTGTCTGGAGCACACGGTGGTGGACATCACCGTTTGCGACGGCAGAACTGATGTCCCATATTAAATTCCCTCCAGTAAGTGCTCTGTCCGAGAGATTGCACGGCTGTCTGTCAGATTCTACATGTATCATTGAGTCTCATTATGCGACTTTCTAAACGCAAAAGCATGCCTGACAAGCCCCGCGGAACTGATCGAAATAATGCATGCTACCACATCCGGCAACTTACAGATTACGTTACACGTTCAAAGGTTTTAACCGACTGGGAAAGGCATCGCCAGACGGCTGTGATAGATTTAGAAACAGGTAAACCAAGTATAACGGTTTTTAGAAAGAGGGGATTTATGTTTACACCTTAAAGACGCAAAAAATCTATTCAAAAGTTAGATGCCTGCTCTAAATTAGTTAAAGAAAAAAGAAGTTTTGAGTTTACTCAAAATCGCGAACGGCAAAGGGCACTTTCTGATGGCACCAGGAGGCTTTTCTATATGGCTGCCACGGCTGACTGCATTTGGATCTTTGCCAGTGCAGACCCTCTGATTAATAATTCCTCCATGAAAGACTGGGTACCGGTGCGTATATAGTTCCCCTTTTTATGAATGCTCTCTGTCCTGCCCAACTGGTTCGTTTCCGGAGTTTTTTTCTCTCCAGTTTTGCAGACAGTTATAAAATGAAGGCTCAGAAATCACTGTTCATCAATCTGGAGGTTTATCGGCAAAGAATTCGATGGCGGGGGTGGTACAGTGGGTTTAGGACAAAAACGACCTCTCTTAAAATGTCGATGTCACTCTCAGTTTGATAAACGGTGGGGAGAAATCCCTCGCATTCAATCAACTAAACGTATTGGTAAGCATTCGCCGCAGCAATCAGTCGTACGGTGAGACATTTATTGAGTAGCTGGACTACGAGAGTTTGGCACCAAAGGATGTCGGGAAAAGAAATAAAGAAAGATCACGCACAGAAATTTGATGACGTTTCCCTAAAAACTACGATGCAACTCCTTAATCACAGCTGCTTCTTAATTTTGCCGACTAGGAAGCTGTTAACGCCGGGGAAGTTTGAGCTCAGGCCAAAACTAAGCACTTTTGCAGAAATATTCTGTCCCGTAAAGCAGTATTATCACCCGCTCGGTCCAGGCTGGATTATGTCCACTAGAGCCTTAAAGATGAGCCCTGTAAACTTTATGTGATAATGGGGTTGCCGAAGCGGCATAAGAGCAACCCGATAATGAGAGCGGACTGGAGACTGAACAAATAAATGGGCCACCCCCTCGGGCATGTAAAAGCCTCAAATAAGGGAACATATGGCCTGAAGTATCCGAGCTCGACTGAAACTACACGGACATGCTTCCGTCAAAGTGCATAAGTCCTCTGGAGTCGACACTGCGAGGGAAAATCCCGGTACTGCAAAAAGCCCGGAGAGCTAAAAGGACGAGCAAAGTGCTTCCAATTAAGATTGTATTTTATAAGCGAGTAAAGAAACAGTGCACTGGGTGTAACCTCGACCTAAACGAAGCATAAAACAGTAAAAGGAAAATGTAGTCTATAAGGACGAAGATTTATTGAGGTGGGGCATACAGTGAATGACCGATCTCATGAAATGTTGACCGAAATTCCCAAAATGCGGTTTCAATTAGGAAGAGTTACTTAGGAACGGTTGTAATACTGATTATCATGCAGCATAATCTTTCGGATTTCCCAGGATGTTGGATTTTGAATTCACTCCTTTTCGACCTCATGGGATAACTACACCTGGTAAGAAATGACTGCTTAGGTAGTAGGCCCTTTTCGTATTGGTTTTCAATGGCTTTATAAAGTCAAATATATTCCGTAGAAAACATGCTCAAAAATATTCTACAGTTTACTCGTTTGGTAGAAATTACATTGTCGTCACATATTATACCCGAGGAGTGTATATCTAGGTTTTAAAAAGCTTCTAATTATGAAAATTTCAAGACCATGCGATGTCCATGCATGCAGTATGGCACATGTGTGTCTACCAATGCTCCTTAAGAAATTTGTAACATAGTATGGTATCTTCTTAAAGACATAGAGGAATTTATCATTTTCCTTGTTCGGAAAGCATGCACTTTGCAGACCGAAATTGCTAAACGCTAATGCGACGACTGACCAGGCCAAAGGGTCTTTGGGAACCAAAAAAACTTTTCAAAACCTAAATACACATTTTCTTCGGGTAAAATATGTGGAGAAAACGTGATTTTCTACCAAACGAGTGAAAGGAAGCATATTTTTGCGCGTGCTTTCTATAAAATAAATTCGAACCTGTAAGACCATCGAAAATCAATGTGAAAATGCGTGCTGCTTAAGTTGTCATTTTTTCATCTGGCGTGGTTTCCCCAGGAGGTGAGAAAAGAGTGAATCAAGAAACAATGCAGCTTCCAATTATAGGTATGGTTTTAAAGCAGACTAATGATGGTTTGGTCTGTGTCCCGCTGCGAAGAGCAGCTTCCTCAAGGATTTGCCTAATACTAAAAAACGGACATTTTATTGGCTGTCATAAGTCATTTCCATGCACATATTCGCGTGGCCAAAGGACATAATGAAAAAAGAAGACGCTGGCATAATTAAGCAATTTAAATAACATACCTACTTCTCTTACTGAGAGGGCAAAATCATTAAAACGAGGAGTATTACGCTGAATATTACGAAATTTTGCCATGAAATACGGTTTAGAAGTGATTTATTACAAAAAAGGCCTTTATATGCCATCCTCAATGCAAGTATCTTAGCGATAGGCGATAGTTCGGCGTTAGTAACATTCGCCTAATCTTTCTTAGGCATATACCGAAATACAACCATTTACTGTAAAATATGTTTAAGACTATTGTTGAAAATAATTCGGCAATGATTAAAGAAGAGGGATTATAACCTGACGAACCTTATGATGAAATCGGCAAATAGTTAAGTAGTTTTAATATTTATGGTTTGTTTATTTCACACTACGTTAACTACGGCTGAATGCCTCAATGATCGGGCAAGTATTTTTGAGAGCAATTGACACTGCTTATGAAAACTTTCCATCGCCATTAGGCGGAGCCAATAAATGGCTTAAGGCGCCTCACCAAGACCAGACAATTTACTCCGCTCCAGAAAAAAATATGTGGCAAAAAATAACTGAAAAAATTACTCGTCTTCGTCTCATTCAGTTGGTAATGGCGAGTATCCATATGCACGCCTTTCAAATCTACCTAGACTTCATCAGCGGCAGAACGTCTAGAAAAAGACGTTGAGGTTAACTCCCTCCATACCTACAAAAGGTCCCTGTCAAATATTTTATCTTCTTTGCTCCGTGTAAAACAACTTTTTACTTTATTGAAGAGACTGAACAAAAAGCGCTGTCTGGATGACACGATTTCTATTGAAGAATTTACTGAGACGGCTTCGCAACTGTTACAAAACTGCAGCGAAGATGAGACAGATCAGATGCCCTCTGAAGCTGTTGGTAGTGCGAAAAGTCTGAAAGTATTGGGGAAGAGGTTTGTAGAAGTTGGTACTGGCAGTAAGTCACAAGTCAATAATTGCAACCGATGCATTCTTCTGACGCCCGCCATGAGGGGAGCGGACGATGGTTGTTCCTTCGAAGACGCTGACAGTCTAATACAGATGAGGCAACCTGTTGATCCCAGTTTCTACATTTGGGTGTGCCAACTAATCAGACCACCGTTATGCATACCGGACTTCTGTCTTTAATGTACGCATGAGCTGGAAACAGAGTCCCCAAAACAAGCAGTTTTTTGCTCTGCCAGGAGTTCCCTATTAACGTATCAGTGGAATCAATTGAGATTTGGCAAGGCACTCTGCTGAGTCTAGTCCTTCTCAAGTGCACAGGATTGCAGCACAAATTTCGCAAATCCCTTACCGGAGCTTTTTACCAGTGCCTTTGCGCGACATATGTATGGTAGACAAATTTTACTGGCAGTTGTAAAGCAACTCAGGTTCACAAACTGTCGATAATAAGCGGCTGATTTTCGGATTCTCCCTTGGGGGGATTTTCTAGTTCCGAAATTATACTGAGTGAGCACTTGGGTTTTGCCGACTATAAGTTGATATTTGGGAGCCGAATCCATCTTAAGCTGAGAGGTTTTATCATGATTACAGTTCGATAACTGCGGTTTTTCTAGGAAAAGGTTGTATATAAAATTACAAAGAGGCGAGTTAAACAATATGAGGAAACAGCCGCTATTTTGGTAACAATCGGGAGATGGCACCCAAAAAATTCCGCCTAACCAAAGCAGTCTGTCCTACGGGACAGGTGGTAATGGGCTCTTGTGGGTGGGGCTGGTCAGGATGTACGGTACTAGTCGACAGAAAGCCTTATTTGAAACGCTATTTTGTTACCGCTATTTTAAAAGAAGATTGACTACCACGCTGCATCAAATAATTCCCAGCGTTTTAATGCAATCCAGTCGAAAACCCGGCTAGCTAATTTATACTGTATATTTGAAGCGGATGAACACAGAAGGAGCCATTTTAAGAGCCGACATGTCGAGAATATTCTCGCAAAAACAACAACAAGCTGTTTCATTGAGTATAGTCATTAATAACCTGAATTACTCATGCGAAATTTTGTTATTTCGTTCAGACACAAATGGACTCATAGTAGGAATAGCCGGCTACGTGACAGGAATGCTTAATTTGACCTCGCTGTCTCATACTACTTAACTGACTTGTCGTGACCCTTGGGATTGAGTAAACTTTGTCTGCCTTAAACCGCGCGTATTCAAATCATTTCACCTCTTTCTAAAGTCAACCGAAAAAAGCGCGCATGGTAATTCAATCAGATAAGGCAGTTAAAATTTGAGTTTTCTTAGAAAGACACATAGACTTAAGGAAAATATAAAGGCAGGTTACCGTCAGTACAGTTTTTAAAGGAGATGCTTAAATGCCATTTTGTGGTTGCGATGAAGTTAACTTTCAGCAAAGAGGACGGTGACTAGCAAGTGACTGTTTGTTCGCATACCGCACTGTAGATTTGTTGATGTTTGCCGACCGGAGTCCAATTCAAATGCATTAACTGTCTTGAATTTATTGAAACCGACCATCTATAAAGCCAAAGTAATGAGTACGCCGCTGGGCGAGAAAGGAAAAAGGGAGAAATAGTTGCAAGCTATACTAAACATTTGAATGGGATGATATGGGTTACACGAGTATTGAAAAATTAAAAAAATCTGCTCGCATTTAATCAGATGGTTTTCAAAACCAACTACTTTACGAACTCGGGCTTAATCTACTTTCACAATGAAGTCGTTTTAAATCCCATCTTTGGAAGTATAAATTACAACTATAAATAAAATTGAAAGTTCACAAATATCATGCTAGCTCTTGAGACTTACACTCACTACATATGCTGGTGGGTCTGCAAATGTCGTTAAACATTGTGCAGTAAGCCACTGCCCTGTCCAGTGTGCTGAATAAATTCACATTGGCAAGTGACTGACTTCCAACATTAGATAAAAACAGTTTTGTCTCAATGCAATTGCTTATGGGTGGTAGATAGTCCTGCCGATTTTGAATAGCCCTGAGCAAATTTGATTTGTTTTTTTTTCCAGAAAACTCTCGTTATCTGGCCAATGCTTGTTAGAAAACCCAGCAAATCAAGGACTCTAATAGTTGAAAATAACTATGGATGGACTTTGGGCACACAAGCATTCATCGACCTTTCCTGATCGTCGAACGGAATGGGATGCGCGGGTGAATGACCAACTAAAGTCGGAATAACACCTTGGGTAGTGACGGCCTGGCGTTGACGAACTATTGGCCGAGGACGGCAAAAAGGCTGCTAGGTTTTTCTCTGTCAGCAGTGCCAGCCTGCAACAGCAGCTGAAAGTGAAGCAGGGCTTTTTGTCTTGTGTTATTGAAGAAAAGAAGGAACTTTCGGTTACTTCCTAAACAGAATATTCTCCTCTCAGTCAAGTAGAATCTTAGTCTGCTCGTGATAAACGGCCGAGGTTATCTAAGGGACGCAGTGTTTCGTTTACTAGAAGTCTCAGATTTCTGTTGCGTGGCAATATTAAAACCAGAATAACCAGCGCCTTTGACATTTCCGGATGTAGGATGCTTAAATTTCAATTCTGGTGTTCTTTTTTATTGTTACAAAAAAGACTTTAGAGCTGACAGCTGCACTTATGAGAAAATAATTTTCGGTTAGAGCGCTTGCGCAAAGTGGATTTTAGTATTTGACTGCAGTTATTAAGGTATATCCTAAGCTGAGATGACATTTTGCTATCCAGCGCTTAAGCGCGTATTTTTTTAAATATGACATTTACTTGTTTTTCCATTACGATAGGATTAACGATTTCAAAATAGACTAATATTTCAGAATCAGATGCAGTTTCTGATAGCTCATATAGATTTACTTCCGAAGAGAGCGTCAAAGATATTTTGACAGTGTCGGTTAGTTAATAAGCTAGTAAACACTCTGAACAAGACAAAACCTGGTGAATTTACCTGGTCAGCATCA
Source organism: Spirometra erinaceieuropaei (assembly GCA_902702965.1). Classification (NCBI taxonomy): domain Eukaryota; kingdom Metazoa; phylum Platyhelminthes; class Cestoda; order Diphyllobothriidea; family Diphyllobothriidae; genus Spirometra; species Spirometra erinaceieuropaei. The sequence continues at coordinate 515,097 of CACRXP010000412.1, read as the reverse complement.
AGAACTTATTCTTCTTAAAGTTTTGCTCACTCATATTGACTTGAAACAAACGTTCATTTGGTACTTGATGGTTATCGCCCGATGCCTACTGAAGTTCGTCGAGTGTACAGCAGCATTGTCACGGACTTGCGGTTTAACCATTACACTGAATTTCACAGATGATGACGCCGGCTCTGAACCAGGCAGTAGTCGTTATAATGATTCCGACCAACTGTTTGGCAAAAGTTGGAAGCTTTTTTTCTACTTTTACTATCTTCCGTTGTTATCTCAGTGAGTCCACGTTTTATTCTGCCAGACAGCCGATCAGGGGGTGGGTCATTTTTGCTTGCAGACTGCATGACATATGGAAAAATCTCCTTGTAAAGTAGAAAAAGCGGCATTCTAGGATAAGCAGATACGGTAGAACCAATGGCCTTGGCTTTTATTTCTTTTGAGTAGAGTTGCGCGCTTATTGTTCACGAGTTACCTGCGATGGCCTTTAGAAATGGCAGTCATTACCCACACTTGTCTTTAAACATCCGAAAAACTGCAAATGATTTTGGTCCTGAACAATTCGCGCGCGCTTGTTAACTGCTCTCTTGGTGAATAATTCACTGCCATTTTGCACCGTCTTCACCGTCCTTTGTCCAAGTTTTAACCTGTCCTAATTAACTCCTTTGTCCTGCGTGCGTCCACAGGGGCTGGATGAGCAGGATATAAAGGCATAGTTTTTTTGCTTCGTTTCCGCAGTCTCCCAATTGGAAGAACGCTCATTGTTTGTTCTGCGGGCAGACAGGAGAAAAAAATAATTTATTTTTGACTTAGTACACAACAGAATCGGGAGCTTCAATCCAAAGAATACGTTTGCATATATGCGTGGGATGACGCAGATTTATTCAAGCACATGAGCAGGGGGATTTCGCTGCACGTCAGCACATCGTGGCCAATCGCATTTTTTGCAGCCACAATATACGCCACATTTCCCGATAACTTTAGAAACGCGAGGTCAGCATTTGCATCAGTTTACAGTCCTACCATTAACAGTCTTCCGCTGAGATACCAGGAGATTGCCTCGGGCGACCAAACTACCTCCCTCATGTTTGCAATCATTTCTAAAGAAAACTTGGAGCGAATGGCGCTTGTCTGCAGAGGTTTGTCCGTACACAAACGTATTGCGCAATACGACCAATCTGAAATTTTATTAGCATTTTCTAGACACAAGTGGTGCAATCATATTGCATTTTTGGTCGTTTTGTATTTATAAGTACCCAGAAGATTTAATATTCAGAAATGTTTGTATAACGCAAAAAAACTACAAAGAATAAATAATAGGGACAATCACAGATGGCGGTAAAAGCCTTAATTAAACAATCTGGAGAGAGTATGAACACTCGACGTGAGAAATAAAACTGGAAGATCCAAACCGGTTCCCTCTTTTAAGCAAATTTTGGACGTCAACATTACAATGGCTGGAACTTATACCAGAGTAGAAACATCAAGTAATTTATGTGCAGTAAGCGTGCCAACTCACGAAATGTTACAGAAATTCTGAAATGCGTCTTTGTTTCGAAAAGATTACCTAAGTAGGGTTTAAAAATTACTCATCGGGCGGCATAATTCTATAATAATTCGGTAGCCTCAAGGTGTCAGCTTTTGAACGAACTTCTTTCCAGTCGTATAAAATTGTAAGAAAACATGAATTTTAACCAAATGTCTAAAAAATTAATATTTTTATGCATATTTTCAAAGAAGTATAAATACATATTTAAGGGCATCGAACATCAATGAAAAAAAGTCAGGTTACTTAAGTAGTCATTTTTTACAGAGTGCAGTTTTGGAATAAGGCTGAAGAGAAGATAGTTCAAAAGTCGGCATTTCGAAGTAACTGAAATATTATATAGTTATTTTGCAGGATGGTGAAATAAAAACCGTACTAAAGTAACCTTTTCGAAACGAAAACGCCTCTTGTAATTTCGGTTAAGATTCCATGAGATAGCTCGCCTACTGTAGTTTCCCAGGCAAAAAATCATCCTAGGTGAGGGACTGTTTTATATGAAGCATCACTAAATTTGTTTGAAGCAGATGGGCTTGGAAATTCTTATCGGATTGTGTCTATTTCTGGTATTTGCGAAGAAACGTTGTGTTCACATCTTTTATGGTGATTAAATGAGCGGTTGTCGCCAAACAGTCTTTTGTGCAGGAAGCCGAGAATCTTGATGTGTGAGCGTTGGCTTAGTATTCTGAAAAGCCTGTAATTATTGTCAATTTAAAAATATTTGGTCCCATGAATCCTGACATACTTAACTCCGACCTTTCCGCTACCGCTGGTAAAATGTTTTTTAAAACGGCAGTCAAATCGTAGCAAAGCAGACGTTAATAAGAATTTTTATCAGGTGTGCAGCATCACGTTTCACGAGGAAGCTACTTCCCATTTTTTAGATGCACCGTTGGTATTAAAGTTCCCCTGTTGTCTGGGTATACTCAAAACACTGTCAGCCAGTTCGTCCTTTTTAAGCTCCCCATTATTGGAGACATGCCAACCCAAAATTCACTTTATCCACATCCGGATCTCAGAGGAGTCATATACATCAGCACGACTGCAATTCCTTTAGGAGGGAACTGTGCTTGAGCTACTTTTACGGTTGTTTACAGAATATCCGAATTTTGAAATAAGATCAAAAAGTGTGATAGTTCAGCAGCCCTAAGTGATAATCACATTGGTAATTAGACGAGAACATCAAAAGGAAGGGCAAGCGACAGCCTTGTAATTACTAGGCGCATTTACTTCGGATTTCAGCAGATAGGTGGGTTGTGGATATGGCGAGTTACGTGTCCATTTATGTCGTGCAATGCTAGGTTAGTAGTTTACATGTCCACTTGGATCAGCAGACAAATTAAAGTGTTTCATACGTTACGTTTTGGGGCAGAAAGGCTGGAAATCCCAACGTCAGCAGTCTAGCATCAGCCTCGCCTGCTGAAAATCAATATCGGAAAAAAATGAAGACAACAAGAAAATAATTAAGGTCAAAGTAAAAGTATAAGATTCCCTGATAATGCATGTAATTATTTTTAATCGTATGGACTGTGTGATATGATGGAAACGTAATGGCGCCTAGAGTTTACTTATTTATATGGAAACGCGCAATGTCATGTGGATTTTACTCGAATTCAGAAGTGCTGAAAAAATGAAGGAATATAACGCTTGGCAAAGAAGTATCCTGCTTTTAGCAGATTTCTCTCACAATAAAAGTATTACTAGGGTCCACATACTTGTCGTGTACTTAACACTGGAAATTCTGCTATCATACTGCAGCTCTGCCAATAGAGTGCCAGTATTAAGTCAAAGGCAAGTTCTAGTTACGGAAACTGACGATATAACGATTTTTTTGGAAATGGGTTTTTGCGTTTTCGGATGATTGATTTGATGCAATTGCAAAAACTCAGCAACCTCGTTGGGATTCTAGCCTAAAGAGGCAAAAGTAATGCCTGAGAACGGTCAGCACGTTAACCTTATCTGTCTCAAATTACCTGCCCAGCCTACTACAACATATGGAATCTGCTAATTCTGATACAGTAGGCTGACTGTCCAGACGGGACTTCATAAGCAATCCCGCTGTTAGATCGTTAGTTTTGCTCAAATCGTGTCCTCGCTGTCCTGAGTTCAAATCCCACCGAGGCCGAGTGGTTTAATTGAACTATTCAAATCTGCCAAAATCAATAATTAATAGCTGGATTAATTATTTAAGCTGTGCAGAAGGCTGGCATTCTTCTTAGATGTGACAGATGACTTAAAAACGGTTATAAGAGGCTGTTTAGTCTACATTTTATGATTGTTGTTGAATTAATTGTTTCTCGTTTTTATGCTAATGAGGGGCTTAGAACATGGCCGAAGCTTCCACCTCTGACTCCCAATCAGGATTAGTCTGTGGACATGAGATACCAGTTCGTGTACTTTTGTTTTCAAAAATTCATCGGACAGGAAGCTTGATGAACGCTAACTTGCCTCTGACGTAACGCCCTTTTTATAGTCTGGTATTGTTCCTTTTCTACAAGCTATGTACTATGAAAACTAACTGACAAGTTACCGATGTAGGAAAAGTTTCGGACTCACTAGTTGCCTGTTAGTGCGATTTTTTAAAATTACACAAGAGTTAGAGTCATGCCACTTATTTCTTGTTTTCACAACAATACTCCTACCAGAAAGCGAGTGGTACTGAGTTGCCAAACTGGTGCATGAAGTAATTCTCCCCCTACAAAAGGCCATTTGCGTCAAACAAAAACGAGAGTTCAGTTTGTGGCACAGCGCGTCTGGTGATGACGGCTCTTTAAACAAGTTAATGTCAGTACAAAGGGTCCCTGTAATAGGCGAACCCTCCAATAGTCCAGCTGTCGGTAACTTACCGGCAACAGCCTTTGACTCACTTTCCTTCTCTTGCGAGACAGTCATACTGGAGCTCATGGGTTTTGTATCAAGAGCTCGACAGAAGTAGTCAGATACTGAAACAAAGTGGAAAGGAACAAAGAACTGTAAACTGAGAAAGGTGGAGCCGGAGACTGGCACACAGCTCTCAAATATCCATTATTGACGAAACTTCAATCCATTTAAACTAAAGGTTCGTCCTCGGCCTAGTCTGTTTGCTACACCTTGACGGACCAACGGGACAGGAAGCGTTGGCGCCGACAAGAGGATATTCAACAGTTGGTCCAGTCTTTAGGAATACGGTAACGTATTTTTAACTCCTAAAATAGAACCATGCTCAAAACGCCAGTCACGTCCGTCGCTGAACACGCACCACCATTTTAAACGCTAGAGGAATTAATTCGCAGTTTCCGGCATCGATAGAAATAGAGTCAGATCTGTTGCAAGGTCGTTATGCCCTTGTTCAATCGGTCGCACCACTGACCACCATTTGTAAGCAACAACAGAAGCCGTTGCACACAGCAAAAAATTGTCTACGGGCGGAGTGTCTATCAAATTTATTCAGAAATGACTAAGCAGTTAATAGTCAACAACTGGCGTGGGTAATCGCCTGCTCAGTTTTGCCCCAGAATGACCATAAACCGCGAGGGGTCATCAGGGCTAAACGATGGATGGTGAACGGGATCATTTAGCTTATTTCCAGTTTAATTTGGGCACTGACATTGGAAGCGTGTTTTCAAAAGACCCCGTGTCTTTGACTGAGTCCTACATTTTTTGAGATTCTGTAGCTAATATTGTCAGAATTTTTTCTGTATTGCGATTGCTGGCAAACGGTTAGTTCCGCTTCGTCCACTTCTACATTTAGTTTCGCGAGATCATATAATTCACAGTGCAAAACGCAATTACCAGAAACTTCTGATGAAATTCTAGGCAACGAATAATAGTAAATCATTATCACCTGAGTAAACGTGCAACGGATATTGTACCAAAGATATGAATGGTTTGCTTAGACGAATCCGTGCAGATAAAGCTGGAATCTTCAGCTGTTTACGTGAGATATACTCACATGTTCGAACAGATATTCCCTGCATTCCGTCCGAAATGATTTTATTATATTTGAAAACTTAATTTAAGAGATCTGTTGGAGGAAGTTTGCTTGACTGAATCGGAAAACTTCCAAAATTTGATGTTTTAGCTTCTAATTTGGTATCATTATAGTTCATTACTTCAGTGTATGCGTACGGGTAAGAGCGGCCACTGATCTGCATATTTTAATTTAACTGAAGAACCAAACACTTTGGGCGTCAAACAGCCTGTTTTTGATACCCTAGTTGCTCACTTGAAATTGGCAAAGGTCATTAAAAGCAAAGATTTTAGAATCATAATGAAAACTGTTGTTTATTATATTTCTGTTTCTAGGCGCGATTTACGGCTCTCAAAACGAAACTGTTTGACGAAGTTAGATGATTTTACGTTAACGTACTTACGTTGAAAGATTTTTGACGGGATGGTGGTTGAGACCTCACTTCAGCGAATTTGTAGTTGAGGACTCATAAGCAAAAGTAAAGCATTCGCAGTCACGGCCTAAAAAGCGCATATTGATGATCGCACTAAAATTTTACAAGGCCATTTTCAAAACAGCAGTTGCGGTAATAGTTCATAAATGCAGAAGTAGGTTTTGAATTTGGCTCACTTTTGATCGACGTTGGTGTTTATAAGTCAAAAAGGGTTTTGGACAATAACTTCATGCCCAATCCGATAGGCAATAATAAGTTTTGTTATCCATATTTGACGGCAGAACAAACAAATTTAATTGGCAGACTTCTGTTTTGCAGTCAGTAGTCAAGTGCGTCTCACAATTGCTGTATGGAGCATAAAGTACAGAATTAATAGGTGGTAGGTCGTGCGCAAAGTAGCATAAGCTATAAAATATAATTGTTGATGCAGTGGTTTATTTAAAGTTACAATAAACACGAAGTGTCTCTTGAGTGCCTGAGTCTTAAACTGCCGGGCAGTGTGTTTTCTCTAATAAATTCGAGCATCTCAGAACAATGAGTATCTGTGCTTAATAAGTACACAAAACTCAACTCCTGATCTCATCACGTAAGCAGATGCAACCTAAAGCCAGTCTGTCGTAGGCTCTCACACAGTCCATAATTAGTGTTTTATTTATAATGCGCTTGGTATTCTAATTTCAGGTAAGTTATCTGTTGCAATTAAATGTGACACCACACAGTGCTTATGAAAAGTTGCAGATTTTGTTTAAACTGTTACCCCAAAAAGGAAATTAACCAACGTGTTCAGATGCTGTTCCCTAAAATTTGCTTAACTGCCTAAAAACTTCATAAAGCCACTAATTTGTCGAAGCAGAAAAGGGACTAAAAGCGGGAGATGCGATCATCTTAACAAGAAGTCTATTAGCATGACGTTTCGGAATCCCAGCCGAGGTTATCACCGGAGACAGAGCAGTATTTATAAGGAGCAGCTGTCGAGCAATCCTGTGGCCAAATTAATTAAAAACATCCGCATTCGTCGCTGAAAGGTCTCTTCTGATGCCACGTTTGCTGACCAATTCGTATACGAGTCGTTACATTCCGTGATTTCATCAGCGTCGTGAATTCTATGGCACGACTATTACTCGGCACTTTGGCTGGCTGTCATTTTAACCGTTGCTCGTCCGTGCTTCCCTAAAATGCGCTTCTTCACTTTTATTAGGAGATTGACCCTCTACAAAGTGTATGCATAGCTTCGACGAAGTTCTCCATCTAATGACATCGTCCCGAAAACAACCTCGTTTTCAAGGACCTTATGACCAACTTTAATAGGCGTCGTAAACTATGAGAAAAACGGATGCCATAAAAATATGAGTTTTGTCAGCATTATTCTTGTAGGTATTTGTGAATATGCGCAATCGAAAGATGACATTCTCCTAAACTCGTAGCTAGCTCCCTAAAATAAATCTTTTTGGCCAGAACCACATGTTAGCGATTTAATAGATGGTTTGCTAATCTTCAGCCAGTGGATAACAAAATCTTAGCTCAAGTTTTTGACGCTGGACTTGCCAGCGTTTTTGGGTACTTTGGCCTCATATGTATGAAGTAATTTTTTCCTATTAGCTATTTTTTATTTTCAACAGAACGAACTTTTGAAAATATATTCAGAAGTAATGCCATGTACAGTACTTAGTTTATCTCATGAAAACTTGGCTAAAATTGCAATATGTCCTTTTGATGAAGAAAGACTAGTTAGGTGGAATCTTACCAGCGAGTATCATACAGCACAAACCCAAAACATTCTGGTCACGCCAGGTTCCCGGCCCTTAAATGAGAAGTTGTCGGAAAGACTCACATACAATAAAAATGATTGTATAAAAAATGTGGATTTACCCATAGACTTAAGACCTCTTTATAAACCAAAGTATGGTTTATCATAAAGAACATACAAATGCACCTTTTGGCTTGCTCGCTTAGTACGCATGCGCGTTTTTTTTTCCAATTTTATATTCACAGAAGGCGTTTTAATATGGTCTTCATCTTAATATTTTCCAGCCCTTGTGGTGTCCGTTTATTAATCCTCATTTCTGCCGTTTATTGAGACTGCTGATGAACTATTAACATGATCAACACTTACCGCAAAATGTCATGGACACTCGTTGTCCTCTTACAAATAGGTTTGACGAATGCCTGATTTATTTCAGATTGGAAGTCCAGTGCAAGTCCAGTTAGGAGAACCTAAGTGCGGATGCAAATTCAAGTCGAGATCATAATTATTCGGGTATAGTAACAGTTTTTTTACAATACACATTTGCACTTGCTTCTTATACAAAGCTTAAAAATCACGTACTTGGTTGGAAAATGAGTACAACAACGAATATTTCTATGCATATGTTCCATCGTGAAGACATCGAAAGTTGCCAGAAAAATTTATACTGCTGATGAATTCGTATCACTGAATGTAGTTCTTTCGGGGAGAATTGTACCTTGAAAATAAAACTCCTAACATGAAGGAACTTTTTGGGGATGCATGGGTACGGAAACCAATAATTAAGCCAATTTAACTGAGAACACATTTTGGAATTTTGGTTAACACCTAACAATACGGGCCAGCTATTAGTTTTATGAAAAAAGGTCGCACGGTGACGAAATCTGACACGCTCAACCCGTAGTTTTTTCCAAATTTTAGTGTGGTATAAGAAAGCGTTTTCATCACATACAATAAAGTTAGTACTGGAATATAGGCATCCCAAGAAACATAATTCGAAGAAGAATGAGTCCTTTGGGAAAATGAACAAACTTTATTTCGTAAATTTTCGAGTCTGGTTCCCCAGCTCGTCTTCAGACGTGTAGTAAGTGTAAAGAAATCGATTTTTTCGGCATTGTTTAAATTTTCACTGTTTCTTCTCACTTACTACACGTCTGAAGACGAGCTGGGGAACCAGACTCGAAAATTTACGAAATAAAGTTTGTTCATTTTCCCAAAGGACTCATTCTTCTTCGAATAAAGTTAGTTTATTTCCCACTTTGTTCATTTGAGCCAGAACTATTAGTAGTTGCAAACTGCTCTTGTTTCTTACATAATAAAGAAGAAACTCACATTAGTTGTTTAATAAATTTACTCAACACTGTTTTTAATGCGGACAGCAGCAAGTGCGTGACGATGTCGCACATGTGATCCTTATCTGTCCTCTAAACCGCACATAAAACGACCAAAGTACAAACCTGAAAAACGACTGGTGGTAGGGAGAGGACGGGGGAGTTATTATTGGACGAAAAGTCTGCTTTCTTTCCATGTTTTTCGCTGACATATTGTCGTCCCCCAATTTAGCATAAATTACGCGCAGCGGTCCAGAAGTCCAATAGTACAGAAGTGCCTTGTTTCAAGATGATAACTTTGATTTCAGCCTTCAAACACAGTCACTTATGCAGTCCTCTTTCTGTTGCGTTCAAGGAGGCAGAAAGCCCTCCAGTCCTAGCATAGCCGGCAAAGCTGCCGTTTTCTCTAAAGTTCAAAGTAAAAGTGTAATGCGTGTTTTTATATATAACGGTGCGCTTATAAAAGTTTTTCTGTGATGTGCGGGCCTTATCTGTCAAGTAAGTTTAGGGGCCGTGTGTCTGCTAATATTCTCAGTAATTCGCAACTGGCGAGCAGGCTGTATCAAACTATTTGTCATTCTAAAACGATTTTTTTTTCTATTGTTCAATTTAAATCAGGTTCTCGGGCCGCGTCTTCTCTTAAACCTCTGTCCGCGTTTCTTCAGGTGCCTTAACATGTTCTAATTAGCTACCAATAAGCGTCCACGCTTAAAAAGTAACAATGAGTGGCTTTTATAATTCCGATCGACAAAATTCTACAAAAAGTTAGTGTGCACTTTGGCCAACGTTAGTAACTAAAGTTGGTCAACTAATTACGCTCAAAAACGTTTTTCACCGAAAATTCGATCATTCCAAAATCTTTTACTAAACTTTGCTTTTGCATCTTCCAGATACTCCATTGTTGAACGAAACGCTTGGCATGGGCTGTTGTACTTACAATGAGTGACCGATCTCAGGAAATGTTGGCGGAAATTCTGAAATGCGTTTTCGATTAGGAAGGATTGCTTGGTCGCGGTTGTAATATTGATCGTCTTGCGGCATACTCTTATAACATTTCGGACTTGGTAGGATATCGTCTTTTAAATGCACTTCTTTTCAACCTCTTGTAGGAAGCGTACTCGGGAAAAAATGACTACTTAAGTAGCATGCATTTTTCCCATTGATTGTCGATGGTCTTACAAAGTCATATAAATTTTATAGAAACCATAAAAAATATGCTTTCATCTAGTCAATCAATAGAGAATCAGGCCCTTTTTATATTTTATACTTAAGAAAGGAGTACAATTACGTTTTAACAAAGTTCAATAATTGCCGAATTATTTGAAGCCTGATCATTCGTTGCATTAGCGCTTACTGATTTCACTCTACAAGTTGCATGCGTTCCGCGTAGAGAAAGTCACAAATTTTTCTATGCCATCAACGGGATATCATGCAGAATCCATAAAATATTGCAAGGGATGCGGATCGTGTTACACATTTCATGAGGAGCAGTGGTAAACGGCCAGGTACGATGCTATGTGAATGGACATTTCGCGGTCTTAAAAAGTCTCATAAATATAAAACTTTTTTAAAACCTAATTATACTCCTTCCTTAAGTACAATATATAAAGAAAAAAGTAATTCTCCATAGACTGATTAAAAGAAAGTGTATTTTTGTTAATGGTTTCTAAAAAATATGTTTGAATTTGTAAGACCATCGAAAATCAATGGGAAAAATGCATGCTACTTAAGTAGTCATTTTTTCCCGAGTACGCTTCCTACAAGAGGTTGAAAAGAAGTGCATTTAAAAGACGATATCCTACCAAGTCTGAAATTTTATAAGAGTATGCCGCAAGACGATCAGTATTACAGCCGCGACCAAGTAATCCTTCCTACTCGAAAACGCATTTTAGAATTTCAGCCAACATTTCATGAGATCGATCGCTCACTGTAGGTCTGTCAGAATCTACTACTCATTTATTGTTTTCCTAAGTCCATGAGGGAAACACCATCATAAGCTAGATCCCTATTATGGCCTGAAAGTAGGTAATGCCTCAGCACATGACACGATATTCAGAGCACAATATTTGTCCGTCAGTCAGTTTTTTACTCGTTTTCTACACTTGTATTTTTTCATCCTTGGATATTTTTTAAATATCTATACCACTTTGACGGTGAACGAATCATACTAACTCACACAGGATGGCAAATTGGAAAAATCAAGTCAAAGCGTAACATTTTTTAGCAGTTTCTTCTCAAATGGGTTCCAATTCCCATCCGATATTTGCTATTCTGCGTCAGTGGTTGCCACGGAGAGGAATTTTTTGACAGCCGTCGTTTTACGGATCCTTAAATTGTTGATGCCTCATCGTTACATTCTTAGCTCTGCCCTCATCAGGTAACTTTGTTTTATTTTATTTTAGGTAGCCATTTGCACTCTATGTCAACCCCACAATGAAAGAATGTCGACGTTTTGAATAATATCATATCCTCGGTGTTCAATTGACAACCATTCACTTTTTTGCTGATAATCTCCAATCTTCTGTCAATATTACTGTCCCGAGAGACTTATTGAAATTCCCTTTTCCACGCCCGGAAGATAAAATCTTTCGTTAGGTAGCAACACACATCATAGGAAGGCAACTAGACATGGAAAATAAATCGGTACAATCATAGGTATTCTACTGACAAACCAAGCGATCATTTTGATGACATACTTTAGTTGTTCAAATGACTAATGTTGTGTTGGATAACACCTCGTGTGCCTGATGATTCTCTCATTCATTAGCCTTAAAGTCTAAAACGTCAGCGTGTATTTTCGTTTCAACTGGTGCGTAAAAAATTTTTGAAACGCAGACCAGTCAGGTGGCTGTATTTTTGCAAATTTGCTTGTTCTTACAATCATGGACGAAAGCAATCAAAATAGGCGCGTAAATTAAATAACGCTTTGCTCTTTAGAAGTATTTTTTGACGGGGCCACAAAACTGTTCCTACAGACGGACCTGAAGAATCCAATTACATGTTTATTTGTATCTTTGACTGTATACTGGACCGTTAAGGCAGTAATGCACATTAATAGGATAATTGTAGCTGCATTCCGTGCAACAGAAAAAGAATACGGCACTCCACAGGCGTTAAAACAATTGCTGAAGCAACGGCTATACGACGACAGTTGTATATCTTGCATTTATATTTCGACGGACAGTACCTGCTAAGTGACATTTCCGGTCTTAAGAAGTACATAAGCCATTAACTTTGCCATAATCCAACTTTGCCTTGCACGCAAAAATGTGTATGTAACATTGTCTCCTTTGGCAAACCACCCTTACGTCTACCGGGTAAACAGTTTGTCCCAGAAAGTGTAAGCACTTTATAACGTCTGACAGTGAAGTGACTGTTTGTTTTTTCAGGTTTCCCCAGCTTAAGTTAACAGGGGCAGTCAGACCAGGGTTTGAGCATGGGAGCTTTAGATTTTCCCAAGTTAAGACAGTCCCAACTAATTATCGTTATTAAAATCGCACCATGCAATCTTGCCAGACAATTTGATTGACAAAAGTAGTTTTCATATTCGTCAGTTTTACATCTATAGTTGTTTTTTTAGAAGACATAAATGTGAAATCTACGTCACAAGGTCAACAACAGTAGCTGTGAAAGGCGTGTCCGCATAATAAAACTAAACTCACGTATGAGGAGAAGTAGTTCTTGATGTTTACTATTCTTTTGTTTTTAGTTTTCAGCTGTGCTTTTATTAGAACCAAGAACGGAAGGAAAACAAGTGTTAAGAAAAACAAATGAACAGTACTTGTAGATGGTATCACATTTCGACAAAAGAATGAATAAAGAGAAAATGTATTTTCTTGCGATACTGGCTTTACGATTAGACGAGGCATTTTTGTTCTGTTGAGTACCATGAGTTTGTTTTTCTAAAATAACAATTTTCTTTGAAATTTGACAGACACACCATCGATGAACTTATAGCCAGCCTGCATGTAAGCGTAAATGCAATATTTCCGCACTCTTAAATTTTCTCATAACTTTTAATATCATGATAGAAATTTATTGTAGAGAAGCGAAATCACAGAAAAAGTTTTAAGACTGCTCCCTCAGGGTACTTTTTTGCAATCTTGTGAATATTGCTGATTTCTTGAGAATGGAGTACTTCCGCAGAAAAACGACAGCGGACATATGCAACATATCTGCCATCGTCGCAGTCGTAGGTAGCTTGTGCAGGTCTGAATATAATATGACCTGGGATGGCTGCGAATCTTTTTCAAACTGGAACCTACCCTGCATGCCTCGTTAACTAAATGAGCAACGTCCTACTTAAACGTAATGTTGACATACCTGCATTGAATGTTGTACCAGTAAATTACATAAGTCGTAAATAACGCCGGCGTTTTTATGCTTATTGCCTTTGCCTTCGCCCGAAGATTTTTTAAATCACCATCCCGAATAGTATGCGTATTTTTCAAAGAGTTATCAGTCGTACAAGTTATGCGTTTCATTAAAAGACGTACGCTAAACAGACATGCCAATTCTTTATTAGTTTTTAGCCATTTATGAGAGTGGGCGGAAATATGCTTAAAGCAGCCACCTTAAAGAAAATTTGTGAAACTATAAAGATGCTCTGGGTTGCAAAAATACTTGACTAATTATCAGGTTTGTAGGTGCTAATGAGAGACTAAACGGTTCCTAGGTGCTCATACACGACCGTTTAAATGACTACTTAACGTATGAGTAGATTTGGTATGCAATCTTTAAAATAATTTAAAACAGATAGAAATCTGACCAAATTTCGGCGTCTTTGCTAGATTTGTCGTGACTAAACAGCTAAGACTCATGCAGTCGATGGGAGCCGTGGGCAGCAATGAGTATTTAAACGAAATTTATGATGACACAATTTCTGGATTCCACTTTCAAGGATTTAATTTCGAAAGCTTTTGGCCTGGCCGTCAAAATATAAACAGGGTGCACGAACAAAAGCGTAAACACAGTAAATGACTACCAAAGCAGCCGCTGGACGCACACTTGCCTCCTTCTATTCGTTTTCCAAAAACTCGGGTAGTCCAGATTGAGTAAAATGAAAGCATTGCCATTATCTACATTGCTTACCAAATTCGGTCGTGGCACAGAAGCTTTTAGCACCTACGTAGATACCGACAGACAGGTAGAGTAAATAATTCAAGCGATTATCGATGTTTACAATCCAAATAACGGGCAAATAATTTCTTCTGTTTTGGCAGACCAATATAGGCAGAATGAGGATGTTCTCGTTCCAGGTGTTTTTCGATTTTAATCTTTGCAACAGCTGCCATTTAATTTGTTGGCCACCTAGATGATATCGTCCGAGCAGTTATTCTCCAAAACCACTGCTCGCCTGACATCCTGTCTGCTTTCAAATAAGACCGTCATGAATCATTATAAAAATTCCCGGATCTGCAAATACCAGTAGTTTGCGCGCAGACAAAATTGGATTTGATGCAGAATTCAATTATATGATAAGATTTTGCGACGTCTCTTTCGTCTGTCAGCGCTTACTGACTAGACGAACACAACAGGAAGTCAAACACGAAATTCTACGACATTTTGAGTGTTTTTCATATCAGTATTGGCAAAGTTTAGATATTTCTGCGTCATTCGACACCAATTAAAATCAACGGTTGGGACGTTAACAGCAAAGTAGTCAGCGGTCTTTTACATCGGTTTCCAGTATCAATCAGTTTCGCACTAACTCAAAAACCTAGTGCGGACATTTTGAATTCAAAATTTAGGCGCTGAGGTTTTCTAACGATTGCCTTTGTCTTAAAGTCTCCGTTTTTTAGCAAAGCTTATGGTAATCATGATGTCTGTAAGGCAATCCCTGCAACGTCATATCTCCCAGAACATACTCACCAAAGTCTTACCGCATTATTATAACGGCTTTCTTAAAAGAAAATAGTATTGTACTTACGAATTAATACTTATTACTTCAAAAAGCACGATTTCCGAAAACGACTATATTGCATGTCACGTGCACAATTTTTCGAAAATAAAAGAAACAAATAAAAAGCTCTTCTGTTTGTTCTTTCGTTTTTTTACATGTGATATGCCACTCCGTTTGCCGGTCATCAAAACAGTCGAAGTGCATCTAATGGTTTTGTCGATAAGATTCCATTTGAAAAGTGCAACCAGATTTGCTGTAGTATTAACGTACTTAATTATAAAAGTAATGAACACAGACAAGAAGCCTTAATGATGTTTGAAAAGCCAAATTACAGGTACCGAGGTCGTTAAGTGCATGCTTTTTAGGGCGATAAACAGAAGCATTATCCCGTTTTTGACCGCAAAACTGATAGCTGTCTGAATGAGAGGGTTAGTAAAATAATCAACCTTAGGCGTTCTTGAAGTTTCAACTTGGCGGAATGTCTCCTCGTGGGAGTCGTCTCGCCGGTGAAAATGTAAATTGTTTCAAAAATTAAAATGAGGATCTAGGATGGCAATCACTTTCTCACTCGGACGTGCCACGGTCAGGGGGTTTTCACACGATATTCAAATTCGTTTATGCCTTTACTAATTGTGATCAGACGGCACATCGGCAAATGCCCCCTGTAAATTGTCATCATATTTTTTGCCCTTGGATCCTTGTGCCTAGCCTTGTACATTTCTAGGCGCTATTCCATTGCTGGTAATCTACCAAAAATGACTTGTATTGATAAAGCTTGCAGAGGAGCTCTTCAGGCATTGCCTAGTGCAGGTAAAACTGCACTAACATGTTTGTTTTGTAGTGCGAAAGAGACTAATGGCATGTCGCGGTTACTTTTAATATATTATATTCCTTAATTATCTGTGGCCCAAAAATAACCATTCAAGAATTTCGTTGACAGTGCCTTTCAACAGAAAGTACGACAAATTTAAAAATTAAATATTCGGCAATCTAAGTTGTCGCTCATTTCTTACTGCTGCATATGGTTCGCCTGTACTGATTTCCACTGACATAAAATTCGATTTACAAGTCGAGATATGGACTCGGTGTAAACCTTTCTTCCTTATATGAATAGGGTTTTGAATAAAATGCGCAAGAGCATGCGAATTAGTCCAGTGATCCTCAAGAGCACGAACAATAACCGAAGCAACAAGAAGTCTCAGGCATCAGCTAAAATGTTCCGCTTTTTTACAAAATCATTTTAAGACAAATTCTTTCTCAGAAGGCGGTCTTATGCTACTCTGATTAATTAATACAGCAAAGAAAATAATGACGAACGCGTTTACATCATGAAAATATTTGAATTTATTAGATCTTTACAATCACGTTAGAGCTCAGTGAATATACCCCTTGATGTTGCTTTATCCGTGGAACGTCAAAAGTTCATAACGCCCGAAACAGTATCTGCAGAAGACGGAGTTTCTGGATAATTAATATGAATTTTAACCGAAAACTTTTCAATCTTCACGACGCACAAATGAGCATTTAAGGCCCTAGTATTCGCTGCTTTAGCTTGGAGATTGTTCAATCTGACTACAACTGTCAGGACTTCGATCAGTGATGCATCGCAAAACGTCTACTTTAACCATAAATGACGCAATCGCTAACAATAAAGTTGGAATTCCTCAAGGTCGCGTTTTTTGCAAAAAAGATTGCGGAAATTGTCAGAAACCGAACAATTACTGTTTTCTCTTTACCAAAAAGCCGTCTTCACAGACTCCCGAAGCACCTTGAATATCAAAAATGTCTGATGTCAGAGAAGATATAAGGAGCTTAAGAGAACCTTAGAAAAGTTATTCGCGCGTTCTGTTTCGGATGTCTGACGCGATAATTGAAATGGAAATTCATCCTTCCGTGACAGTCGAAGCAGCAAGACAGGGGTCAGCATGCTCAAATTGAAACAAATTTACCGCGATTTGGACACGAAAGAAATCAGGCTGATGCTAGCCCGCAGGCTTCAGACGTCATTCATTCCTCTTTTTGCGCATTTAACATCCACTTCTAAACAATTCCCCTAGTTAAGGTGCTTTTTTGAAAAAACCCCAAAATCAGCCAGCAGAATGTCTAGAGCAGACTGTGACGCCGCCAAATTACGGCCAAATATCATGAATTGTCACTAGAAAAATTCGGACAAAGCAGCTTTACAACATACGTTTAAATCACATATGACGCTCATCGGCCCACTGACGACCGTAAGCAAAAAAACCCGCCTGAGGGCAAACGTAACGAAAAAGCAAGCAACTGTAAGGTCGTGGTCAGTCGGGTCGACAGAG
>CACRXP010000412.1:473502-483578 GCA_902702965.1 Spirometra erinaceieuropaei | reverse complement strand
CCAACTTTAAGCATACACCATATCAACCTATAGCGACAAGAGGAAGTGGTGCAGATTTGCTATAACGTGCATTCAGGAGGAAGCAGAACTACATTTACAACATTTCCTGTTCAAATTCTTCAACGAATTACAAGACTTAAGGAATAAGAAAAGTCAAATGTGCACATAAGACAATAACCGGTTTGCGCAATGGTAAATTCCTCCGAACATATGGGAATGTTAACGGTGTCAAAACACTCTTATTTCGTCATTTAAATTGACACGCATTTGATCCGTAAACAAGGAAAACTTGCCTAACAGCATCCATTATATTTGACAAGACGCGGACTTCCTGTTTTGCAGTAATATGCTCAACCGTTTAGACGTCAGCGTTCATGCGATCAAAAACAACATCTTTAGGCTTGTAAAGGTTAAACTCGAAGCCAGATGGAAGGATTCTGGCGAGCGCGCCTTGCCCATTTTTCGGATGTGAGCAGGCTAATGATGATGATAGGTTGGAATTGCAAGCAACAAAAACATGCCCACAGCCAAATAGACCGTTAAAATGGGATTGCCGGCATTTTCATGTGAATTCAGTTTGTGCCTACAGGTTTTTCTGAAGTTTTCAGAAGAATATATCAAAGAACCGAAATAGTAAAGGAGACGACGGTAGACGGAAGGAACGAGAGGATGAAGGAATTTCGTTTGTTTTAGCAGTCTCTTTTCTAATGGAGCAGATCAATTAATGGTTTTATTAAAAATTAGAATTCCACAGAAAAAGGGTAAGGTTTTTATAAAGCATGTTGACAGCTTACAGGTGAGAGAGGTTGTGTAAACTTCTGTAGCACAAACTGCTCAAAAGTGCACTGACTAACTTTGAAAAGGAAAGCTCCTGAGGTTAACTTTGCATACTAACCTATCCTTCAACAAAAAGGATTTTATGCTTGACAGGAGTTATATCCTCAAATTATTTCTCGGCGGTATATTTCGGTAGCTTAGGTCAGTACCTGAACACCCAGTTTTTCACATATTATTTCCATGTCGCCCTATCTACATAATGCGAATATCAGAGGATTCAAAGTCCGTCGGAGTTTTAAACTGGGTCTTTCGGCTACTAACCAACTAACTGTCCCTAAATTACAATTGCATAGCAGAAAGACGAGCTTGTCAAAATGAACTTTTATCACATATGTGTCGTCATTCATCCGGAATGTTTGTTGGCTTTGTTAATTCGTGTGCATCCGTTTATTTGAACGCCCATCAGCATTTCAGTACTGCAAGCAAACGCACGTCAGCCTCGAATTGGTAATAGGTGCATTCCATTTGCTCAGCTTATAGAAATTTGGCTCCCTCAGAGAGACTGAAATCCACGAAAGCATGAGCAAGCTTTGAGCACAGTCAGTGTGGTGACCACCTGATTTACGACTCTTTGGCCTACAGTCGTGATTTTAATCCTGTTGGGTTTAACTTATTCCCCAGCCTACTGCGGCACACCGATTCCACCAAATAGAGCCATGTTAGTTGACTGTATAAGGGGGAGTTTCTACTTATTCAGTCTAGAATCCGTCTGAAGACTACCAGGCTCACTTAGCTAATAGGCGTTTTGTCATTGCCTTCCTCTCTCAGGCAATTTTCGTTTAAAACATTGCCATAACGCCTGTCGGACTTCGACCTAGCCCCTGTGTTGGTCCAATGTCCTACTACCTTAGTGAAACCGACACCTCAAAAAATATCATCAATAGTCATGCGGTTGCGTCAGAAGTTCAGGCGAACATCATCAGGCTGTCATTGCTACATCAGTCTGTTCAGTCTTTTAAATAGAATAATCATAATCATATAGTGCCCATAACATATAATTATACAGCAATTCTAATCCTACTAACGAATTTGTCTATTCAGACTTAGCCCATCTGTTTCGTAAAATAAACATAAAAGGCAGAGTTTTGCAATGTCTTTTTATTTCATTTTACTCAATTGTGGAAACTCAGTGGCCTCAATGGGACTAGAATCCACGGGAGTAAGGACAAGGTTTGAGTACAGCCAACGCTTTAACCACCTGTGCTACGAGGCCTCATCAGGAGTCGTGAGTTTAGTCACACTCGGGTTAAGTTACCGAAATAACCAATCTATAATCCTGCGGATGACTTTCAGGCTCATTTGGTTATTTGATGTTTTCGGAGGATTTGAATAATTCCTTTGACTCACAGAGGTCACTGCGATTTTCTCAATCGTCCCCGCTTTTTTTCATACAGGCCGTCATCATCTATACCGTCCGACTCCCCTTCTTTCTCGACTAACCTCCTTTTTCGTTCATTAGGTGAAGCATTAAGGTACGCAGAGCATTTTCAGTTGATACGCCATAAGCAAAGTGCCATTAAAGTTGGTATGCGGTTACGTTCAGTATCAGGAATAATCGCACCGTTACTGTTAATTATTTTAGGCGAACAATCCAAAATTGGTAACCGTCAAGCACCATAATCGTACTTTTATAACCAGTTTAACTGGCATATAAACTGAACTAACCGTAATCATCTATATCGTAGGACTTTCTCTCTTCTCCGATTAACCCTCTTTTGTCGTTCACCATATAAAGCAATCCATTATTTTAACTGATACACCGTATGTAAAGTGCCGGAAGAGTAGGCATGTAGTTACACTCGGTATCAGGAATAATCACACCGTAACTCTTAATTATGTTCGGCGAACACTCCAAAATGCGCAATCGTCATGAACCATAAACGTATTTGTACAACCCGTCCAACTTGTACAAAAACTGAATCAAAGGGCTATGGCCATAAGACCGCAAATAAAGATATGAATCGTTGTGATTTCGGGCGCATAAACTGCTCAAATATAGTAGGAAGCGGAAAACAGGTTGAACAACGTCAGTTGTTAGAACTCGTTGATTCAGCGAAAGGCATAAATATTACTTCATAAATCCACGTTATCTTCACATCTAGTTGTCGGAACATGGACTGGGGCAACGCCAGATGTGCGGCAGATAGTTTCGTTTGAAAACTTTCCGTCTAAGTAAAAGGTAAACACCTTTTACTACTTGATAGTACAATCTAAAAGAGTGAAGAAGTATCCTCAGAGAAACGGTTAACGCTTGCAATATTGTGAGCCTCAAAACAGAACGTATTCAAACCATGTATGAAAACCAGGGGAACACGAAAACGACGCCATAGAAACAAACTTAATAAGATTCTGGCATTCCAAAATGTCTCCAGTATGTTGTGCGACATATCATACCTGAAAACGGGGGATCTAGCTAAAAGACAGGGCACACGTGTTTCGCCGATATGCTGCAGCTTCACAGCACAGCTGCGAAGGGTTTAGATCATCACTTCGTCCCCAGATTTCCCCATGCTTTCTGCTAGATACTTCGGCACATAGTAACGCTGGCGGACCCTCGAATTTACGCTATGTAGGGACACAATATCGGCGAAATAGGCGTATGAGATTTCGGTTGATGTATTTGCTGTCAAGTATGATATTTCGTACGGCCGATGCATTCACTACTGCCTGTCTCTTGGTAGATTATGACTATCGCTCGGCAATTCTATTGCAAAGAGACAGCAGCGAGCGAACGTTTCTTTCGGTAAATTCCCATCAGGCCAATACAGTTACATAGGGCGGGGTACAGTGAGTGAAACAAAAATCGATAAAAGTTAGGTTTTAAATTACAGGCCAGGCAAGAGCGGAAGGGCGCAGAAAGTTGTATGTGGTTAGTCATCCTTTGACCACGGTAAGCGCGGAGCCTGAACAAGGTTCTTTTGGGCGCATAGGGTCGGTTTTCGTAACCTGATGGCGGCCGCTTCTACTGTTGCTAACAGGCACTGTCCCAGTAGCTTAGAGTAGCTCGAGGGGACCTTGTAAATCACACGAAATGCCTCAGTGGGGTCCACACGATACCTTGAATCCACTGCATGCGCAAGGATGGCGCTGTCTATTCTCCTAGTTTCACTCTTTGCCAACCATGCGGGAAGGTGCTTTCGTATTCTTTTTGGAAAGGCGCCGACTCCTACGATCAATATAACCTGCTCCACAGGAGCAAGTGAATGAGTAGATGCACAATGAGGCGGTCTGATGTGGCAGCGTATTCTTGCCTTATCCGCGTAGAATAGGGTTATTAGAGAATGATATGCGAACCCTTGCTGCTGGGAAGGTTCCCGTGACAGCTTGGTCAAGGCGTCTTCTTAGGAGTTCACCTGCAGCGTCTCCTTGGAAGGGGACTTTGAGGAAAAACGTTTTCTTTTCGGCGGTTAGTGTGGTGGGTTTTGCGGGTCGTTCGGCAAGGTTCCTTGTAATGAACCTGTCAGGGTACCCATTTTCGCGAAGCAAGTCCTCGATTTTTTAAGTTCCTCATCAATACTATCTGTTGAACGAATTTTTCTAGCCCTTTGTGATAAAAACCTAACTAGATTCCGTTTTTGTTGGAGAGGTACGAAACTAGCGATGTTCGTGTATTGTCCAGACCAGGTTTTCTTCCGATAGACGCTCCTTCGGATGCTACCGACAGATCTCCTGTTTAGAAGGACATCTAAGAAAGGAAGCAAACCAGCCGATTCCATCTCCAACGTGAATTTGCTCGACGGATGTGTCTGATTTGCAGCATTTAGGAGGGCAGCGACGTCGGTTTCCGTGGTTGCAATCGTAAAGATGTCATCAACGTAGCGACCATAATGTTTAAGTTTTTTGATCTGATCGCATAGTTGAAATCTCTCAAGCTTGCCCATGAAGACGTCGGCTAAGAGAGGTCCACGAGACGAGCCCATGGCAACGCCGTCTATTTGTCTATAGAGTTGGTTGTCAAAAAGGAACTGCACATTTAATGTGCATCTTAGTAATAGTTCCTTGAGTGTTTTTGTCGGTAGTCCTGTTTCTTGATGACTGGCAGATAGAAAATCACAGACGTAATCAACTGTCTCGGTGACGGGGACGTTTGTAAAAAGTGATGCGACGTCTAGTTAAAACATCATCATGTCGTCAAGGTTGAGGTCTTTATTGACGTGAATAAATTGAAAGGTACCTCGATAGCTGCGTGGTGCCAGCTGATGTTTAATGGGCTTGAGTTTCTCTGCTAGTTACTAAGTTATCGCATGATACGGAGAGTTCCGCATATCTAAAATCGGGCGAACCGGTAGGCCTCCCTTATGGATCTTAGGTAAACCATATAATCGAGGAATATGTGTGCCGGCTGGCCGGAGGTGTTCGAAGTCATGGTGACTTATGTGACCTCCTATGTGCAGCCTTCTTAAACAGTTAGTCAATTTCGCCTCTGCGTCATCCTAGCAATCCTTTCCTTTATCTGCATTTCTGAATTTCTTACGGTCAGATAGTATGGACTCTATCTTCGCTACGTAGTCCGATCTGTTCATTATGACGACGACTGTTCCTTTGTCAGGTCTAGTTACCAATATCTCTTTGTTCTCTCGAAGTTCTTGTAATTTTTCCACGTGTGCTTTTGTCAGCGATCCTCGACTTTTTGGCTCTTTCTTTAGGTATTGGTAGCTGCAATTCACTAGAGTGAATTTAAAGTGTTGGATACTGTCTGTGGAAACGGTAAATAGATCGAATATTCGGTTCTAGATGTTCTCGAACTGCGTTTCCAATTCCAACTAATTTACTTTTCGACGAGGTATGCAAAACTTCGGACCAAGGGATAATGCTTCAAGTGATGTTTTATCAAGTGTCGTATAAGAGTAGTTGTATATGTACCGACCTGGATCTTTCGGGAACCGTGACTTTAGTGGCCTGATGAGAATTTGCCGAAAGGAACGTTCGCTCGCCGCTGTCTCTTCTGAACATAGTTATGGGGATTTTCACAACTTTAAAATTCTGTTGCGATTGAGGGACTACTGTCGAATTATTTCCTATCACGTTGTTGTCTGATTCATGCAAAAGTAAGCGAATAATTTCTGAGCAAATTAAATATTCGCAATGTTTTCGGTCAAAGGAAGACAGCCAGGTGTTTTATTTTCATCACACAAAAGATGAGTTGCATTTAAACAATTCTTTAAATAAAATCAAAACTTGGCAAGAAATGTCGACTCATAAACAACGTGTCTGCCAAACGTGAGACGCTTTGCTATGTCCAGGGTTTTGGAACAGTTTGTGTAAATAACTCAGCTCTGTTGGCTGTCACGTTTTCAGCAAATACCACAGTTTTAGCCCAACTCTTCGGAATTAAAAGCGCTCTAAGCGCCAGCGGCTAAATGGTTTTTTTGTCCCACCAACCACACAGCACTATTAACCTCCTTAACAGAATTTATGGAAAGCGAGATTGTTTTTGATCATTGTAGGTTAAATTACATTTCGACCATGCCATAGGTTGACGAAAGGGAAAAGGAATTGACACTGTTAATAATCATGAATCCAAAATGGCCCCGTTTAGAGCGTCATCGAGTTAGCATTTCCCACAAGTCTACACCGTTTGTTTCGGCAGGTTAAGCTTGCGTTAAAATTCCGCAGTGGCAAATAAAAAAAAAATTAAAAAGCAATTAAACAACCGACCAATTGAATGCATTTTACGATTTATAGAAGAGACATTAAACCACCAGCAGTGAAGTTCACACGACAACCATAAGCTTCGACAACCTTTGAACCACATTTTTTTGCCTGAAAAACTTTTATTTTTTGCGTGATCAGAAGGCGATTGGGTTGTCGTGCAGGTTGTTGTCCTTACATCTGTCAAAATACTATGTTCGTACTTCCAAAAAGCAAGTTTAAAATAAACAGCATTAGCGATTTTTTACGGTGGCAGCCAGAAATGCTGAGGGGATGCAACAAACGAAACACTATTATTCGGAACTAATTGCTTCAGAACTTCTAAACATGCCTATCAGTCTGTGCCAGAGATGTGCTGTTTGACCTTACTGATCTTCGTTCGGAAAATACGGACAGGTAACCGTCTCTGAAGGGAGAACGGAGTTTCAGCCTACAGCGCTCGCCGTTACATGGAATTCGGCCCCAGACAGCCAGTCACATTTTTTATATTCACAGTTGGTAACTAAATAATGAGAATGATCCCTTCAAAATAATCATTCAGTGTTCCTGAAAATTCAATAACGCTCGTAGACGGGGTCGTTATTTCTGCACCATTATCCGGCTAAGTACAATTTCCCAATATTGAGGCGTCTTGTTTTGATCCCTAACCTGACAGACCGAAATGACGAGGATGTTCTTCCGACAGCTTGCTTGCACGAGAAAACTGCTTTGAATCGAGACCGCGTGTGCAATTTTCAGGAAACAAAAACACGAATATGTTGACATAACTGCAGCGGCCAAGTCTGTGCTATTTCAAATTAGTAATCAGCTCAGCTTATACGTCAGCCACAAACCCCATTTCACTCATGTACTTATCTACATATGTACTTTTCGACCATCAGTTAGTAACCGAAACCGAAGTGCGTAGAAAGTTAGTATATTTTAGTATTTTGGCTTATCAGCTATTGTTAACAAAGAGTTAAATTTGGTTTTTTCATTTGCTGGCCAGTCCCTTTTCCGCTCCTTTTTATATGCGTCAAGGACAAACGTCATGCATCGGTAAAAACTGGTCTTTTTAAGTTGCTTTTGAATTAAATACATCAGCGAACTTTATCCCTTAATGTGCGTTTTCAAAGATAAAATATCCACCGGGATTGTCATTTTACCGCATAATATGACGCTTTTTGTTTGTTAGGAACGAACAACTCAGCACGCGCCGTGTACCATTAAACTGTAGGTAATGCAAAAGTTAATTTACCAAGACAATTCTGCTCCCTTAATCGCACGAATTTGGGCGGCCAATCCAGGTAGACTTTGGCCATCTGCCTTTTGATTGGTTGACACGTTCGCCTTGAAAAGATGCGCCATCCGTGCTATCAGATTCATGTTACGATTACTCTTGACTGCAAACAGTGAATAACAACATCTCACAGGCGGTCAACCATACATACATCTGATTAATGCAAAGAACTTATGCGATCAACCTCTACGGATTTAACAAACTAATTGGCTGCAGCATACGCACCTCATAGATTCTCATCAGACCGATAAAAAATGAGCCTTTTGCTGCCAGATAGAAGACACACCATTTCGACTGGCTGTCTGACGTCACGGTATGTGCTATCAATTAAAATACCAAACCTCTGGTCACGTTTTTCAAGTTACTTCAAAACTGACGAACTCTGCTGTTATAAAACCGACTGCATCTGTGTTCACATCTTTGCATATTAATGTCCTACCGGTCTGACCTAAAACAAGCTCGACTCAGGAATTCAATAATATTTTGTATTTACCACAAAGTTTGAACTTACTTGAAATACAATAAGCAATCCAATCCTATAGGTCTTCAAGGGTCCACAACGTTAACTAGTAACTATAATACAATTATCGCTGTGTCTTACAACCAGTCTGTTAATACCAGTTTGATGGATTGTAGCTCCACATTCAGCAAGGAAATCAATAAAGAACAGTTTCTGCCAAAATGCACGGAGGACCTTTTGACGGAATGTGTACCGATTTTTCTAGTACCCTAACTGAAAGAATTATTTTACAAATCATATATGACGCAAAGGCTTAAAGTCGAGAACACGCATTTGTTTAGTTTAGATTACCAGCATTTGAAATAAGCTTTCTGGGAACGACAAAATTTGGCGGGTTCACCATAGTTGTACTGACATCTAATTTAATGTTTGTATTGATTAGCCGTCCTCTTTACCTCAAATTACATTTTTAAAAAGAACTAAATTTTAAATGTATAACAGTTGCACACACCTAAAGGGATATCGGTGCTACTACTGACTAATTTGCCATACTCACGGGCGTTTAATAGCCTACTTGTCAGACAATTGTTCTACCGATATTGTGCTTCGGCATAATATGGCTGATATCGGTTCAGATCGTTTCCATGTTGGTCAACGACCACTACATGCTTTCAGCGTTAGATAGAATAAAAAAAAAAAAAAGTTTTAATACTTACCCAATTGAGCATAGAGTCAACGGTGCAAAATTGCCCCAAGTCGTGCGTGAGAAGAAATCGCAGAAAACCCGACAGGGTTGGGACCTAGGACAGCTAGGCCAATGAATAGACACAACCGACACTCAAATTAAATAAACTAGGCTTTTTTCAAAATGTGCGGGATTTTTTTTTATCTTACTTAAAAATAGCTATTGTTCAGAATATAATATCTAGGCGTTTGTGATTCACTTTTGTGAAAAAATATCTGTTTTGCCGATGAAAACACATTGACAGTATATTAAGTAAAAAGTGCACCACTTGAAATCAGTGAGCACTGATTCTGGAAAAATGTTGGAAAACCGACCTACTGTAGCTTAATCCATATATCCACGATTCCCCCGAGGAAAATCAAAAATGTTTTTACAGATAAATTAAGAATAACAACATAGCTTTTGACATTCCACCGTGCTCCGGTTCACTTCGATCTATTGACCGTATTATTCACTCATAATTGCCTGATTTATGTGAAGCTTAATTGACCAATTAAATTGCGGATCTCACACGGCGTTAGAATGGCTGACCTCTTAGTATAAAATTTGTGGATTAAGGTAGTTGACGCCAGTCTGATTTTGGGTGTTAATAGGGAAAAATTATGGTGAGAATTATTTGAGTCTAATAGCACGTTTCTCGTTAGCGATCCATTAAAAGGAATATTTTTACTAGTTGCAGCAGCTGTCCGACCGGCATTAATACTTGTATTTTTGTATTGAACAGTAAAACGTAATTTGAAGCTGCATCTCGACAGTTGGAAACGCCAACGCTGATTTTACCTTGGGTTACTGGCGGATGGCTCTTAATGCTGTGCATATGGGGTTAGTGTCAGCCTAAAGTAAAGATGGTAGTCAAACATTGGGCAAAATAAAAGGGCATGCCTGAAAAACAGTGAAGTTCAGAATTTGGTACATAAATAGGCAATCTCCCTCCTCCTCCTCCTCCTCCTCCTCATGACTTGTGTGCGCTGGAAAACAGTGAAGTTCAGAATTTGGTACGTAAATAAACAATCTCCCTCCTAATTAAATTAATATTTTAGAACACAACTGAAGTCTTGTTTTCTTTCAATAATGGCACAAATTCTAACGGCTTGTAGTTGACC
>CACRXP010000412.1:427060-450866 GCA_902702965.1 Spirometra erinaceieuropaei | reverse complement strand
CCACGTTAGTCTCTTTTTCGGACTCGACAGTCCGCCAACGCTTTGTGACCAACCCGAAAGCATTTGTAACAACGTCTAGTGTAATATGGACGACCCGATACACAATGTCATTTGGTTTCCGTGGTGAACCGCAGACCTTTCTCGTTTCGCACACTTTTATGTCGTAAATCTGTAGGCGGGCTGCTTGTATCAACGATCAGTCGTTTGTCGTTTTTGGTATACACGATTCGGACGCGCTCTTCTGCTAGCTCCTGTACCGTCATCTCGGTCCACCGTTTTATGCGAGCTGGCAAACGCGTGTTTATACTGGCGTCCACCGGCAGCCGTTATCTACCGAGTAGTGACTTATTCTTTGTTTCCTTGATAATACACATCATTCGGCCAGCCGGATAGTGTACCTTCATTTTCATGAGGCCGATTTAGTACGTCAACACATTAATAAGATCAATTGACTAGCGATTTTGGAAAACTGAACAATGATTCCAAATTGTCAACTGTATCCTCGAGTGAAATGTCAGTTCCCTTCTCTAGTAAAACGAACTTTTCGCGTTGCTAGTGTTTGTTCTGGGTAAGCTTCAAGAGCAGAACTCCCACTCATTCCTTACCTTCAAATTTTGAGCCGCATTTTTAAAGAACATTAGACACTGTTGGTTCTCTGTTTCAAAATGCATGCCACCACCAAGACCGCATGTAAATTCTGTGATTCGGTCTTCAAGCTATTTCCGTTTATTCTTGTCAGTCGGGGTCCAATGTTTAAGGATTTTAGCACGGAAATCAAGAAAGCTATTTCCTCATGCATAAGGAAGCTGTTGCGCCAGTGATTATTTATTAATTATGAAAAATCTAAAGCTCGCGATTGTCCAGTGTGTCCGTTTAAATATTTACGTGGGTATCATCGCTGAATATTGCAATTACAAACTCTTTAAAAACCAAAATAAAATCTTCATTGCGAGTACAAAGTTCAAAGACGTGATTTGCAATCAAGAACGCATATTTTGCACACCTTTCCTATAAAATGTGTTTAAGTGAAAAGAGCCTCAAAAATAAATAGAATAAATCCGTACTACATACAAGATCATATTTTACCGAGTGTAATTTCTGTGGGCGACCGAAAAGAAGCCCGTTAAATGTAAATATTCTGATAAGCCCGAAATGTCACGGAAATATGCTGCATGATAACCAGCATCGCAACCACACTTAACTTATCTTTCCTAACCAGAAATACATCCCAGGATTTTCGGTAACATTGTATTAATTCGGTCAATGAATGTCTGGACCACGAAGTGCTTCCCCAAAATAAAAATAGTTGCCCGCATAATTCCTACTTAAAAGATATCAGTAGATATTTACAAATACATTAGGATATATTTAGATCATGCGACATCTTAAATATAAGTTTATGCTTAATCTAATTATTTGTGTTTCAATTGTCGTATTATATGACGACCAATTTTACTAAAAGATTGTTTATGTACGTGACTATCTGGTCGAAATAAACACACGCTTGTCTAGAGCAGCTCTTGGAGTGGAAACTTGTGTCGAGTGACGTATAAAAAGGCACCTACAATCTCTCAGCCTAAACAGTAGAAGTGACAGCGTGGGGACCTAAAAAATACAAAATATGCTCTGTTGAGTATGCTTAAGCATGACGTTCCTCATAGCATGTTAACGTGCGCTAGACTTTCTGTGTTCACGGTCGTAGACATATATAGCAATTATTTTCTGATCCCGTTGTTTAATAGTCAGAGACCTTGATCGGATTCGAACTCCCGACAGAAACGAGAAGGTTGGAGTACAGCCAACGCCCTAACACCTGAGTTAGGAGGGCCCAGTGGGCGGGAAGCCTGACCCAAATATGACTAAATTCACGACCCCAGTGGAACTCGTAACTCGGTTGGCTGGAACATTTGCCGTATTCACGCCACTCCCTTCGTCACATGGGTTCGAATCCCGCCGAGTGCACCGAGTTTCTTAACAGCTGGATCATTAATGATCATTCGAGATCTTCCGAAACATCTATAAAGTAGACAATAAAGTTGAAATGACTACTCAACAACGTTCAAAAATTAAAAATAACGCCGCCGTAAGCATGTAATTCCTTTGCGGAAATTGGTCCATTTTTGCCAGTTTATATATGTATTATGACAGTTGGCGCTCACCGATTGGGTTACGGAACATGCCTGCTCCGTTGTGCCTTTGGGGCTCATACTAGAACCCTCGCAGGCAGCCGCACAGCGACTAGTAGTAGACATAGATTAGATGGAGCAGACAAAGTCAAGGGAGACCGGAATGGCTATTTCTGGCTTATTAGCCGTGATCAGCCAGTCATACTCAACCACAAGTGTAAATCGCTTGGGATTCGAGTGCCAAATCTTTGATCATGGAGTTTGACACTCGACTATCGAATCCCAAGTGATCCACACTTGGGGTTGGGTATGACTGGCTGATGACGGCTACTAAGCCAGAAATAGCCATTCCGGTCTCCCTTGTCTTTGTCGGCACCATGTCATCTATGCCTACTACTCGTCGCTGTGCGACTGCCCGCGAGGGTTCTAGTATGAGCCCCAAAGCATAACGGATCGAGCATGTTCCGTAACGTGATAGGTGAGCGCCCACTGTCATAAATGATATTACCGATCACAACTGACAGGACAATGGGCCCCTGACTCAATGGTAGAGTGTCAAACTCCATGACCAAAGAGTAAGCACGCAAGGGCAGTGAGAAGGATGGACCAGCCCTCACTGGTGGCGGAACACTGTGCTGCCTCTGGACACACTTTCGCCTTCCAGAAGGCCGAAATCCTAGGCCGAGGTACCGACCAGACAGCCAGGGAAACCCTCGAAGCCTGGCACACCGTACCAACTTCAATCAACCGCTGCATGATTCTCTTGGCGGATTACCAGGCCATATGAGTGCGGCTCAATCAATGGAAGGAAAAACAGAAAGACAGACACACAAGCCCAAGGGAACACAGTTCGCGCCCAAATACCGATGACGGGGGTCAGCAGGCCGTGCTGGTTGCACAGACAACAGACCAGCAACCGCCGAGGTGCACACGGGCAGATGCAAATCGGGGACAGTTACGAGAAACGCGGGTCAGGCACAACAAATGCGGGCAATACAGACGAGGTCAATGACTGCTGCCATCCCGATACAGCCACGACAGCAATTAACTTCTCACACCACAGTAGATCCCGCAGGAATAGCAATGGGAACGGCAAAACCCCCGCATGCTAAGCACCCATAAATACTGTGAAGCGCCGTATAAAACCCAACCCCGACGATGGAAGCTTGTTTGCTTTTGAAACTTCAGGCTAGTAAACCTATGGTTCCCGAGATCGTCTTTTCTTCTCATACATGTACATGTATATGATTTGTCGACTGATGGAAAACGTCTTAATCTATTTTCACGATGTGAAGATGATGTTTGATAGTTACGTTTAGAAATTACATAGAAAATAACAGGATGAGGTTTTTTAGACATACGTCTCACTAGCGGCACTTTCCACAAGTGTAACGTGGTGTCACCTTAGCAAGTTAGTTAAATGCCAGAGTGTGCTAAATGACGACAAATCAAGATGCCAGAGGTTAAGCAAACTAAGGCTAACAGTTGTAACCAATCTCTTGGCCAAAGAAAAATGTCAGCGAAAACATTTGTTGTGCAGATGGCAAAAACCATGGTTCAGATGCTATTAAACATTATGATATTAACCGGAAGGGTGAGAAACACGAAATACTGGGCCTCAGAGGTCTCATACTACAAATAATTGGATGCCGCCACGAATACCACATGGACACGCATAAATTACCCTCATGTAACTAATATTACACAGTTAATTACGGATGCATTTTCAAAAAAATTGCCGGGTTTGGATTTTATCACTCAAGACTTTAACAAATGAATAACAGTCTTTCAATTACCAGTATCAACAACAATAATGATTAATAACTACGCTAGATACAAATGGGCCCAAACAGACTGTTTTCCTGTCACCAAAGATATCTAACATTGCGATGCAAAACTGGGGTGCATCTGCTGATTTTTGGCTGTTCACTTAAAGTAAGGCCTCGTATCGCACGCCATTTTTTGTCTGTCGCAGGAACTTAGGCATTTTATATCGTGTTAGCTTTCGTAGTTATATTCATCTCAGAAAACCATAAAAAGTCTTGGCTGCAAGTGTTGCAAAATATCCGTCTCAAAAGTTCACTGGGTTCTCCCAGATTTCTATGCACTTATTTTACTTGAATAATATCAATTAACATAATCTAATACATCTGGCCAACTTGCTGCGACTATATCATTATAAAGGGTAGCAAATTTTAAACGTTGGTTTTGCTGAAGCTACTTCTGTTTTAAAATCTAAGAAGTGCACAGTTTTCTATCAGTAAAGCCTACGTTTCTTTTTAGCCTACTAGAAGAAAAGATAAGCGTGGATAAGTTAAATGCCTTAATAACCAATTTCTCAGAGTAAACCATACTTAGTCAGTAACCCGCCCCGACTTAATGCTAATACTGTATAGAGTTAACGAAAAAATGGCGCTTTTAAATATGGTATGTCGACATGGCCACTTAAATCAGAGTATCCAACGTAATTCCTAATTCTATTAAAACTGAAGCAAAAACGGAAGAAAATTATCATGTGTGTCAAATCACTGATGTGACTTAAAACTCACAGTACGATAAATTAATTTCGCAACAATCCGCGAAGATATACAAACACTTTTGTGGACATTTGGGCATTCACTTTAATATCAGTTGCTGTTTAGTACAGATTTTTGAGCAAAAGGGCAAGCTTGAATTGCAATAAACGTCAATACTGCTCAACGCAAGAAAAGGAAAATGTTTAAATACTATTAAGAAGCGTTCTCTTGTTAGTAAAATCATAGTTTGGCTGTCGGCATGGATTTGACGAAGAGTGGTCTGTTCATATTGGAAACAGTTCTGCTCCATTTTCCACATACTCTGCGCATATCTGCCATTTACTTCCTTTATTAGAGTAAGCCGACCTCGGAAGTTCTTTTAACTTTCATGATCGCTACTGGTCAAACTGGTAACCAATCGCAGTCGGCGTCTACTCTGAAAGTTGACCAATAACATACTTCGAGCAGACTGTGGTGTAACTAGAAAAAAAATACTTCTCAATTGCTAATTAGATTTCAATGAGCAATAATACGTTTGGCTTGATCAACTGATTATATATCACGAACATGTCTTTAACGGCTCAAAGAAGAAAACTTGCCATGAAAAGATTTTTATCTTACCGTCTACCCGACGTCCAGGAGCAAAGCATATTTTGCAGCGAAACGTGCGTTTACGGCATCTGTTGTAAATGTCTCATTTTGTTTAAAAAACTAAAAAGACAACCGCCATGACCCCTTTAAATAACAGGCAATTGAAACACTTTACACAACAGTACATGTCTCAGTTGACTCGATTGATAATGCCAAATTTTTACCTATCTCAAAAACCTGCATTTACATTTTTAAAATATTTAAAGCAATAACTGTTTATCATGCAGTTTGCACTTATGCATTACGTCATATAGACATGCATAAAACAACTTTGATAAGTATATGCATATGTCCTGATTAAGGCTCTTATCTTGACGGCTCGACTGTTTGCCACTAGGAATTATCAACTCAATGCCAGTCTTTCTGATGAATGCATATATGTACTGCATAGTAAATGACAGTAACGTTAAACCCGATTTTTAACATTGTTTATT
The DNA here is from genome assembly GCA_902702965.1 of Spirometra erinaceieuropaei. Taxonomy (NCBI): domain Eukaryota; kingdom Metazoa; phylum Platyhelminthes; class Cestoda; order Diphyllobothriidea; family Diphyllobothriidae; genus Spirometra; species Spirometra erinaceieuropaei. Next base: position 445,139 of record CACRXP010000412.1, on the reverse strand, counting down.
TTTAATTCCTGTCTTAAAGTAAGGACTTTAATTTCCGATGCCTACTTTGGTAACCTGCAGAGCGTATTTGATATTGATGTAATGTATGTTTGTGTTCCAGAGATATAAGCAAACGCGGATCCTCGGATTCCCCCTTTGCAATCGGTACTGGGCTTGTTCTTAAAAAGTCGCAACCACGCCGGGAATCGTTTCTATATCGAAATGAAGTGCCAGGAGAACAGCCGCGTAGCTTTGGATGCATCGCACAAATGCAAACGGACAGCAGGTAAGCAGCAACACTTGAAGAGCTTTCCTGCCTGAAAGTGGCCACTTAATCAAATATTCAAGTGCGGCTAACATGCACTGCGACTTTAAACTTTCTAAGTTTGCCCACGTAGTCCTTTTGGTCGGAATAGGATGATAACTTTGGCTACCACCTACACATAATAATGGTTTAAAACAGAAGTCTGACCGATGATTAAGTTATCAAACTGCTTTCTGTGAAAAATTAACCATAATGTCCTTATAAGGGCTGTGGATCAGTTTCGTGTGCACAACTTTCCCTGAAACCGCAGACCCAGAAGTACATAAATTTTTGCACTGTTATGACATGCTTGTAAATTATCAAAATGCCAATTTAGTCCACAGAGCGTAAATTTTGTTTCAGAGTGCTTTATTGGCTTACAAATCTTGAAATACAACTTAGGCGAGTTAAACAAAGTAAACTTTCGGATACGTTTGCTCAAGAAAGCTTGCTGGTATTTCATACGTATCGTAAGCAGGTGCATATACTTTGTTTTATCTAGCTGTACACCGTTCTTGTGCGTTTTCTACCCCAACATAACTAGTTCAGAGGTTTTCAGCAGTTATATATTATGACATTTACTAGATCAGCGAACGAAGATTATAACTGACGTATACTTGTAAGCGGGTCACTGCGATCTAGCTTCCTTAAGTTTATTAACTCTCATTGCACGTTTTCCTGTACGCAATCAACTTCTAGGTTTGTCTTTAGTGCAAACGTAAACGAAAACAGGAAAAATGAATTAATACTATGTAATTTTCAACGTGTATATCTAACGGCGGACCTCGCTGCGTCAACTGAGACGAAATATCAAAAAAAGTAGTGTATACTTGAACATGCCCAATCAGCAACTTCCTAAAGATAATCGTTATGGCTAAATGCTAACACTCTGAAAAAACTGTTAGGTTTAACATTTATTTAACTTAACGCTTTTCAGTGTATATTGAGTATGACACAAGTAAGAAGGAATCACCGCTCAGACCTTATTAACTGATCCGGAGTTTGGTAAATACTGGATAAAGGACGATACAGCAAATAACGGGATCTCGGAAAATGGCTTGGTTTCCGTTGATATGAAGATTAATTGTTTTTTTGGATATTTTAATGATAACCTCCCCATAACTCCACATCTTGCTAGATCGAAACTTTAAGGACCGCGAGTATATATAATCCACTCATCTTCTTTGAACACCGGAAAATAGAAAGTAATATTTAATTTTTGAAGTAGTACACTGCTTACGAGGAAACGTTTCGTTAACGGCACACAAGGGATCAAATGCGTGGCATCTGCAAGGCACTGTTAGCAGCCAACGTAAAGCATCCCGAAGCGATTGAGATAGGGAAACGTCGAACCAGTCACTCTCGAAGATAAGAATAAAATTTTAAGGAAGTACACAAATACGGAATTTGTCGAAAACCCATCAAAACGCTCCCACCGCGTGCTAACCTTGCATAAATGCTGAAAGCAATAAAGCCATTATTTCAACTAATCATGTTTTATTTTTCACGTTGGTTGCAACTGTACATTTAAGTACTTGTGTAGGAGCAAGCAAGTACTCTTAAAATGGACTATTCGATCGTACAATCTCATGTACCTCATTGTCCGGTTTTTGTGTATTAATCTGAAAGTATACGTTATGTAAAAAATGCCTATTCCACCAAATGTTGTGAGATAGTAGGATTTTGATTTGACAGCATGACACTCACGTTTATTACTGGCGCCAGTCAGCTTGGGAATACCCCTTGGAATGAGATTATGTTTTAGCTATACTTAAGAGGGAATGTTTGTTCATTATTATATACCTATATGTGGATTGGTCGGCGAATCACGTACCCAATATGTACGTGTTGTTATTGTCTTAAGGAGGAACATATATTTTATGCCATTTTCGGCCTATAAAACGTTTTTTCAAATGCGTGTATGACCCATAAATTTTAATACACTCACCAAACTACAAGCGACAGTGCCCCCCCCTTTTGTAAAGATACCTGTTCTTGCAGTCGGCAATTTGTCACCATTAGGCCGTTCTCTGACCAATTTCTTTCGTCCTCCATAGAAGTGCGCCGCCAACGCATACTGAGGAAGTCTTTGTAACACCCTACGCGCAGGTGATTGCCAGCCTGAAAAGAATCCGAGGCGTTTTCATGGAAATCATTAAAGAGTGAGTTGCGGTTATATGTGTGTGCACTAACAGCTTGTGCGTACGACTTTTAGGTCATTGTCGTTTTTGCTTTTGGGGTTAGAGGTAAATGTATTTGTTGAATCAGAAGAAAATATGAAAAACAAAATGGTTAGAATATTAAATCCAGATCACAGTGCTCATCCACAAACGCGAAGACAAAACAAAAAGTGGAGATGACAGGAAAACGGAAACGAATATTTTATAAAAACAGTAACGCAACAAATTCAACCTATCTTTATGTTTGCTAAATCTTGAAAGTTAAGGACAATGAGTTTGTTTTATTTTGGTAAATTTTGTGATATAAAAATTTGATTTGCATTGTTCAATTCCAGAAAACAAAAAATGCTGCGCTTACAACTTAGGGCCATAGAGGAAAATTAGAAAATTTCGGCGGTTGATGTAATCTGCCTAAAGAGCTATTTGAGTTAGCTGCTAGATATGGCGTGCTTCAAAAGGCAAGTCCCTGATTGGGCAGAGGTCAAAAGATTTCGTAAGAAAATATAAATGCCTGTAATAGATGCCATAGATTAAGTTACCTAAGCGGATGTGGGCATTAGATGTTCCACCACTAGTTAGTAGTTCAAAATTGTTCTAAACAGACCGAGTTTGATGGACCATAGAACGTTGAGAAAAACGTGATAAAGTGCGTGAATTAAGGAAGCACAAAGTAAGGGTGCACATTCAGCGTGTATTGAACGGTAGGGAGAAAATATCCGACCTGTTCGTGCACCAAGCGCGTAGTCGGACTGCTGTTTTTGGGCAACATAGTAACTAATACCAAGTGTGTGTTCAAAGGCGGAAGAGAAATCCTAGCTCCAAAAATGCTTTAGATTGTGATTACAGGCTTGCGCAATGTATCTGCAGGCAGAGAGACGTGCGTAATCAAGATAAACACGCGCATAACATGAAGATGCATACTGGTGATATAGCCACAGTTGTAACCAACCACAATAAGTAACATTAAATAGTTTGCAATCGAAGGTAAGGCAAACACTATGATGCATTTCCTGGACATCTTTGTGCACACAGAGAGGAAAGGTGTACTCGAGCCGTCCGTTTGTCGCTGAGTTATGCGGAAAGACGAATGTGCTTTTGCGGAACGTTTTGTCGGAAAACTACAAAGGTGTCGCTAACATATTTTTTGAAATCAACAGGCGAAGTTCGGCTAGCGAGACACGTGATCTAGAATTTTTTTATTTCGAAGGAAGCCTACATGGACGAGGATATCGCGTCTGTCCATTTATAAACAAATCAATTATCTGCGCCAAATCTGAGGGAACATCCAATTCTAAAAACGATTGACCGATATTTTTCCTCTTAAATACTAAAATTATTCAGAAAATCGTAAACAAACCTTGTTCAACAACAGTAATAGGAGGCACTTATTTAGTGGTTCTAAGATGACTGCTCAGCTACTAATAAAAATATTACGCTGCTAATTCGAACTGCCTTAAAATGCATTTTTGAGGAGACATGGGCTTTCGAATGTAATATTGTTTGGTTAACCTAAGAGCCGCCGCCATCAAACGCGGCTACGCACCTGCCTAATTTCCATTTGTGATAACAAATCAGAATATCTCGCCATCCTGTTACTAAGCATCCTCTCAACAGAAGTAATTCTGTCGACCCGATAACAGAATTTTGAGTATCAACAGGCTCAAGAGCAACTCCCTAACTGTCTAACTTGAAAAAAGCTAGATAAGGATGGAGGTACTTGACCACCACAGATCTAGCCTACTTTTGCATTCCTTGCATTTTTAACTCTTACCGTGCCCCTCACACTTTTAGCTTGCGATTTCAAGTGGTCCCCTTGATCTTGTGTTGAATTATGATCTGCCACTCTCTTAAGTGATCTACTAAAAGAGCCAGCCTTCTGTGAGCCCACTATTCGTCGAGAGAAATCCTGAAGCCGTAAATAAACAGCCGAGTATAGATTGTCGGTAAAATCTGGCTTTTAATTAGTCGTTTCTAAATGCCCTTAAAGTGTCAAAACTTGCTTTTTAAGCATAACTAACATGACCATACCATCAAGTAAATTCTTGGAATAGTTACGCCTGTAAGTACATGCCTATGCTAACATGTCTGCGATATGCAACAAGGACATTCACTGCTAAATAACTCCGTAATGCTCTATTTTGTTATTTAAAACTTCGTGGAGCCTTTTTTCAAAAAGTAAATCAGTACACGTTAAGTCGTGTAACCGACTGTCCCACCTATCGGCGTTTATGGATTCTAAGATAGAGCCAGCATCTACAATCAACTACGTTAGGCATTCGTTAAGTTGTCCGATTGGGAATAGATTTTTATTTCTAATGGACAGGCAAAATGCATATGGAATTCAATAAATAAACCTTCAACCCACACATAAAATTTCGGACAGAATGTTGTATAAGAAGACGAGCAAATATATATTTGCTCCATCTTTTTAAATTCATTAAGTCTAAGTAGATGGCATAGGTGGTTTTAAACTTGCTACGGTGTATGTTGCAAAAATTTATAAGTGTATTTTTGTTCAAACACCACCCAAATGTGCTCTTTCTTATGATCAAAAATATGCCGTTTAGGGTCAAAAACTATTTGATGTTTCGGGATAATGAACCAAATGTATGCTTTACTTGCATTTTTTTATGGAATAGTAATCTTTTGCTAACGATTTTATTTGTTTCATTCATAATTAATAGGTGCTAGGAAGCCACTCGCTAAAATACAAATACACAGTAGGTGGGCTAACTCATGAAATGTCAACCAAAAGTCTGAAATGCGTTTCCGTTTCGAAAAGATTGTGTAAATAGGGTTGTAAAACTAGTCATCGTGCAGTGCGATTCTTTAGAAACACAGTTACGTTAGGATGTCGGCCTTTGAACGCACCGCTTTCGGTTTCATGCAAAAACTACACTCTGTAAAAATAATTATTTATATAGCAAACCTTTTTCTCATTTATCATCGACGCCCATAAAAATTTGATTGTATTTCACGGAAAACGTGCAAATAAATATTGGATTTTTGCTTATTTGGTAGAAAATTACTTCTTTCAACTTTACGCTGGAAAGAAGGGTATAATTAAATTTTCAAAATGTTTCTAATTATAGTATGAAGTGGCTATTCATAAAACTTCATGTCCCTGCATTTAGCAATGTGGATTGTTAAGTTAACAACATGGTTCAAATCCACTGCTAAATTTTACAAACCCCATATGGTCCCCTCCTAATATGGTTTTCGGTAGGCGGAAAATATATGGCTTGCAGTTTGGAAACCCTGAATGCAAGTGTAACGGCAGGTCAGGTTCAGAATTATTCGGAAATTGGAAAAGTTTTTGAAAACCAAATTACACCCTCTCGTCGACCATATAGTTGGAAGCAGATGTCAGTTTCTGCCAAATGAATAAACAAAAGAATAGCTTTACACTTGTTTTCCATGAAATGTAACTGAATTTCCAAGGGCGTCGAAAATCAATTAGAAAGATGCATGCCTTTTAAGTAGCAATTTTTACAGAAGATAGTTTTTGCGTAAAGCCGGAAAGTTCTTTCGAAAGCCTACATTAAGAGGCCACTGTATCATTATCTAATAACGCTACGTGATGATTAGTTTTAGAACACCATTTTATTGATCTTTTCAAAACTAAAGCGCAGTTCGGAATTTTGGTTGACATTTCATGAGTCAACCCACCTCCTGCAGTTGTGTTTTTTCCACTATCTGTCTAACCTAGGTAACGTTTTTGGAGGTAAACACTTCAACCTCGGGTGCCAAACGCAAGGTCCAAAAGTAATGTTTGGTATTTGAAAAATATTTGTTCGACGAAATATAGACGTGCGACCAGTTCTAAAAGGCATAATGATAAGCCATATTGACCCAACTGTGAAAAACTCGGCGCCTCGGTGGGATTCGAACCCACGCAATAAGAAGAATAAATAATGAATAATGATAAGCATCAAAACTAAATCCTATCAAACTCTGTAATGGGTGGGTTGTTTGATACTTACAATCAAATCGTTTGCTTTGATCAACGCCTAAATGAATGTTCTTTGAACGTTTGTCTGTAAAACTGCAAATCTGCACAAAATATACCAGTTGGCATCGCAAATAGTCCCTTTTGCTAGCGAAGCTCACGATATGCATATAAATTCATTTAGTACCCCGTAATTTTTATATTTATATCATGTGGAAACGTTGGAACTTTGATTTTTAGCATGTTTGCACTGCCAATAAAAACTATCAGTTGTTTATTCAAATGTTGAATAAAATGTTTCAATACGTTGTTTCGGACCGATCTTAAAAAAGCAACAACATTTTTCTTACAGTTAAAACCTTACGACAATATAATCATCAGTTATTAGAAACCTCTGGTTAGGCAAGCAGGCCAATGCAGCGAAAACAATCGAGGTGGTTGAGAAAGGCCCTTTCGGCCTTTCATAGCAAGTGTATTTTGCTATTGCGGACAGTGCCGGTTGGATTTTTAATGTTTATTGCAAAGCATTGGCGCTCGTGCAAGGACATCCTTCAAAGAAAGTGTGTTCACTGAGCGTTATTATGTGAAATTCTAAACCGTCTTGTTGTGACTAAATTTGTTGCAGAATTCTGAAACGTTCATGATATACATTTCATAAAATAAAAAAAGGAATGATTAAAACAATTTTTTGACTATGATTTACTTGCAAGATTATAAGAACCTTAGTCGATCTTCAGCGTAACACAGACTCTAATTGTAAATGGGCTTAGCGAAAATGGAAAACATTATATGCCGTTTCAGTGAACCAACGCGCCTCGTAAGCATACCCTCTCCTTTAATATGCTTGACGTCAAAAAACGTTTAGTTTTTAAAAAGCGATCGCTTTGCCGAGTGTATGTATAAAATTTCATACTCAGACATAAGGTGACCACTGTTACTTTCTGCTGCCGGTTTGGCCTCAAATTTCGACTGAAAGCGTAGTGGTGTATCTTGCTGTGGCTCTTGAAATTATTTTTTTGGCAAAATCCTCCAAATCTTTTGAATACAACCACGCCCTTGAACTGCAGCAACGTAACGTTACTATAGGGAAATTCACCGTATTTGGAAGTCATATATTTTGTTGAGTTTAAGCAAAGACATCAGACAATTTACAAAAGTCCTCAATCAAGAACGCCAGGAAAATATGCGACTGCATTTCTAATTCAGATGCACTACTAAAAGCGAGAACAGCTACCCACAACCGCATCCGGCCGAGGATGACGGAACCTGTCAGATGAAACGACCAACTCCTCAACTTGGCCTGCCGAAACTTCTGCATGTGCTCGGTTGGTTGTTTTTCATTTATGAATTTATATTTGTCGAATGTTATGCATGCCAAACGCGTCTTGAAAAACCCTGCAAATAATCGATATACTGCTCAAAATTCGCTCTTTTGCATATTTTTTGTGGAAATAATCATAAACAATGAAAGACGCCCTGTTTGCCTTAAGATCTTGGTTTAGCGCTACTGACTACCGTTGCTTAAATTATGAAATGAGTTAATGTTGATATGGATATTTAAACTGCAAAATGTGCTTATTAAAACGGTTGATTACATAGTCAAATGTTCATTAATAAATGAGCAAAAGAGTATTTTCAGCTGCAATCCAAGGGAGCCAGTCAATACCAATGGAAATGTTGCAGCTCCATTTCCAAAGCACGCACACAGTTTGACTGCCGTTGGCGACGATGTGCTTCACACTAAAATAAAACAGGCACGCTGACTTACTCATGAATTAGTTCATAATAAGTATAGGCTTGCACGTCATCAACCGTACCCCTCCTCCTCCCCACCTGGACCCAATGTCAAGACAGATTCAAGAAGACCGGGGGCGGAGGAGGGCGCAGATGAATGGCGCGGTAAAACCCGCAACTTGAGGTTCCAATGTAACCCCCTAACCCAGGTAGCAAATGACCAGGTTTTTGACCAACAACAACAATGGGGGAGGGCGGCAGGTCTCCCAGTGTGCTCAACTTCTGCTTGCAACCGGGTCTGCCAATGCACCCAGAAATGTTAGCATTTGTTATGGCGCGCAATCCGATAATGCCTGCCAGAATCCGATGTGGCCTTCGCGTTGGTCCCGCGCACATACCACGTGGCCCGTTTGGAGGCCACTAAACACGCATGAGCGGTGTCAAAAATCCCGGATGTTTTAAGTTTCTACGTTCGTTTTACGACACAATTTTACAGCTTGACATATATCAGTACCTTACTCAATTGCGTGAAATACGCACACTTGATAGCTATCCATATTTACGACTTGACTGATAGTGTAATTAATATATGTCAGAAGTCACAAATGCGGCAGATGAAGCAGACAAACCTTATTAATGGTGCCAGACTACTCAGAGATGGCCCTCTGGATAGACAGCACAGATCGGTAGAAGACGGGTAGGGTGATGTCGAGATCTTGACAGGCTGACACGCGCTCGTTGGGTGGCAGTCCACGTACCTCCATGTGTAACAGGATCTTTGCCGCTCTCAGTATGCTTTTTCACAGGGCTCCTCTGTGGCAATCTGGTGCGTAGATATGCTATCATTATAGCCGAGCCAGGTTCAGTTTTCGGCAGACATTTCAAACATAGAAATCTCAAAAGCCTTTCTATCAGAAGTTAACAGGCAGCCTTTCTGGATTTTCTAAATTATCGTCAGTCAGTTATTCAATCGACGTATTATCTATAAAAGGCAACATACAACCTACACTAGGTAAGAAACCTCTTAAAACGTTGCGTGCTTTGCAAGGAACGTCCTGTTTCGGTAATGCATATATCCCACACTTGTGAAACTGTGCTTCATTTTTGAGGTGTGTGCTTTGTATTATAAGGGAAAGTGCGATTTATAAATCGCCACTTAAGCGTCAAATACCAGGTAAGTTTTTCAAACACCTGTGAAAAATTAAAATGTAACGTTATAAGCAAATGAGTGCCTATGGAAATAAGCAAATGATTGAAGCTAATGATAGACGCAAAAAACTGTATTTGTGGAGAATCCGTCTTTAATGGTACAATGATTTGTCTCTAAAAAGATAGAGACGGTCTAAGTGCCCATAGTGGTTCTTTCAGTGCACTTCTAAGCTTCAAATCGCGTTTTCTTGCATAGGACTGTTTGCTCTTACCTTGCGACAGTTCACTTTGATGAGCGCAAGATACGTCTATAATAACTCAGAAATGATTTGAAGGTAACGGACTGATAGGTTGTCTATTGTCTAAAAGTTAGACCATATTTGTTAGCGTTATTATACATATGCTTCTTAATTTCGATGAACTAGCGCATTATTATGTGAAGCAAAGTGTATGTTCACCGTCGGTGAATGTCTCTGCACCCGTCAAATTTCATGACAATGTCGATAAACGGCCTTTATTGATGTCCATTGTCGACCTCCAAGTTGACCACCTCCGACTTTGGTTATGCGGCCAAGTGGCCTTTGATGAAATTTACGACCGTGCAGCGAGCGTTTTTCGGCAGATCTTTCCACGCATGAAAGTGTGAAATGTCTTTCAAAACTAAGCGCAAATAGGATCTTTTTTGAAGTGAATGCTCACCCAAATGCTGATGAGTGTAATCAGCCTTCACCCTAACAAATGTATATCATTCTTAAATCCGGTTTCCACTTGTAAATGGTCCAATCATGGTCTTTTAAGGCTAATTGCAAGTTTCGTCCTCCGTGTTCTAAATATATTCTGCGGGTGCATTGAAACTGTCACCCATTTCTCGCCTGATTGGGCATACAATATGCGTTTCAGTATTCCACGGAAACAATCATCGTCTTACTCACTTACTTACCGTTCATTTATCCCCCTGTTATTGATAATCCACCACACAGTCACTTTGCTACAAAATAATTGTGAACGGCTCAAGCGCAGTTCCTTGACTGCTAGATGTTGTTTTCGATCAGCAGACAGGTGTTGCCCTCATACCGCTGCCGTTAAGTGGGACGAGTGTGAGAAGAAGCATGCCGTGAATACTCCTTTCGCTTTTGTCTGCGGCATTTCATAGCTGGTGTCCAGAAACAATTGTCGCGCGTTTTACGTTAAAAATATCACAAATCCGTCAATTACAACTCTCAAAGACGAATTCGCGATAGTTTTAGAACTATATAGCATTTTGCCTGCGTGGCAAAACGTGATTTTGAGGGGCAAAATGTCCGACCCCAAAGTCTGAGAAGCGACTTATGAGGAAATTTTGTTGCTTCATATAATGCAACATTTCCAAGTCAGCCGGCGATCTGTGAGCCTCATCAGGATGGAGTAGTAAGGCATGGGTTTATCTATAACTGTTCTGTCTCCCAGAAAAAAACCTTCAGCGCTTCAACATAGTCTGATAAACAAAGTAGCAAGAAGAAAGTGTCCACCATAATATTACCTTATCAACTAAATCACACAAGGAAGTCTGATGATGTTGCTGAATGATAGACGGTCAGTGTTAAATTATAATTTTAGTTTGATATGATGATGATATCTGTGTAAAGCCACACCGCCAACCTCAATGCGTATGCCAGACATGATTATTGTTTCCCAATTTACTGTATAAGGATGCTTAATTGACTTTACTGACTTAGGTACCGAAGACTCGACTGGAATCGCAAAAGTTGCGACAGAAACTCTGTGCGAATTGGATTGGGTTTTGGAGACGCTGGACCAAATTCAAGCTCAGCGACCAGTGAGCAGCCTAACGAACCTCAAAGTGAGTGGGGAATTGGACGATATTAGCGCCACCTTCAATGTAATCCCAATTATAAATGCATCACAATTTTGGAAGTGTAAACACAGGGTTTGGACCCATGCATATCAACGGGAAAGTCAAGGCTTTATCCACAGCTCCGGAAAAAAGCTACGTTACTGAAAGTTTTAACGGCAAAGAAATTTAGCCGTAAAGCGATTTATTTTTAAGGAAATATGCACATTTCCAACTGAGTAATCTGAATTCCACTAGTTTTGCAAATTTAGGAGCAAGTGCAGGAAGGAGACAACCGTCAGCTTAATTAAGATAAATGCTAGTAGACACTTCTGATTTTAATTACAAACTGACGCACTTAGAGTTTAATGGAACTTCAAATTAGAAGAAAGAAACAGGGTGCGAGAGTTGTAAGCTGATGACTGCAGTATGAACTAAAAGACCAATAATTAAATCGCTAACCTGTATTTAAACTTTTATTTAGTCCGTCATCTCCCATTAATCGAGGAGCAGTGTTAGTTGTGTGTTTTTTAATCAAGCCTTTATAAGAACAGCTTCTACAAACAGATATTATGTGGGGGGTACATTACCGCTTACTACTTGACGTTGAGCACAGGCAGCCCCAATCATCTCTGACGAAATGATGATGAGTATCCTGAAAAGCGTTTTTGACTCAAAAGGGCTACGTAGGTAGGGTTGTAATAGTAATTAGCATCTAGCAAAATATACGGATATTTTAGTCTCATCAGGATGTCGGCCCTTGAAAGAATTTGCTTCTGGTCGTCTGTAAAAATATACTCCATGCATTGAATACTTAAGTAGCAAGCATCGTATTTATTTACTCTCAAGGATCCTATAATTTAAAATTTATTTCCTAAACAACATGCACAAAAATTACTTTTTATCCATTTGGCTAAAAATGACGTGGTCTTTTAATTTCATACCTAAAAAGTTATACATATGTTTTGAAACGTTTCTGACTATGAAATATCTAAGACCGTAACACGTTCCTTTATAACGGATCACATTTCGAAATTTATTAATAATATTTGTTATTATATGCAATATGGTTTATATCTACTGCAAAACCTACGATTTCCATCTCATATATCATAATAGCATGTATTTGTATGATCGTGCTAACACGACTAATATATTAACAGCGGTTTGAAAACCTCGGGTGCAGGCGAGGCAACTGGTCAGTTTTAAAGTTTATTTGGGAGGTGAATAGGTTTTTAAGCCAAATTTGGCTCTAGCTGGAATTAAAAAAAAACAACAGGGGCGTGATTTGCTGCCGCATGATTTGAAGAAAGATTGTTCTTTAAGCATGCTTTTTGAATTTATAAGGGTCTTGACACGTAAAAATAAAAATTCCCAGTAACTAAGAATGTAACTTTTGCATACGACTGGACAGAAGCTCACTCAAAAGCTAGCATACTGATAAGATTGGAGTAAAATGAGATTTTTCTGTACGATCCTTGGTATAAAAACAGATTTTAAGCTATGGAATCAAATTAGAAAATTAAGATCAAACCTCCAAAAATTCAAATTATAAACCCACTTTGAAATTTATGGTACGATTTCCTTAGAGAGCGTATATACTACACATTTAAGATAGATGGCAGACGCACCTAGTTGCTGTCTAGCAACTTCTAAATGACCAAGAAGTTGGTTTAACGTTAAGCAGCAACTGAAATTTACCTGTTGTGAAGTCAGTATTGTCCCCAGAATTTGATGCTTATTTGGTCATTTTTTAAGCCTGCATTTAAATATAGTTCATATTAAAGAACACAGGTTCCGACAAGGAAGTAACTCAACCTTATGGTAATGTTTGGACAGACAGTATATAAGGCAAAGTATAAAAACACAACCGGAATTATGACCAAAGAACTGAGTGGCAAAGAAGTATTTAAGTTGAGATGGGGTATTGCCTCTTACGCGGCAAGATACGGAGATATCGAGCTCGCGAAAGGATATTGGCGTTAACATAGGCTTATTTTTAGTAGGCTGCAAAAATTGCACTCGAAAATAAAATAAAATCGTTTCGTTGGTCTTCTAGAATTTTACATTTTTAAATGTGTTTTAAAGAAAACAAGCATATGCATACTAGTCACAATGTCATTTTTAATCAGTTATTTTTTTCCAGAATATTAAGCTTGATGAAAATTGTCAGTAAAGTTATAATGTTTGCAGTCAAAGCTGGGAAATGTCTCTTCATGCAGCGTCGTTTCTATCTTTCGAATATAATTCATATTTTTTTAAAACTTTGTCACTGCCTGACAGCATCATTCTGACAGCACAGGATGAATAAGTTGCTGTAGTAGACGATGCACAACCTAAACACAGATGAAGCGGTAGATCAAGCTTAAAAGGCTTATGAAACGAAAAACGTTTTAAAATTAGGTATATATTGTCATCGGGGTATAGATTATTAGAAATATATAAGAAAACATATGTTCGTACATTTTTTATGAAAGATCTATCTAAATTTACCAAGGCGGTGGAACATGACAACAGCAATCATGCCATTTAAGCAGTAGCATTAATGCCTGTGGCTTTTAAGGACAATCATATGTGCACAATCGAAACCGAAATCATAGTGCTACTGAAACTTCTTGAGAATTTGGTTTCTAAAAATTGTTACAGTAACGCCAACTTAGTAGCACTCTTTAACAGAAAACATGTTCAGTGACCTTGAATAGTAAGTCGCGAGCTGTATTTTGATCATAAATAACCCTTACTTGTGCAAACCGATACAACATCACAAAATATCCAGATATGTAGTATACCTATAGCAAATGGTTACACCAGTTTTACATAAAACGTCCAAACATCTTTATCTGAAATTTCTCTGCCTGTGCCGTCTCAGTAACAAATGTAAAGGAAACGTTGTGTAGGTGCTGTAACTAATTAGATATGGGAAGTCGCGAAAAACTTCTAACATATCTGAGGAAAGTACATATTTATGTGCGAAAATAGTACAATTAATCTTTGTTGATCGACCTCTTAAATATCAAAAATAACACTGAACATTATTTCGTGATTTAGGATTGCAGTTTATTTATAACAGGTAAGAATGCAACAAAGGGAAAAAACATGATATGCCTGTGTTTCCAACGACAGTTTGCGAAGTTTTGTGAATAAACTTCCTAAAAACACATTTTGTTTCTTGACATGCAATAAGGTTAAGTAAAACTGCTTCTGCTTGAGTTTGTAAAATACACCCTTCACATTATTAACCGTTTTTAAAGAGACGCCCGTTTACGAATTGGAATATGAGTTGGCAAATGCAACAAACAGTTCAATACATTTTGTATAAGAGACGATCTTTCCTTAAAAACATATTTTGTTTTTTCTGAGAGTGTCAGAACTTACGGAAGCCTTAACTTCATTTTTAACTGCCAGTTAAGTCTTTGCGCTTTCCAGTTGTACATCAGTTGATTCTCTAAAAAGATTTTTCAGTAACTATGTAATACTGTTAAAATAGCACGATTTGGCTGTGGGGGTTTTAAAGTTGTTCTGTAATGACGGTGACCGTAGTTTGGCGCAAAACACTGGCTGGGATGTTTTCTCCTTAAATAGGCTTTATTTGGTTATCTCACTGCTGAATTCGCCTGCTAGCGGCCTGTTTTTAGGGCAAAGTAAAAGAAAAACGTAAGCTTTGAGTCCGCTTGAGTCCCTGGTATATTTTAAAAATAATTCCACCGCAACAAAAAACCCATTTATTTTACTCCCGAACCATGCCATTAGCTTATTCTATAAAAAGGCCCCATTTATCATTCATAAACGTGGTGCAAGGAGACCGCGTGAATGGAGGATTCAATTGGCTCATGTGACGCCCGTTCTTTTTTTTATTGCTTTACAGCCAAAACGTCATGCCATATGCTCAAGAACAAAAATAGCCACATGACGTTTTTTGGTTGCCTGTCAAATCTTTTTAAATGCATAAAAGAGTAATTATGTTGAAAGAAATGAATGGCTACTGACATCATAACTGTTCATATGATAAAAAGCAAACAAGGAAACGCATTGAAATATTTAGAAATGGAAGAGTTCCTGATATTTTGTGGAATGAAGCGGGCGTTCCCTTGTCCTACTGCACGCACTTTACATGAAATACAAGGGCGAATATCTATTAGGTGTGAGTGACTTTCCTTAATCATTTCTATTTACGTTTATGCTCTCCCCATTGAATAAACTTGTGCCGTCATGTAATAGTGGCCGACCACATTAAGGGACTTTAGGAATTTAATGAAGACGATGGAGATGTCCTTGTTAGTTTCTGCAAGGCACTCGGTTTCAATAGCGTTTACATTTAGAAGTCCTAATAACCCTGTGAATAAACCAATTTGCTCTGAACTGTCAAAATGATCTCGATTTAAACAATAAAATATTGCTTCTCCCGCAGGCGTAATAGTTGCCATATATACGGTTTCATCGTCGGTTGTTCTTCTTTATGTATATAGGGTGCATCACTAAAATCTGCGACTGCAAACGTTTGGTCTATAAGCGTTACCATTACAACGCCGTTTCGTGAAAAACCGGCATATTTGTCTGGGAAATACTTTAGTGCGTTTTGCGGTTAACTTCTAGTCAACGACTCAGCAGATCTTTTATTCCACTTCATTTTTTTATTTTTTCGGGCGATTTTCCCTTCAGAAATTGGTTTTGGCTGCTTTCCAGAGTAAATTGGCCGATGTGGATCTTACTGTTGGCAGACAATGAGACCGTTGTGGGATTTACGCAAAAGTAGATAAACAGGTTTGAGATTCCTGCTAATTTAGTCAAAGTTAGTCTGAACCTGGAAAATATCTCACTTGATTGCAAACAGAGGACTGTCGTCAGTGCGAAAGCAGGTGCTTAGGCATGCACTGAATACCTTAAATCGATGAATAAGAGCACAATATAAAGAAAGCAAATTATCGGTTACAACTACTCAACCAGCTTTTTAAATATCAATTGTAGCCAAAAGAAAGAATTGTTATGTCTCGAGGCTGTAGCTCTCAAAACGCCGGAACTGACAAAAGAAACGGAGGATGCGGGGGGGGGACGCAATGAAAACTAGGGTATTCAGAATGCTTCTAAAATTAGGGGATACGAGACTGGACAATAAATCACTCAGAATATTGGGTACGTGATTACGATGAGCGGACTGAAACCGTTTTCTTAAGTAATTACTAATAACAAACGTGTCACAAACAGGACGACTGTTGGTCCAGTATCCTGTCATGTAGGCAGATGGTGAGCAAAACGCTTCAAATTCTGTTCCCAATGAATCACACAGACCTGCGCATTTTAAGTGGCGTACTTGCAACTGCCAAATAAAGCTGGCTATCGTTACCATCCACATGTCAAAGGACGCCAAAAAACCGAAAACAGCCTGAATTTGGTGTGCTTTTGAAATGTGTAACACTGCATTTATA
Organism: Spirometra erinaceieuropaei; assembly: GCA_902702965.1. Taxonomy (NCBI): domain Eukaryota; kingdom Metazoa; phylum Platyhelminthes; class Cestoda; order Diphyllobothriidea; family Diphyllobothriidae; genus Spirometra; species Spirometra erinaceieuropaei. Next base: position 428,590 of record CACRXP010000412.1, on the reverse strand, counting down.
AGAGAATTTCATTGTTAGGACCCACGAATGGCGGTGAAAATATTTTACGTAGATAACAGGCCCTATCAGACGCGGTTGATGACGGCAGACAGACGACGATAAAACTCATAATTCCTGACGCCTCTTTTGGTTAAAACATAATGAAAACTGATTGCACAACAGGCGTGATCTTTAAATATCAACCCTGCCTCATTCCTACCAACCATACTCATCCTTTCCTGTCACATACCTCTAAAATACCCTTTCGAGTCATGGCAAGCCTTTCCTACCAGTGATTATGCCTGTTTTTTCCTCATTCCAAGTTTTCACCGACTTGGAAAAATCAGTTATTTAAGATGCGGCCCTCCCCACAATGCCAACTCTTTATTCCATACGTCGGCAATGTTTTCCTCACTTAACATTAGAGAAAAGTAAGTGAAGGGGTAAGATGCAATAACGACGGGAGCAGTGGAGATTGCTAGAAGCGTTATGGCTGTAAGTAGACTTCTCTCAAAAATTTCAGTCAACTCAAAGGAATATTGCAGACGCTTAAAGCCACAAAGTAAGGGTAATACGTTTGCGCCCACACTTAAGGAGAGCATATTTACACTCAAGCCTAGTTTGCCTTTTAAGGGAAAGGTAGTATGCATTGTTAAGTTGCGTCAGTAAAAAGAGGGTGATATGCAAGCTTGATACATGTTGCGCAAGTCGCCGTCCTGGTTCTGCCAAGTCGTTCGACAAACGGCGAACATCGTCGTACGCGACAGTCAGACTGTCAATGCTGGTGCACAACTACCTAATTCTCTCAAGAACCACCCAGACATGCCTTCTGGCATGCCAGACATACTATCTCGGTGCGAAATCTAACACCTGTCACTATCTAAAAATATCAGGCCGGTAGCCACACACGTCAGTCTAGTGCGAAAGCCTGTGCTGTAATTCCGCTAGAACTACAAACAATAAGAAAGCAGTCTGATGAGCAAACTAAGTTAATCCCTAGTCTACATTATCTCATGTGTTGATAAATTTTAACAAAAATACGATGCCTTATCTGAATTTAATTTGCATCCTTTTAGGCCTACTGTGAACATAATAACGCCGAAATAAAGCTAAAAATCAACTTTTAGATCACATTGCATGTGTAGAAATGCCGTGCTATATAGCGCGTCGGGTGTTGCAGCCACAGTCTACATCGGTTTGGATAGGTGAGCATACCTAAAATATGCCATGGAATTTTCGCTGCTTTGCGTATTTCTGTGGATAATGTGATTCAAACTGCATTACTTATTATGTGAAAATCCTCAAAGCATGTTTGCGCGTAGTATATTAACAGTGTACTTATGTAACTAATCTAGGCATATACTACCAAATTTGTGAAAAGATACAAAGTGCTTCTGTTGTGTAGGTGTGTAAAAATGTTTATATATGTGTGGTAGCCTCTATCGATGTTTAAAATATATAAACTAGCCACAATATCGTTTGGCATTTTGTAAGCGAAGTTTGATTTTTCACAGGAGATTTCGAAACGCATAAAATGTAAAGTCATTTTTA
>CACRXP010000412.1:397310-413984 GCA_902702965.1 Spirometra erinaceieuropaei | reverse complement strand
GGTCTTTTTGGATAAAAGTGATTTGTTCACTTGTTTGCAGAGTTAGATTTAAAATGTCAAAAACCGTTCATCGAAACGTTTTTTCATATTTAAGCTATCATTTTTCAAGGAAAAGCGCGTAAAATGAAGCGTCCATGGAGTACGTTGACGCACAGTAATATCCGCTTGGATCCCAGCCTGCCTGATGTTTAAGAGCAGAAACTATCTAAAATGTGTATTTTCCTGAAAGTTAAAATATTAAAATCATTTATTTCTAATCAGTGTGCGACTGCTTTTGATTACCCCATATTGAGCACAAGGCACATTCAGAGAAGTACGCCCGCTAGTTATATTGACGAACCGACTTACAACGCAGTTAATATAACCCATTTTAAATGACAGGACAACGGATCCGGTGCTCAGAGATAGACATTAGGAATTAATGACGCCCGATTACCTAAGGAATCGGGCCCGTAGTCTATGTGCGGCTATAGCGGGCATACGTTAACCTAACAGACGGAATCTGACAAACCAGAAATAAACGGTTGTTTAAGATGCTGAGTAAATTTAGTTGTTACACGTAACAAAATGTAGCCCACATTCGCCAGATTTTCCTGAAATTAAAAAACAATTTTGAGATTGTCACCGTGGTTTGGTTTTCAACCATTTATTTTATTTTATTTTATGTTAACCAAGATTTTTAATGGCGTTTTTGACTCGAAAATATTACTGGCGGAAGTTGTAGTATTTTGTCGTGCAGTGTAGCCCTAATCTACTTTGGTCACCTGAGCATTAGGGCCTTTTGGACAGGCATTTTTATTAATGCTTATAAAACAGACTCTGAGAAGGACGACCATTTACGTATTACGCTTTCCGTCCCGCTTGTCTTCAATACCCTTTTAAATTTAAATATGTTCTGAAGAACTCATGCATTGAAAGGTTTTTTTCTTATACTCATTAATAAATTACCTCTGTGTTAAAAACGTCTTCAGTTATAAAAGCGTCCTAAAACCTTACAATATCCAGTCATTTTACATCTTATCTCCCGTAAAGTTCACTATGTTCGCATCAACGACAAACTTTTATCAGCATCATATGACATCTCATGGTTTGTCTAGCGCAGGAGAAATACAGCATGCAGTGAAAAGAAACTGCGTGTAGTATTTCGACTTAAATTTTTTTAGGAAATTCAAAATGCTTAGTATAAATAAAATACAGTCCTTTTTAGTAAAAAGCAGTTAAAAGACGCAATTTGCTATTGCACAGGTACGAGAATAACATTGTTGTGACCTTGTAATAAAAATATATTTTTATTTGCGAGACCAAGAAAACTTAATGAAAAACTGCAGACCAATTTACCAGTTACCACTTAAGGAGCTTAGATCTTGCGGACTTTTTGAAAGAAACCGCTTTTGAACGTCAGCACCCTAGCGCGACTTAAATGGCTGCAAATTTAGCTGCATGGTACTTAGCACTTTAAAAAATACTGCGGAATATGTTTCGATTAAAAGGCATTTCAGAATCCATGTTGATGTTTCCTACTATTCCTGTTATGTTCCACTTTTTGCATTTTTTCGAAAGTCCGCTGCACATATGGGGTTTAAGCTAGTAAACTGTTCTGACTTCAAAACGTTAAAAATGAATATGCGCGCAACGTCAGTAAGATGCTTACAATGTGATTCATGATGTCAACATGTACCTCCACACTGATCCTTTCTGCTGTAATAGCATATATATGTTCAGTCGATTCCCACTTGAACTTTGCTACCAATCCTACGTTAAATGTGAGCAGAATATGGCCTTATGCACAACTGTCGCAAATAGTGAGTGTTCAATGTGTGCAAACGCTAACGTTTGAATAACATGTTCAGTACGTTATTCTAACGCAACTCTGCAGAATAGATGTTACCACTGGCTAATGTATTGTCTTTCCATATTGCGAATGTGGAGAATTCCATGATTCGTTTTCAGTAAAAAAAACCAGCGCTAGAAAGGTTGGACCTACTGTTGTTAGAAGGCTAGAAGCCCAATTTTACATTCCTTTCTCCTTCTGATCCACATTTTTTTCTAAGTAACTGCAATCATTAATAGCGTAGACAAATATTAGGTAAATATGATTCATTTAAGAGTAGCATGTAATTTTATTTATTCCAAGGCGAATAGAATACGACACCAATGGAATTTTATGTCACGAAACTTTGACGCATGTCAATGCTTTAATTATTAAAAGCCGCCATATAACATAGTGAAAAACTAACGTATGAACACAGCCATATTAAGCGTACCACTTGGATCACCATAAGAATCCTAGAATATTTATGGGAACACTACTACCCTCCATCAGGCTATTACATCACTAAATATCCTAATGTTTGTTTCGGATGAGCTTTAAATCCGTCCAAAATGATTTAGAATTTGAGCCGGTCTGATTTTAGCAAATGGTGTAAAATATATTTTAATCTGCCCTCTACGACACTTAAAAGACTACTTGAGACATGACGTCTACAGAAGTGTCACCCACGACGACGAATTTTACCAGGCAACGGAGCATGCCCAGAAGCAGTAGTTAAAAAAGAGGATGCCTCTTGATGTTTACGACTTGAATAACGCGAGAAATACAAAAAGACTGACCTGACTAAACAGGAAAAATCTCCGATTTCGTTAGTGTTGTGAATCTGATAGCACTACTTAGATAATGCGTGTACTCTCCCTGACTGACGACGTAGGCAAGCTGTTGAGGCGGACTTATCATAAGCCGAAGCATTTTGATATAATCTAGTTTGGGACTGACTTCCCTTAAATGCCTGTTCATCTACGACGGCTAATCAACAAACTTTTATGGTTTGCCCCTTCATTATGGCCCTCGGGTCGCAAAAATACAGCGAAGAGGTTTTATGTCATGTTGATCAGACACTGCCGTCCTTAACGCACAATTCTATAGCAATCATCTTTCAAAAGTTTGGCACACTAGTTTAGTAATTTAAGCATATAAGGCAAAAATACTATATCCACCAGCATTATATTCGCTGGAACTTGCTTTATGTGGCAGTGCAGAATTAATTGCTTAGAGACCGCCAGTACTTTTACGTTTATGCTTTATTAAGTTAGAGTACGTATTTACAACACTTGCGAATGTCATGCGATTCCGAAATCGAGTATCACTGTGAGCATGTAAAGTCAATTTAGCTCCCTTGTCAAAGTGGGAAATTTAAAACCTTTGCAAAACATCTACTATGAACTCGAAAATATTTACAATTCACTTTCTGCCGAAATTAAATGTTTGGCTAGTAATGCAGTAATAATAGCTGATCTATCCAAGTTATTCAACTTTACTTTTTTTCATTAATACCGTGCATAATCAAAGCAGACGCTTGTTTCGTCGGAAAAAAAGACCTTTAAAGAATTCTTGCCGGGTCGATTTTATGATAACTGGATTTTCAATAAGTTGTCACAGACGTACTGTGGTTCCGACTATGCAGAGTGTGTTGGGCATGCACTTGAAACAATGTTCCAAAAACACTGTATGACGTCAAGCAGTGATAACTATACAAAAGTAATTGTGCAAGCGCACCAGTTATAATTCTACAAATCTGAACATATTCGATCTTTCTCAGCTAAACAATAATCAATATCAGAGTCCAGTTTAGTGAAATCATTTGCAGTTTTGTCTCCCAGCGTTCTGCATGCAGTTCCTGTCGCCTCTTAGCATTACCCAAAGCCGAATCTGAAAACAGGACAAACGTCAGAATAAAACGAGAAAATTATATTAAAATGCGCAATATAGAGTCGATTTTAAGATAACTTGGAAACCAATTTAGTTGTGAGGGAGAAGGTGCAGTCTAGGGATCAGCCAGTTTGATAAAATTTTATTCCAAGTAACGACTCATGATTTAAATGCAATTATAAAGATCAACTGCCTGATAATGCCACTGCAGTGAGATGCGACTCAGATGGAGGGCGATGCTTCTGACAAGAAAGCACTGATAGACGATGTCGTGATACAACGGATGCCTATGTTGGTCTACTAATGACAGAAAGACACGTACGAAGACTCTCTCAATAGTCTGTCAGGCCTATTCAAATTGACGTCTGAACTTGCAGTAACAATGGTTTTTATCCTTTAGCATCTCTGGCGACGAAATACAGTTAAGCAAAAATAAATAACAAAACGTTTAGTAGAGAGTCGGGTAATGTCCATTTGAATCACCATTTCCGAGATCTGGCAATTGCAATCATTGCCACCTGATCTTTTCTCCCGAGGAAATGTTTGCCAGACATGGCGTACTTTATTTCTGTTGCCGCTCGTAAATCAGCAAAGACCAACTTCCTAGCCCATCAAACCTATACAGTGCACTACGGTACCCCTTAAGTCGGTCATTGATAAGTTAGTGAGAATTTGCTCGCAAATAAGTTTGCTAGTTGCTATACACGCCCTTTCCAATAATTCTAGCAAGTGTTGACTTTCGTTTGATTTTAAATAAAAGGTTTTTGCGAAATTTGTGCTTAAACTTCCTGCATGTTGGAATAAACAATAGCTCACGACTTCGATATGCTGTCTGTATGACGTATTCAAAAACCTGAGATCTGGGTTGCGCCGTAGTTTATGTGATATCCCTGCCAACTTTAGGGAAATGAGATCGCGTGAAACACGTATAGAATAGTCGTTTACCTCTTTCAGCCATTACACACGCACAGACCTCCAGTGCCTTGGGCTTAGTCATGAACGGTACTTCAGCACACTTATGTGAGAGCGGAGGCCACGTAGCAACCATTTTGCTATTAAGAAAACTCTTAATAAAACAGTGCGTCTGCAGACTGAAATAAAAACCAGCACTTCACCCCACACTAATTCGATTACCAATTTTTAATGATTGCGAACTGGTCAATGTCAAACCACACAAGCCTTTTACTGTACAACCATAATTCAATAGGTACAAACGAACCAAAATCTCACGATTCTTTTTCATCAGCACTTGCCCGACCAACATTCCCGTTGAATGCATGACTGTGTAGCGGCACTGCAGTAGACGTGTGTGTAGTCTGTGAGTTACAATTATCAGGTCTAACCTCAGATTGGATGAGGAAGACAGAAGGCACCAGAATGAGCGTTTTATCGTGCACAGAACCCCGAATTGTCCTCTCAGGCGGCAATGGCCACTGGCGAAGCCACGGCTAGTGCTGACTGTGTCCAGTGAGGCCTGAGAGTCCTTGAGACAGCCGCTTTTGTAAGCTCGTCGGCCAAGCTCAAGTGGTGTCCTGTTAGCGTTTGTTGCATTAGCCGAGGGGCGGTGTCCCAGTGGCTTAGGTTGCGGCTGCAGAGGGGAGGTGCGTTCAAGTGGCCGCATGGGCAGCTGCGGCTGTGCGGACGCAGATATGGCCGAGTTGTTGGTCGTGTGACTCCAGGTTAGCGCGTGTGGAAGAGCTCACTGCAAAAAGGGTGGATGACCTTGAAGCGGCGAAGTCTTGAACAATGACGCCAGACCGGTCATGGTGGCTTCCCGCTACAACCGTTATGTGATTTTTTAAAGTACAATTTACACTTGTGGCATATTTTTGTTGACAGGCGCGGTTTTTTTATATTTCAGTTGACTGGAGAAAACATCAACATTTGGGACTTTGAAATATTTGAGTTTGAATCTGCCACACCCGGCCACACTCTATCCATCCTCGGTTACAGCATTTTTAAGGTGCGTTATCCTCTGAAGTCTAAATTGATTGCATTATTTAACACGAATCCTACCTTTGTCTATGCACACCATAATGCTATAAACAGACTACCGGAGAATATTTTTTAGAGAACTGTATCGTCACCATCATCTAATCCTACACTTGACGGTTGATTTGGCTGTGAAGGATAAAAGCTTAAATGAATACGAAAGCGCGATCACTGAGACGGGGGATTTATTGGCCTTAGCTTTCGAACTCGAATTGGAGTTCATCATCAGAGACTGCTAGAGTGCAACAACATGTGAACATTTATATTGCTGTTCCGCGTGGGGGTAACTACATCCGTGGCTAGGTCTGGTTTATGCCGCCTGGTCCACAATGGTCCTTCGCCGTGGTGACATCATTTGTACTTAGCGGCGATGTGGGCTGCGCCACCTAGTTGCGTGGGCGGAGCGCGTGACATCACGCAGGCAAATCAAGGTACCTATTGAGAGAGTTTGTGTCCGACACCCACGCATCCAACAGTTCTCAGCCCGACTTGTTGCCGGTTGGCGCCAATATCCGCGTGTTGGCGAAGTCGAGCTCATGGCCTTCCTCCAGCGTGTGAGTGGCAATTTGAGATAGTGGATCGCCTATTCGAACTGCTCGTTTGTGATCAAGTATTTGTGAGTTGAGACGTTTTTCTGTTTGCTCTGTGTAGTGGCAAGCACAGCTATGGCACGACAGTTAATAGACTACGCCCGACTGCTTACCTGCGTCCAGCCGATCCTTCATTTTCATGATCCTGCTACGCATGGTAGCCGCCGGATGATGAGCTAGCCCACGCCTTACTCGGACGCAATGCGTTCTGCAGCCTCGGACACATTCTTTATGTGGGAATGCCCAAGTGTTTGAGTCTCTCTTCCGTTTGTCCGTCGTGGGTGCGTGCGTATGCAGCGGCTGCTGAAACTATTTGGGTAGCCATTCTTTGTTACTTGGTCTCGGAGATGCCGCAGTTCTTGCATTCCCCCTTCGGACTCGCTACTGTGCGTTTTTACCCGGTCGAAAAGCGCCCTCACGCAGCCCGTTTGTGTATAAACGGGTGGAAAAAAAACTTTTCGTACAGGCAGATTCTCCCGTCAGCTAAAAACAGTGCAATTCTAAGGAAGATCTTATGTGCAATCATCGCATCTGGACGGAGAAGCCGTTGCAAATTGATTCATGTGTCCTTTCCAGTATTACAGTGCACGAAGTGGAGAATATTTTATGGTGCATTTATTTTAAAATCACTAAACTACACCATCAAGTCATTGCATACGTACTGCTGCATGGTAACCTATCCACGCAAGCATGAGGCGACGACTCTGTTTGTGACTACGTGCTTTTAAAAGTGCACAGATATTCGGACGTTGCTCTCATTTCTAAGCCGACATTAATACAAAAACCTGATACTTTAGCGTCTGTACCTTCCTTTAAAGCAATTCCTCTTTCATCGTCACTCTAGAAATCAAACCTCAGACTGTCGTCCCTCTGTGAATGATTCCAGTGTCAACTGAAAAACACGTCATTAATGACCTACTTAGCTAAATGCCACTGTATACATTTATATAAACTGACTAACTTGGAAATTATGAACGTTTTATGGAAGTGAAATCCCGAATATTTGTTGCACTTGGTGCTGTTGATATCGTAAGGCGCATATTTAAGCCGTGGATTCACCAAAAGGCCATGTAAAAATGCTACGTATTTGGCAATAGGAGATGAGTTAGATACGTTTCTTCTCCCATAAATTTACCCGTCCACCAAAGCCTGCTTTTGAGACCACATTGCATCGGCAGTAGCGCGCAAAAACGGTACAGTTTGATATTTGCCCCCGCAGATCCCAGGTGGCCAAAATTCATGCTGTCCACTGCCTAATCCAACAGGACATCTGGCTTAGGCAGATGTCAGGCGTAGGCACACAAATAAAAAGCTCTGCTGTTCCAGGGGCGCAAGCGGAAAGGACTCTTATTGAAGCTCCGAAAGACGTGTCCTCAGACAGGCTTCTTATTTGCTGGTGTGAGAGACAGCCTTCGACATAAAATGAAATAAAGTTTTGCTTTGGAATGATGAGAAAGTTTGCGTTCAAGTACATCGGCGGGCAGTCACATGAATGACTTAATGCGCGTTCGTTAGGGCTTTCTTTTCGTCCGTAGCAGTTTATTAGGTCCGATCGACGAAGATCTGAGAATAATTTAACCGTAGCGGATTCAGTCTCCTAATAGCTGCCGACAGTTCAAAAAAATTAAACTCCGGAAAGCACTTAAGAGAAGGGAAATCTTTTGTCTGGAAAGCAACTGGGATATCATTTAAGTCCTTCATTTTTCAGACAGCGATGTCCTTTCAGTCACCGTAATAATAACTTTAAGTTGCACCATTGCACTTTGCAGTTTTTTGGGGTTGCCAAAATGATTTATGTCCGTTAAACATCTTAGGACCAACAAATGGTCATTTCCCAATGACAGTAATTTATGCATGAACGGTCTTAACCAAAAAGTACACGGAATACATTTTCAGCGTCTAGAACGTTATATGGGTTACGAAAGCGGGAAATGAACCATCCTTATATTTCGCAATTTCAGGCAAATGGACCACTCTACATAGTGAGAAAATTTAGAGGACCCTGGCTCTTGAAAGACACCCAAAGCAGATGCACTAAGCTGATGTTCGTATTTGCAAAGCCAGTAAGATATATACGCTAAATATCCTTATAGGGAAGACGCTATTCCGACTTGAATACAATAGCCCAGATTTGACTGCGACCACTTATGTGTAATTTATTTGAGAAAAATAAATTTTTTCAATCCAGAATGGGGAGCGGATTTAATTTAACATCGTGCAAACTGTGTGGTATAAAAAGAAACCACAGTAAAGCGCAAGATGTCGAGGACGTACAAAGACTACAGGTCTTCTTGTTCGAGTAGAGTATAGACACGAGCTCTTTTGTCCAGATGGGGTTATCTTCTCAATAATTCGACTGCCACCGAACGTCTCGATTCTCGAGGGTTTCGTGCAGTATGAAGCACGGCTCAACTAACTACATATACTGTCGCTCATGACGCTTAAGAACGGAGTACGTGTTTCTTGTTGCTGCTGTTAAGAAACATTTTGGAATCCGACTTAGATATCGAATACATTGGGATTAGTCCAATAAAGTTGCATACAGGAGCATAATTAGTTACAAAGAAATTATTTACGGTTATTAGTTTCATAGGCGATCTGGTTAATTAAAAGATCATCTACAAATTCCTGCTGTGAATAGTTCGCTGTAGACGACACTGGCGTCAAGCAGCTCTTATGTTTCTTATGTTTTTTTTAGAAATATGTGCATTTATTATCCTTGGTGAGCATGTGGTCAAGAAGTAGGCAATTTTTGTAAATAAGGTTTAAGCCCTAGTTTTTAAGCAAACTGTAAATAGGGCAGCATGGAATCAGGAGTTTTTATACTCATAAATACAGAGCGGGCGTCGACGGACTGATGGACGAGACGACGCCCCGTGCGGTTGCGGTCTACAGCGCAAAAGGATTGACGAAAAAAGATGCCCCGTCTTTGAGATAGTCACTTTGCTGTTCGCGCTGTAAATCATCCAATATTTGTGTACTGTCGCGTGCCCGTTTAACGTTTATGAATAAAGCGACACTATTTCGCAACAACCTATCGACTTCCGCTCGGATATAAATACTAAATTTCGAAAGAAGCCTATTAAAGCTTTGGTCCGTTGAGTTTATTCCAGTCACGATAACTAAATGCACTGATTTTGCGTTATGCTGGCAATTCTCAATGACGTATATATTTTAACAGCCACAAATGAATTCAGTTTTTGCTGAAACGTCCTTTTGATTGAGACAGTTATCTCAAGACCTTTGTCAGTCTGGAATTAATTGCTGGTTGCTGAAACTCAAACCTTAGAAATAGGACAATTTATAAATTGTGACGTCTTGACTGCTAGAATTTTTCCAACATGAAGTTCTGCCAGGTATTATGTACAAAGGTATTTGACGTTTTATGTCCCGTGAAGGCCTATTCGTCGTGGAGGAGGGGAATTGGGTGTAACATTCCCCTAAGCGAGACCTTTAATTTACTAGACATTTACTTTCTCCCTCACGCCTAGTAATCGCGTGGCGGATGGGTTCGCCCGTGGGTTATTTTCAATTTGACACGCATTCTAAATTTGGGATGTTTCGAGACTAGCTGCCTAATCCAAAGCCAACACACTGCCAGCAATGCCTTAGCGACCGCCAGATACCTATGCAGTTACGCCACACTGGAACTTCGTGTCCGTATATGTACGTACCGACTTGCCTATCGGTTTTGTCAGCGTGTGGCTTTCCCGCAATTACCCAGCAGTTGGCGATTTACATTCTAAGATGATTTGTAGTTGAACGCTACGGCGAGAGGGACGCAAGCCCGCGATCCAGCAATTATGCCTGAGCCTTGTGTCTTAAAACCACATTATACACCTGTCGGACAAAGGCGCGAACAATTCAAAAGCACGCCCACGGACGCGATGACGAAAACGCTGTTTTACCGAAATGGAAAACTTGGTGCTCACCAAGTATCAATCATAGTTCTGGGTTCTTAATGTCGCTCAAAATTGCATTGCTATGAAGACGTCTGACATTGCATACTTTAAAGATCTACTAAATTTATTTGACCCGAATGTTCCCTTCCCGATGGCGAACTACAGCAGTCAAAATAGCCCCAAGCGCAACACACAACCCTCTGTCTCCTTAAGGTAGCTGCATTCGAACAATGTTCCAAATAGTTAAAAAGCATTGTAACACCCCAGATGACAAAAAGCCGAAGGGCAAATCCTTCATTATGCCTTCGGAGGTAGTGAATACCCAAACTGTTTTATTAAGTAACGTAAGTGTAAAATGATCAAAGGACGACCCAACCAGTCGCAACCCGAACCCTTGTTCACTAAATAAAAAAAGATCTCCGAGTCGGTATCATAACTGTTGCAACCCGCGAAGTAAACATAATTCCTCTACTCCAGGCACAAATTTGTGGCCGTTTGATGTAACGTAAGGGCGGCTCTTCCTCAATCTATACCTCGGCAGTTTTAGATGATGCAGTGATACGAACTACACTAAGTCGACGAAACGTAAAGAGGAAACAAAACGGTCACACCAAACTTGTGAAAACCGAGAGGACGCGGTTTCGCAACGAAATCACACAAAGTGTCGCGAAATTACACCTATCATTCATCGAAGTGGTGACGCGCAGTTTTAGCAGCCGTCAGTCTTCACAAACACCTGTAAAACACTAGCACAACCAAAATGGGTTCGTCCCTTGCCGACTAGCCTTCTCACTCATTTGAATTTTTGGTTGATTTTTAATATCTAACGCTGCAAAAACGGAGAACCGACCAAGTTCTTCGAAATATTAACAACATGATAAACCAATTCCAGTATGCAACTTCAGTGGTCCCGATAGTTAGCTCAGAATTGCCTCTTCCTAAACGTGTTCATAAAGCCCCTTATCGAAATAAGCCCAATCACGTCCGCTGTTCTTAGGTTTTTAATACGTTGTCTCTGATTCGGTATGATGAAAGCAAGCGCGAAGCTCTTTAGTTCTAATTGATAGTTGATTACCGAATATTCTAATGAACGCGATTTATCATAGGCGCCAGGGATTTAATTTCCAAAACTGGCTTCTCATCAGCTATTGAAACTTAAAGGAAAGGTTTTGCCGGTAATTCGAATGACATCTTCAATGTGGAAAATATGCTTCAATAATATTTTGGGCTGGTATAACACTTTCAGGTTATCTTATGCATATCTTCTACCTTGTATTCCGAACCTCAAATCTAGGAGCGAAATTTAATGGCCAAATTCAACATTCCTCCCCAAGTACTGGTTAACTGCCTTCAGCGGATAGAGGGCTTTTATCGTCCTCATGTCATTTATCACAATTCCACTCACGCCGCCGATGTCATGCAGTCCGCCCACTATCTACTCTCCGCGCAGTGTTTGGGGGTAAGCAACATACTATGGTTTATTGTAACGCATTAAACGTTTTAACGGCGGTGCTTCCTCACGCTCAAATAGTGGGATGCACTCATGCCGTCCAGATAATTTATGTTGTTAGAGCACCTCTCTCAGTATTGGAAGAGATCGAAACTCGCTTAATTTCTCCACATTGCTCAACTACTTTTTGAGGTACTGTAAGTGTTTTAATTCTAAAATTAAGAAATCCAGAAGAGAATTGTTTCAAAAGGTTGTCGGCATAGGACTCAGTATTAGCTTATCAGTCGGAAACATATGCTTGTCAAGGGGTCTTCCTCACGAAAAAAATTGAAATTGTTTTATGTAGCCAAAACATCAGGCGGCTCAGTTAGACATTTACGCAACTAGACCTTTATGCAAACTAGGTAAAATGATAAGGTCCCCCCTCTAAATTAATAGGACGGGTTTCAGTAACCAACATTAGGAGACGAAGCTTGGGGAGAGGCTTTATGTATGTCATTAAATTTACCCGTTTTATAAGTGGCCGAGGGCCCAAACTGAAAAAAATAGAAAGGCTCTTTAAAAGGCAAAGTCAGACCTTTGTAGACTTCCGCCCATAGTTACTCACCTTCGCCTATTGCTGTCACTGTGTGTGTTTCAGAAATATTCGTTGCAAATGAACACTCAAATGACGCTTTGAATGCGCATTTTAGGTTATTCTAAGTTAACGCCTGAGTGAGTCCTCAGTGGCATATGCTGTCGTTTGCTCAAAAACCGAAAATTAGCTATTCAGGCCCAAATGGTCCATAACTCTGCCAAGCCTTTTGCATTAATGAGCCTCATATGTGGCTCTACTGCTTGCAAATGACAGAGCTGGCGAAAGCGTAGTCTGTTCTAAGTGGGCATAAAAAATCGAAAGTGTGACCAATTGCTGTAGTGTACAGTTTCAAGTCTCGTTAAATTGATTTCCTTAAAAGAAATTTTTTTACGTTTGCTTGCATTTCAGTCAACCAATTTTCAGTGCTGGCATGGGCTTACAAAATACTAAACACAAACAGGCAGCTTTAACTTTTTCCCTATCAGAGTTGAAGAATATTTTTGTCCTTTCTGCCGATTTTGTGCATATAAAAACCTTTTGCTTATTTGATATTGTCATTTTAAACGTCCTAAAAAATAGGCCTTAGCGGAGGTGTGTTACTGAACATTATATAGGCAACTACGCTATAGTTGAAAAATCGTCTCTCCTAGTTACGTACCGCACCAAAAATATAAATTAAATGTTAACTTAGAAAATAATACAAATATCATATTTTAAATAACCCACACTGCGGACTATTTTAACGTTAGCTACAGATTATTGTGCGGCATTAAATGTTCATGTTAGTCAGCGGGACAATGGTTTGGAGATCCATCAGTTTAAGCAGCGGCGATTTGTGAGGATTTCATTAAATTCCTAAGCTAATTTTCTTGATGAGGAATAGGTTTCCATACTAAAGTTTTGGAGGCTTTTAACCTTTCAGACAGTTATATTCAAGAGTTCGTGAAAATGCTTAAAAGTCATAATAAAGAATGATTGTTTACTAAATCGTTTCAGTTATAATCACTGTAGTTTTGACGAAGACTTGGCGCATTGTACATTTATGCGCTGTCTGAAATATATTAAATGATCTTCAAATGTTTTTGAATACAAAGCTTACCAACATTTACCTAGTGCAGATTGTGTACTTGCATGTGCGTTTTAAACCTGGTTGCTGTGATTTAAAGTACATTTGATTTTGATATAGGGTAGATTGGCAGAAACACACAAGGATTTAAGCAACTGTATGATATTTACTCAATCACACTCTATTGGTACTATGCCTTATTCTAAATTTCTTGATGTATGTTTAATAATTCACATATTTTTTGAGATATCAGTTCCTATTTAAAATATATTTGCATCTCTGCATGCGTTGTTTCCGGAAGATTGATAAATCCAATAACACTTGTAAATACTCGGAGCCAATACGCATAATACGGTAGTGCATGTTTATGATTAAGGAAACTCGTAATCATTCAACCTTGAAACAATTACTATCAACCAAAAGGCACAGTTAGAGGAAAAACCATCGATTCCTGAGATTCACTTAACACTCCAACTCAGTTTCCAACCATCATTCATGTCCTCCCGTGGTTATGTTGCAACTTGTCATCTTACGTGGATGTTAATTAATGCAATTTATTTTTTCCCACTTAACTTGTCATTTAAATCAAAAAAGAAGAAAACCAATATTGCAACTAATATCAAAGATGTGGCATACGTATCCCTGGCGAAAATCCTAGCCGGCTGATGCAGAAAGATGTACGAGAGAAACATGGCACTCTGGCAATAATAGCCTAGGGCATTTATTGTATGCTGAAGTCGATCACACTTGCTTTGAAGCTAACAAAAAGAGCCAAAAGCCATAGTTTGTGAGGCTAGCAAATGGCGGATAAGTGTTTTTTATGACGGAAAGTAAAACTTCAATGGTTTTTTCAAGATATGCCTTGCTTGGTACACTACTCAGACGGGATCCGATCCTCCCACTTCTTCACTGCAAAAACAAAGTCCCTCATGCGTGCACCGAGTCACATCTGCTGCGATTGGATGGGTTGTTTGATTTCGGAAAAATGAACTGAGGAAGCATGTACTCAAAGCGAAATGGTTCATTGATCATAGACATCTGTGAGGCGGTGAAAAATCTCGGACATAAAGTTGGATATGCTTGACCAAAACATGCGAAATAAAGTGAAGTGACGAATGAGTCAGCTTGAGATAGCGCCGTATTGCCATAAATATTATCAAGTTGGTAGACTTAGAACACCAGAGGGTTTCTAATAAAGATAAAAATGCCTAAGCAATTAATAACTGCCAAAGTACATTCGAATCTAAGTTAGTCAGCAGAAATCATTTTTGCACACTTAATCAGACAATTGTTAGAATAGCCTGAAGCATAATAGTAGGTTACTAAACGTCAGAAGCGCGAATCGACCGTGGCCATATAGAAATATTTACTCTACTTGCATAAATATGTCACTTCAGTGAAACTTGGGAAAAACAAATTAATACTAAGGAAAATGTAGACCGTTAGCGGACAAAAAAGCGATTCTCTGACAGAATGTTACGTATTTCGCACGAGATATGTTGAGATATAAAGGATCATAGTTGACATCGCTTACTCGCGCCTTTGCATCATTACTGCAGCTTAGTAGACGGGTTTTCGAAGGCATCGCTATAACTTAGAGAATTCTGACTTGCTTTTAATGTTTAACCCCTCAAAATCCACCCAACTTGTGACGAATTGCACGTTAAAAGCAACGTGGAGTTTCCTTTATAAAGAGGGGGGATTGTGTTTTTAAATATCCACAGTTTATACATTAAAATACACAAAATGTTCAGCCAAATTTATCTGAATTAATCCAAAGAGAACTTACAAAGTCTGTATGGCCAAAAACTCTAATACCGCAAAATAATGCAATCTATAACGTATGCACAGTAACGGCTGCTGTAGTCAGCGGTTAGTAGCCTCCATATATGACAATCAAAAATTCCGTAGTAAATTGATTTTTCGAAGGTTCGATATCTGAATTTTACAAATCACGGCGGCAACTCGTAACTTACTGACGTGCGCGTTCGCCAAACTGATCCAATTCACCAAACGTCATTGTTCGAAAATTCTGATAATCCCAAATGGTCAAAATTAACATCTATTTTCCTCTTTATCTGTGAAGGGCGGTAAACAAGAATCGGGAAAAACATAAAATTTCCGGATGTTTTCTCTTAAACGGTAGGCTTTGTTCACGGAAATTCTACTAGAGAGACGCGAGTTTAAATTACGAAAATATTGTGAGCCTTTTGCTTTTGAAAATGACAATAGCGAAATACGAACAGTTGTACATTAGAAATCATGGTAACCTGTGTCGGAAAGGTTGTTGAATCTGTCACTCTATGCAGGCAGCTGAGAGAAACACATTTTATCTTTCGGAAACTCTGAGAGTTGTCTATGAAGTGGCCGACATAATTTAGGGAAACAGTATTCTGTCATTAATCACCATTAAACATCTGTGACCACATATTTTGAATTTTTGGCAATACGTTCTTCCTGGAAGTCATTCAGCAAAGGGCATTCCTGTGAGTTAAATTTACGTTGGATCTATCTGAGGTGCGGTCATATAACGGCGACATCCCGTTCATCACCAGAATATAAATTCTGGGGAGAATGCGCGGGATGAGGAAATACGATGTGCATAATGCTTTTAGTCGATAAATCCACTGGGGTTTTATACTGACTCCAGAACTTTGCACCGGAATATCGCATAACATCCGCACTATGTGAGTATCGTACGTGATTTCGGTGGGCGATTACATTTGCGGTAAGATGCTATGCTGAAAAAACCCATACCGTTCGGTCTGTCGTACTTATTTTTACTTAAATCTACCCTTGGCATATTCCATGGAAAATTATATGCCTATTCACATTCGTAGTGTTGGACAGCCTAAATAATTTTTGAGACAGTAAGTCGTCCTGCAGGTACACTCGCAAGTGCAGGGATAAGTTATATTCTCTCCTAAAACAAAGTATATGTATACCGGCCGTTTCTTTTCGCTGCCACCGTTCTTCCCAGATCACAAGGCTAAGTAACGGCACCTTCGGGCTAATTCAAAGGGTGACTGACGCTATTTTTAAAAAAATTATGTAAATGGAAGCACTGCATACAAGAAAGCATATGCTTGGAAACATGCTCTGTTGGTTGCACTTAATGCCTATTGAAAGTGTTCAAAAAATGTTAAGCCACTACCCCACAGCACTTATAACCAGCGTTGAATTCAAATGCGAACAAAAATTATTTTCGCTCAAACAAAGAAGTAGTAAGAAGCATATGGAGATTTGGTTTAGAAAATGGCTGCGAATTTCTGAGGCCACAAATCCGCGTCCGGAATGTGTACGTTGACTTATTGCTTACTCTAAGTCCCAACATCGACAAACTTACAGTGTGTGACCGATCTCATGAAATGTTGGCTAAAATTCTGAAAGGCGT
>CACRXP010000412.1:355894-370634 GCA_902702965.1 Spirometra erinaceieuropaei | reverse complement strand
CTTAGCGTGCTCGTTCTATTCTCGTTTCTGCAACCAATATACCCTAATTCGGTAACACAAACGATCACGGAGAATTTAGTATTCAGAGAAAATATCAAGGATGTCTTCCGAGGCAGAATGAGATGTCGAATACTGTAGGCTCCTACAAATTTATATCCGAATATAATCCGAAGCGATAATGACACTCGACGCCTTAGAGTTGCCGGTATTCGTTTTTCACTCATGGTGTTTCAAATGACGTTTCATGTCAAGAAAAAGTACATTTTTGCACTATATCAACGAGCAAAGACTGCTTCTTGTGGACTGTTGCGGCACGTTATTGCTATGGCTTTGTCAGAGGGCCTACACGATTTTTTAACCCGTTTATTTTTTTAACCTAGTCGACATCGTCAATAAATGTACATATAAATTTGTCTAGTTTAAAATGATAGCAGGCAATGTCACGCAAATATATAATTATGTATACTTACGAGTAACTGCTGCTAAGAACGACCCTATCATCGAGGATATATGTTTAACGTTCTGGATGAGGGAGGGACGTAGCGGCATTAATTCAAACAGGACGACATTGTCGAAATGATTTATGTATATATATATACACTGGGTGTTGTGCCATGAAATTTTAAATGACTTTATTGATAGAATTTTTGAATCCAAATGAATGCCACTAAAATGGGAGAATAATATTACGTACCAAGCAGCATATTCGCAAAATAATTCACTCAGTTGGTGGTGTCGACTAATAAGCAAGACTTTTCCAGGCTCTAATAAAAAACTATAGTCAGTGAATTCATCTTAGCGATTTTCGATGCCTTTATAAACTTAAACGTACTTTATAAAACCCATATAGAAGTATCTGTCCTTTCACGCAATTGGTAGTAAGGTACGTGTTTATGTTGCTTTGAACTCGAGGAAGAATTATCTGTTGACTTTAAACACTTTCACGCTATGAAAGTTTTGGGAATATAAAACTAGCATTCAAAAAACTTCGCAACTCTACATTTATAAACATTTTTTGTCTGGTATACGATATGGTTCGAATCCACTGAGCAACGACAAGTTTTATGTTCTTAATAACGTAAACGAATGTATAATATGGTTCGAAGTGAATATGTGCAGCTTATTTTTTAAAAATCGAATACAATTTTGACGTCAGGTCGTTTGAAAGAGTTGAAAATGATTGTGGGGGGGAATGGTAATAATTATTCATGGTAGAACTCGAAAAGAAAAAAAATAATTTTTTACCGAATGTGTAAAAAAACAAAGATTATTGTTTGAAACTTCTGTAGAACACAATTAAATGTGTTAGGCCGTGCAAAATAGAAAGGAAATAGGTATTATTTAAGTGATTTTTTTTCCAAAGTATAGTTCTTGCAGACAGCCGATGAGAAACCACGCTCGAAAGCCGACATCATAATATAACTGGAATATCTTGGTATTCTGCCGCATGATCATGCATATCACTACCCTAATTAGGTTATTTTTCGAAACTAAAAACACACTGAAATTTTGGCTAACATTGAATGACATAGTATTTTCATAATATACATATATTCGGCTAAAACATATATTAACCAAATGTTCGTTATCAGAATCGCCGATGGTGATCTGGAGTCCGTTTGCATCGAAACGTCCTGTTTTCTGGCATTTAAACAGCAAAAAAGATGATGAGTGGTTTTTGTCTTATTTGGGGCCATTTTCTTTAAGCCGGAATAATTCTCTAATTTTCTCCACTCAACGAAAGCCACCAGACTTAAAAAGTCAAATATGAACAAGAATAAATTTTTTTGTAATACTAATTTTCCCAAAATGTCCTTATCGCCAGCTTTTGAAAGTTGTCCGATCTCCGATGCCACCATTTAAAGTTTATGTGAATGCCTTAAATCTGTCAGCCGTGTTTATCTAATGGCCGAATAAGGCCTCCGGTCAGGCGGACATTTTGTTTGCTTTTTTAAAAGCTGCCAACATTATAAAGGCACGTTTTTATTCTAAAAAGATTCACTCGGGTTTTTGTGAGGGGGATATTACTGACACGACAAAACCCAAGGGAGCCTGAAATAACGACCACATTCGCTACAGCGAGTTTTCCACCCCCTCTTCCACTAGGTTTTAGCCACAGACATGTCAAAACACATGTCCCTTCTGGCTGACCTCAAGACGACCGTAGAATCCAAACGTGCTTCCGGTTCCTCCATCATCAGCCTCGATACCTACTCCACGCGAATTCTAGTAAGTTTTGTCTTTTTTCCCTGCATTTTTGTTAGTTTCACAAAATGTCAGTGGTCGCCATGTTAATTATTATTTTCAGCTGACACGGAATTAAATTGTTTCCGATTCTAGCTTCATTATTTACAGTTGTTTTCATTTGAGCGAGGCTTTTGATTTATTTATGCATATATATTATGTTTGAATTTACTGATATATGTTATAATCGCCCAATTACAACCATTTGTCTCCTCGAATGGGGCACTTTAGCGAAGTTAGGTCTATATGCGTCTACCAGGCAGTAAAATTGCCTTTGATACATCTGTTTTCAATTTGCGTTGGTGTTATACTTCTGTTTGCTAAGGCCCAAACATAAGCTAAAATGTAATATTTATAGTAATTTGAAAAATGCAAACGTAGCGGTGGTTTTCATTCACATCAGCTTCGAGAGAAGGTCGACTACCCACACGAAAACCTTATTAAACACTGCGGCGGGGAGTTTTCTTTTCGCCAAGTATCGCATAAATAATCACAGTTAAAATAACAACGCCCCAGGCAACCTCTGCGGCAAGACACTGAAACAAAAACGCGCCGTAAGCAAACATTTTAAAGTGGACGGTTCAGTGAGCGTCTAGGACACTTTTGTGTATGATGCACTTCAAGCTTGATTTTTCAGCGTTTAAGCTGGATCACTCTAAAATGAATATTTAACAGGCCTCTCCCAAGATTGCTTACGCCAACGAAAAGCAGTCTTTCAAGATAAAATGTAAGCAGCCGTGTTACCTTCATTTTGCATGGACATAACATACTTTATAGGGGTGATCAATGTGCTCATTGCTTGACCTACCACGGATTTTTAACGTTATCGTGCAGTTAGTCATTATATTTATATCATTCAAAAATCTTGACATGGAAACATGTTGTGTGGCAATAAATACTTTGGAATTAGACTGCTTAGCTATATGCTTATTGGAGAAGGATCTCATTTTTATTTAAAAACACATGTCTTTAGATGAGCGTCTACCGATCGGTTACAAGACGCGCTTATGCCGTTGTTTCCTTAAGGTTAAACCTCAAGGTTGCCGCACAGCTACTAGTAGTATCCGCGGAATGCGATTATGGAAAAAGACTGGAATAGTCATTTCTGGCTCATTAGTTTTCACTAGCGAGCCAGACTGACAGATCACGGGTCCAACCCTCAGGGGCTGCAAAATCCAGGAGCTGAGTGCGACTGGTTGTTGCTTGACAGTGGGCCGCACGTTTTCATTCCAGTCTCCCTTGTGTTTGTCAGTAATCACGTTTTGCATAAATACATACGCAAATATCGATGCCGACCCTACAGCATCTGCTGGGCCAAACAAGGAGAAATATTTAAAAGGTCAAACTATTGCTAATATTCTCATATGAATGTACGAGTACACAGTGACAGGAGCTGTACATACTCGGTTTTCGGATGAGTACCTGGCGATGATAATCCCCGATGTTTCTCACTGCAAATTGCAATCAGCTGCTCTCTATGCTGTAGACAAAGAAATGTAGAACGGAACTGTGGACTTCACTACACCTAAAAAGCCTTTTTTTCTACGCTCCATAGCTAACATAAACTTGGCTTCATGTGCTTTGTTTTGCTGCTAACCTTTCGAAATGCCCAGTAGCATTAACTGTCTGCTGGCGGCTTTGTGTCTTAAAGATTAGTTTTTTTTTCGTGAATTCTCATCATGCAGCTCTGTAGTAGAAATCAGTGAAACTGTATGCTTAATGCAAAATGGCGGCTCTGATGGGAAGCAGGTTGTTTCGCTGTTGTCGAGACGTTTTGATAGCGATGCCAACTTGGGGCTTATTGTGCCATGTCAGGGAGCCACAATCAAATCCCATGCATACCAGTCACAAATATTATACTTAGGTTAGGGCTCCACTGGAAACAACGCCTGCACCGATAGTCATGGTTCGACAATATCGATTTGATTCCGCAACAATCAAAAAGCGGGCGAGAGACACTAAGTGATCTCGTCCTATTGCTCGGCGAGACATGTAAGACCCGGCCCATCGTTGAGTGTCCATTAGGCGCATATATAGTGATCGCGATGACATGAAAAATCAGAAAGCCATTCTTTCTGGGCACGATTAAGGATAGCGGGAAATGTAGGCAGGGCTATGTCATTTGGCTTTGTCCTTATACGTAATTGCTTACGCTCAAAACCATGTTTTTAACTTATTTCACCGCGCAAAATACAACTTAACGTGGCTAGTTGTTTTTCAAACAGCAGCGAAATTCTGCCTCCTTTGACAGATTAAGTTTACAGCATCACACAAGGTATACCTAAAAGTCCTGCTAACTACATTCATTATGATTAAATAAAGCACCCACAGGTAATGCCGCGCTGTTTGTCTACGAAAATCAGATGTCATAGCTCACGCTTACTCCAACTTTAGATTCAACGGTTTGTTTAATCAGGCTTTTTGTTTTGCAATGCTTCTGGCTTACCCCAGATTTTAGAGAGCCTGGTGCATGCGGCCGATTTGAACGGCACGGCTAAGAAGCTATCTCTCTACCTCAAATGGGTTGACCGTGTTACCGAAGAATTCTATCAACAAGGCGAACAAGAGCGGTCCCTGGGATTGGACGTATCCGCTATGTGTGACAGAGAAAGCACCTGTGTTCCTACTTCGCAGGTAAGTTAAAACTTATCCCATTCCTGGCAAGCTATATTGTGTCTGGTTTAAAAGAAAAATGCCGCATTGTCCTTTATCTCGGTGCGTTAGTGGATAAGTGATACAGCACAAATACCCTCTAACTTTCAATAGACATCTCCCAAAGCAATAAACGTCGACACGCCAAACCAGGCTGTGGGGACGCATTGAGGATTCGTGTGCAAAAACGAACCCTTTGGAAAATGAGTGCAGTCCAAAGGGAAGCCCGGGAGGTGCTTTCACTTTATGGCTTCCTGACGATTGCCAATTCCAAGAAACGCTTTTAGATAAGCAGGACGTTGATGTGCACTGCCATATAGACCTTATTTGGTTGGAACCTATGAAAGAAGATTTCATGCCTTTAGTCTGTTCTCAGGCTGAAAGGAAAACATCTCTGTATTATTTAAAAGTACAGTTAAGGGTTGACGGGGGAGGCTGTACAGTGATGACAGTTCAGCAAACTGCGCGTAAAAAGGAACCTGTTTTTGCGTTTTCCTCATAATTGTTTTTATGCCTTCGAAGAATTGTCTTATAAATATTGTCTTCCCTTTAGTATAAGGATCTCACCACAAGAACATGCATTTTTATTAAAGAATCTGGGACTCATTTCTCGAACGAATACCATGAGATTGGTAGATATGTGAAAAAAGCAAATTCGGCCATAAAAGAAGATATTTTGAGTTTGGTATGATAAGGCGGACTACTGTACAGAAATTCACAGTGAGGGTCTTCACATTAGCAAAAAGAGAAGGCGACGTTTATTTTAGGTTAGTGATTCGGTCTACCCATCTTTAGTGACTGGGAAGTCTTGCTAACAGCTGTTTGGATGCTTAGGATGCCAATGTCGTCCGCTATGAGGACGGCGTCTGACCCAACGTTCCACCGTTGACCACCCTCGCTAACTGCAGCGGTGGTTTGCGGGAGCGCCTATTGCGCGCTGTCGCTGTTTCCTGTCAATATGGATTCAAAACCCCAATTGAGAGAGGCAAATTAATGTGATGTCTGTTTAGCTACAAGATCCCGTGTGATGCATGTGCTGTCGTTAATTGTGGTCAGACTGGAAAATCAGTCTCCAGACGCATTACTGAAAAGCAGTCGGCAATAAAGAAGCGGAACCATCTGTCTCACGTAGTCATGTACACCCTGGACACCGGCTACACCTTCGCTTAGAACGAAGCTCACATTGTCGCTGTCCACCGTTTGAAGAAAGACCGTAGATTCCTAAAGGCAATGCGCTCGGATGAATCATTCATCAACCGGCATATCGAGTTGGATGCCGTCTACAGAAAACTGACGGAGGAATGCAAGAGAAAGGAACCAATCAGATCAGACTGATACACGCGGCGGTTGCCAACCGGCGCAAACTCCGAGAGAGTATCGATTCTTTATGCGTTCGTGACGTTAACTGTTTCTTGTTCTCACATTCGCTCTCCGTCTGCGTGTGAGGACGACCTGGGGAATTAGCGCCGGAGATTTCCGAATAACAGTTCCTTTGCCCATAGAACCTATCTCATTTCAACATATACCTTTATTGAATAGTTGAGGTTGTGTGCATTCAGAGATAATATGATGAAGAGAGAAGGCTCGTCGGAAAAATTGAGTTGTACTCGTGAATTTTCGAGCTGGTGACACCAACCCGTCGTCAGAGGAAATAAACAGAGGAGAAAGCGAAATGGTCAGACAGAATTGGTTGACGTGACAGGCAGGCACTGACAGGCAAGCACGCAATGTATGAAATGCGGGTGGACACATAATTAGGATCTGTGGCGGGGGAGGGTAGGGGGGAACTGTTGCGGCTCCCTGTGTTGGAACGTAGGGAGATGATTATTCAAAGGGACTACGGACAGTGGACTTAATGATCGTCGATCTGACATGTAGGCAGAGGTTAGTGAGCCAACGTAGACGTGTCAGGGATTGCAGATGCGGTTCGCTTGGCCTGGGGTAGGGGATGACGAAATTTTGCGATTATACGTGGCCCAGTGTTGTTTAGCGACTGTTGTTAGGTTGTGGGCGCACTCACTGACTTGCGCCCACGACCTAACAACAGCCGCTAAACAACACTGGGCCACGTATAATCGCAATCGTATAATCGATCACTGTCGGTAGTCCCTTTGACTCATTAGGAGCCGCAACAGTTCACCCTCCCCCTCCCCGTAACAGATCCTAATTATGTGTCCACCCGCATTTCATACATTGCGTGCTTGCCTGTCAGTGACTGCCCTGTCACGTCAACCAATTTTGTCTGACCATTTCACTTTCTCCTCTGTTTATTTCGTCTGACGACGCGTTGGTGTCACCAGCTCGAAAATTCACGAGTACAACTAAATTTTTCTGACAACCCTTCACTCTACATCATATACCTTTATAGTTGTAACAATACCAATAGCGGTATTCAGAAGACGATTTGGCGAGCATGCATTGCTTTCGACAAATTCTCCTCAAGCTAGTACAATTATAAAGGAATAGCGTA
Source organism: Spirometra erinaceieuropaei (assembly GCA_902702965.1). Taxonomy (NCBI): domain Eukaryota; kingdom Metazoa; phylum Platyhelminthes; class Cestoda; order Diphyllobothriidea; family Diphyllobothriidae; genus Spirometra; species Spirometra erinaceieuropaei. The sequence goes on along the minus strand of CACRXP010000412.1, from coordinate 363,268 downwards.
AAACGAAAAAATGCCGATGATATTAGAAATCGACCATGATTCGTCTTAAAAGGCGGGCCGGGTGTGGGAATGTGGGGGGAGGGAGTGAGGAGCAATAGCAGTCAATGCCAGGGGCGGGGTGAAAGCGGAAGTGCACAGAGCGTTGCAGCGTTAATCGACCTTCGACCGCCCTGTAGATGCGGAGCCTGAAGGTGGTTTTTCTATGCGTACATGATTTATTTTCGTAAACTGGCGACAGCCGCTTCTGCAGTTGCTAACGATTGCTGGCCCAGTAGCTTCGGGTATCTCGATGTAACCGTGTAAATTACAAAAAAACTTCGCTGGGGTACACAAGATGTCCGGAATCAACAACATACGCGAGAATGGCGATGCGTAGCTCCTAATTTCTCCTAATTCTCCGGGGATTCAGACTTCTTGCACGTGCCTAACTGTATAATCATCGTCTTGGCCCACGACGTCAATGGTCTCAAAGCCGAGCACGTGTCTCATCTGCGCAGCTTGGGACGCTATTTCTGAATTGAGGCCCAATCTTTTCATGGACAACTGTTGCTGGTGCATCCGCATTAACATCCGTCGGCCGATTTCGACAACATAGTTGCACACTCCGCAGATGTGCCGGAGTAGGTAGACATCGGCGGACTTCACCTGCCGCGGAAATGGGTCGATTTGCCGCTGCGTTTGTCAGTAGACTGTTGAGACAAGCCAGTGATCAACCCCCTTTTCCAAGTGGCGCGGTAGATCTAGCAACGAAGTGGGACGTTCCGCAATGATTTTGGCTGGGCAAACATTTTGTTCCGTTTTTTGGCATTTCCTTCTTCTTAACGAATGCTCGTGCGTAACCGTCGGCATTATAGTGTTATCGAAGAAGATTCATCTCGCCCCATTTTGCGGCTATCCTGCTGCAATGAGTTTCCACACAAAGGTATGGCGTGCGTAGGTAGCTTCAGTTGTGTGGTTGTAGTTATAACGGCTGTTTGGTTTTCCGTTTGCGATGATCACAAGTCTACCGTCCGATTGGCGACAGACGATAACATGCAGGAACGAAAGCCAATTCTCCGCTTCCTATTGCATTTTGAACTGAAGACCAGCGTTGGTGGGTTTCAGTCAGACCAGTACAGTTTAAGTGAGGGAAATGTACATGTTGCAACATTGAACTGGCTTTTCCTACAGGCGGTAGAATTATAACATAAGTTTTAAAGTTAGAGGTGACTCTCCGGACAATAGTCTCGCTCGCAAACTGGTTAAACCGGAAGCTTCGGTTCCTAGCTACAGTCTTACAGACCACAATGCACTCGACAGAGCAGTCTTTTGAAAAAATCGAAATACAGATAACCGGATCGGATGAGAGGATGATGTGATTCGATGTCCCCTCAATCATTTCGTCCATGTTACCGACACTCGCGGTTGAAATAATCAGTAGCTTGCTATGTCAAACAAACCATGAATATGGTGACCGATCCACAGCTCAACAGCCCTGCTTTAAGGTAGTATTCACCTGCGACAGGATCACAAATTTGCGAACTAAGGGAACCGTTCCGGGCTCGGCAGGAGGCTGTCCATTAAAGAGAATATTTTCTATTTGCCAATAGCATGCACCACGTAAAAAAATACCAGCAGCTAAGTATACACGTGAATAAAGGAATAAAGAAGTGATCCTAGCAATCCTTTGTGTCCTTTAATTATGTCGTTCATAGTAGCGAGAAACTAAAAAAGCTATAGCTCGATTAACTTGACTTGCCATCAACATTTTATCGTAAAATACTCGTCTACTGAATATTTTAAAGTAGAAAATATGGAAGCTTATAAAGAACATGCAATTTTGCATCTCTCCAACAGGTCAGCTTCATGGATTTCATTACCTACCCTCTGTGGGAAACATGGAGTGACCTCGTTTATCCTCATGGACAGATTATGATGGATAACATTGCGAAGAATCGGTGTTGGTTTGCCACTCTCAGCCACAAATCCTGCCTCCACGAAATCAAACCGGACGAGATCAAAATAGCCGAAGTTTCGGAGGACTAAAACTCGAAGCATTATGTTCCAGGAAGTCTTCTGATGCTGCTTTGTAATGCATCCCTATGCACAAGAAACTAAGCTGAACAGGGGCAAAATTCTGCGCCTATGGAAGCATTTAAAAGTTTGTTTAAAATGCTGACGCCAGACAAGCAATAATTTAGGATATCCCTTTTTTCTGCGTCAAGTTCGAGAATATTTATCTCAGTTCCCTGCCGATATATGGCAGTGCAGGAAATCAGAAATGACGCCAATGTTCCTGCCTATCGCCACAGTTGAAAAACATTATGTGATCGCCTCATTTTCATCTTGATTTCCTGCATTGAGGCCTCAACATTTTACAGGGAGACCTCTCGTCGCATATGTATACTTGTATTTTTGCAGATCGGCTTTTGCCAGATGTGCTGTGACCCAACATCAAACATTTCCATCAGCCACCATCACCAGAATGTATATTAGACCGGTCCTTTTTTCTCTCTATACGGATACATATGATTGTGCTCATTTAATTTCGCATGATGCCAAGTTTGAATCTTGTTTGTTTAATTATTTTTAAATATACAGTTATTTCAAAAACCTGCTTTGCGTCTATCAAAATAAGCTAAGCGGCTGAAGTCTTGATAAATACGTCTTTATAATGATCGTAGATTTGTAGAGCATGCACTATGCTCCATCTTCTTTCCCCGTCTGATCTCAATGTCATGATAGTGAAATAGACCGAAGGCAGGAGAGTACACAGGTGACTTGCTCAGAAGTACCCACGCCTAGACACACCACCACAACCCTGGTGCACATAAAAAAAACCGGATCACAGTTTCAACCAACAAAACGGATGAGTCAGAAAGATGACGATGACACAACTCACTGGGCTACCATGCACGCGACCTATATAACCAGCGGGAGAGCAGGCACATCCAATGGTAGGGAATCTGGTGTCAAAAAGCTGTTAGTGCACACTAGGCTCTGAGGGCCATGATTTGGTCAGCCATGGCACACAGAGACCTCAAAGGCCAGAAGAGAGAGATGCAGCCTTGCAATTAATCTGAGCCACCATGCATAAAACGACGGGTAACCATTTAGTCATCTGCCAAGGGGCACTATTCACACACGCACAAGCTCCTCACATGAGTGTGAGTGCCAGCTCACAGTAAGAAGGAGCCGTTGCAGCCTGACTCTCAGTCATTCAATCCGCCACTGCAAACTAACACACATGCTATTGTATATTCCCGACAGAGAGCCAACAGAGCGACGGGCTGGTGGCGCAGTGGTTAGAGGCCACGAGTTCGAGTCTCAGGTATTCCACACGTCGGGGTAGGGTATGACTGGCTGACGACGGCTAATAAGCCAGAAATGGCCATTCCTGTTTCCTTTGGCTTTGTCGGTAATACCATACTGCCTATATCATGCGGCGCTGTGCGGCTGCTGGTTGGGCTCGAGAGAGAGAGAGAGCCCGTAAGGCACAACGGAACGAGTGATTTCCGTAAGAGCGATCGGTGAGCGTCCTCTATCACACACAACTTTGGTGACTGCCACAGCACTTGGTGCACCATGATATTACCAGGATCAGGTCACACATGCATCAGAGGAGCCAAATAGAGAAGGAGCCGAGAAGCAGACTCGAGGTGTCAATCAAGTGCGTGCTACTTATTTTGATGGGTGATGTTGACGTGTAGTACGATTTGGAGGCACAGGTAGAGGAGGATGTTGTGGTGTGATATAGACGACGGTTGTCGACTGCAAGTTTTTGTGAATGCTTATGTGACCTACTAGGTCCATGCGATGGTCGAATGGGCGGATGCAGTGAGGGCAGTCTAGGTTGATCCGTCCAGTGTAAGAGAGTGCCCCAAGCACTAATCCGCCAGTCTCTGTGCGGTGAATTCGCAAGTGACCGACTAGGTCGATGTACGAGGCGACCATGCAGTCACATTAAGGACGGGTTTGGATGGAGTCCACATCGCCGGAGGTGAGTTTGCTGGTTATGATGGTAGCTAGTGATGGGATGTCGGGCGTCGTCCCATCGATGAACGGAGCGCGCAATGTCGTGGTCGCTGCGGTGCGCGACAGATGGTGCGCCAGATGATGGCGGTGACTGATGGCGACGGGGCGACGATAGGGTAATAAATGGTATCGTGATAACCATCGTCTTGAGATATCCAATAGGGGTAAAAGTGAACGAAGAGGTTTAGGTTACCTGGCTGTTGGTGAACTGCAACCGAAGGTGTCCAACGAGGCTGATTTGCTTGCAGATTTAAAGTGACAGTGCGGGCATGCTGGAAACGGCTGACAGTTCGAATTTGCGAGTTGATACACTTGTAATTCACGGTCCTCTCGCATCGTTTTGACGTCGTTAACCCCATTAGCTTTATAGGTGACTGTACCAGTCTTCAATTCTCTTCTCCAGGCCGATCTCTTCTGGACAAGGTCTTTCCAAGTCTCCGGGTTGATATGGATTCGCTTCAGAGCAATTTTCAAAGTTTCCTTCTATCGGTGTTTTTGTCTTCCTTGTCGACAAATAACCATGGCGACATCTCCATAGAGGAGTCATTAAGGTATTCGTTCGTCGAAGTGACCGCACCAACGCAGTTTCAGTTGTCCCAGCCTGGAGTGGATTCTAAAAATTTACATCCATTCCAGCACTTAGGTATCGGGGATCCGGTCCTGAAATCGCAGCTTTAGTCTTCTGTAAAGCAGCTGAGATTGAAGTGGTCGAGCTTCCTGGCACTGCGACAGATTTGCGCGTCTTCATTTCACGCGAAGTTGGCCGAAAGTTTGGCTCGTTTTAGTGATCTGGTTGGCCACTGCTTTTTCGATTCCGATGCGTGAGACATTAAGCTGCCTAGGTCGTCGATGTAGTCCACTATCTTCAGTTTGGTGCCGTAAACATGCATGACATAAACACTTTACTCAGCATTTGGTGGCCTTTGAAACATGACCACGGTCTTGCTTGTGTGGATTGTAAGTCCGAAAAGGAGGTCGGATAGAGAGGAAGAGATTCGTGCACCATTGCATTTCTGCCTCAAGCATAGTCGAGTATGAAATTGTCCGCGAAGAGAAGGTCGTAACGGGAGCTGTGGATACACGCGAATGGAAGTGCATCCGCTGATGATTAAATTGTTGGCTATTAATCCTGTTGGGAATGCGAATTCCAGAACGTTCGTCAAGCAGCAATGCCGACAGCATAGGTCTGAAGAAGGTAAGCACATGGCCCAGCCCTGCTTCACTCTGTTGTTCAGTGCGAATTCATGTAAGACGGCTACGTTGTCCGTGACACGCGCCATCATTCCAGCACAGAGATGACACCAAATCTAAATAAATGTTCTGGGACAGCCGGATTTCTGCATGGTTTTCGCAGTTTTTCGCGATTCAGTGTGTCAAAGGCTTCCGTCAAATACGCGAAGAAAGTGTAAAGGTTTGCCCGACCGAATGGTTTCTAGGAAGAAGTGCGGGAGTCGAGGTTGAGTATGTTCTCCACTTGAGGGAAATGATCGACGGCGACGTTGGGGATGGCGAAGGGGCTGCTGAGAACTCGGCCCAGCGCTTTTGAATTCTCGCATTCTCAGTGAGTAGGGTAATCCCGTCGGCGCAGAGAAGAGGTGCAGTTCTTTTGGCTGTTGGACTGTAAACGGTCCTACTCCCAGCGAAATTGTTCTTTCATTCTTTGCGGTCCGCGTACCCTCGGATTTCTTTGGTCGTGCGAGCCATCCAAGCGTCCTGCATTTTCCGCAGCCGCTGTTACACAAGGCGGCAACTTCGGTAGAATACTGGTTCGTTTGCGTCGGTAAGGAGGTAAGCATAGGCTTTGTGCAGTCAGTTCTTCTCAGAGTGCAAGTTTCCGATAGCCGCCTCGTCGTCGTCGTCGTCGTCATCGTCGTTGTCGTCAGAGAAGTCCTGGTTTTGATCACGTGCACGGTCGAGGACATCCGGAGCAGTTGACTCTACTGTGTCCCTCGGTTGACACATTCGGTTTTCTATGAAAGCGTCCTCGTCGTTGACGACTGGAGGCTGTTTAGCAGCCGAGTTTTCTTGTAACTAAGGTGGAAAAGGTAAGCAGGCACATCCACAAGAACAGTATTCCACTAACCTGGTGGTCGCTTACCTTGAGATTTTCCCAGTGGTTGTATGCGGGCCCTCAACTTCGAGATGACGAGACGATGGCCGTTCCACGCCTCGGTACCCGGGATCGCATTTGTCACCAAAAGGTCCGGCTGGTTTCGCATTCGGAGGAGGAAATAGCCCAGCAGGTCGCAGCATCGCGACCCAAAAGTCATGTATATCGCATTCTTTCCCGTCGGTAGGTGGAAGAAAGCGTTGGCCGAAATAAGGCCATGCTCTGTACAAGTTCGCAGGAGGAGCAAGTCATTGTTGTTAAAGCCATCATGACCATGAGAAACGAGCACTCCAATCCAGACAGCATGATTTTTGCCAACACGGCGTTGAAGTCACCAAGGACAATCAGAGGCGTGCAGGTCCTTTTAAAATTTGTTTCCGTCTTGTCAGAAATAGCCATTGGTGAGGCATTCACAATGATGATGGTATTGTATTTGGATCACCGGAGAGGCAGACGGAGGCTCATCAGGCGATCGTTGATGTCGTGCAGCAGGCAGGGCAGTCGTCCCGCAATGTCGTTACAGATGGCAAAGACAATGCCCGCGTTTCATCGTTCTGGCTCTGGGCGACGGTTCCAGAAGGTGTGGCCGACATCCACCTTCCCTATTTGATCTTGTCCAGAGAACCTGGCCTTGCTAAGTGCAGCGACGCCCACATTGTAGCGCGCTAGTTTTCGAGCGAATGACACCTTTCTGTGTTGGTTCCTTTGCTGGTTCCCACTGAGATTGCTTTAAATGGAACGAACATTCTAGGCTGCCAGAGTGGACGACATCATCCAAGCTGTTTGTGGCCTGGGACGGCGGCGAGTAGGAGGACGAAATTAAAGAGAATTGTTTCCTGATTGATAGTTTCAACCGTATGTATTTCATTTGCACGCAAATGTCCTGATCCCAGCATTTGTTTACGGTGCGGCTTCCGGTCCCATCCCCCCACGGGAATCCTGGGCAGCTGCCGAATTGCACTATAGGTTACATATTGGCTTGGTAAGAGAACGATCCGATTGGCGGAGGTCGCCCACCTGATTGTATGTCGTCCTCGCTGTATAAATTTTCGGCCGTCAAGAAAGCGATTAGACTAGTGAGTGTAGAGAAGGATAGACGAGGGGAGATGAACTGATTTGCCGGGTGTAGGGACAGACCCAGAAGGCCTCACCTGGTTTAGCCCGGCAACTGATGTTTGGTCGCTGGGTAAAGCCTAACCTGAGGAGTTACAAATGCGAGTGGATTGTTAGTTAATAGACACAGGGCATAA
>CACRXP010000412.1:315570-331256 GCA_902702965.1 Spirometra erinaceieuropaei | reverse complement strand
TGGACTTTGTATGATATCTCTTTAATGGCATAGAAACATATGTGACTTTCATTACGCAGAACGCAAGCACCTTGTAGAGTGAAATGACTAGGCGCTAATGCAACGAATAATCAGGCTCCAAATTATTTGGTAATTAAAAAGCTTTTTAAAAATCTAATTATAATCCTTTTATAGTATGAAATATAAAGAAGACATGATTTCCTATTGATTGACTTAAAGAAAGCAAATTTTTGCTCATGTTTTCTATAAAATATATTTGAATTTGCAAGACCATCGAAAATCAGTGGGAAAATGCATGCTACATAAGTAGTCATTTTTTACCAAGCACGTTTTCTACAGGAGATTGAAAAGAAGTGCATTTCAAAGCCAATATTCTGCTGAGTCCGAAATGTTATAAGAGTATGTCTTAAGATAATCAATATTACAACCGCGACCAGGCAATCCTTCCATATCAAAAACGCATTTCAGAATTTCAGTCAACATTTCATGAGATCGGTCACTCACTGTACAAATGCAGCGTTGTTTTCTTATTTGTGAGTCACACAAGATCGTAGTTAATGAAGTAGTAAAATATGCTACTAATTACCATAAAGGAAACCAAAATTGACGATAGTACATATAAAGACAAACGAATCTTAGGCCTGACAACGAGACACTTTTAATATGGTCAATAAGCCGCAAATGTCATTTCGATAAAGCACTTTTCTATTAGTCGAAGTAAGCATTAATAATAGCATTTTGTCAAAACATACTGAGTTTAAATGTTAAATACGTCTTCTCATACTTGTTTACCGTGGTACTTCCCTCCATGGAGGAACAGGCATAGAATAAAATTAGAACAGAACCGTTCGATTTTAGTATGCACTGAGGATGATTTTTCTGTTTGGTTCCAACGTAACCGTGCCAATTACTGTTTGATGTGCAGGTATTAAAGAATCTAATAATAAATATTTTCGAACGATGTGGGAAAAGGATTGACTATTGATAAAACCATCAAAAGAAAAACAAATTCCCCGCAAAAAATAACGTTTTATTTTGTACAGAAAATAAACTCTTTTGGTTAAATTATGGAACTTTATAACTGGCATTTGTTCGGTTCGTAGGAAAAAAACATGGAAGAGTTTTTTGCATCACATTTATTAGATCGTCATTTTAGGTGGCATCACTTCGCCGGATCCTTTATTTGGCTTCTGTGTAATCTCATGCATGCGAGATCCCAGCTTCCTCACTCTATTGTGTGAGCAGCAAGCAAGTTTTGAGCGATTTCGGCATACGATGGAAGATTGCTATCAGTCAGTTCGCCACGTCCGTTTAGTGTCCGCATCAGACAGGCGACGGACTTGAACAGCAAACTGATAGAATGGACAAGGAAGACGCAGAAATTCAAACTTACGGAACTCCATCCTCACGGCAATAAAGAGCATTTTCTCACGAAAAGCAATTCGACAAGATTTTAAAAGACCCGCATACATCAAACGTCGTGCCCCAATGACTGTGAAGTAATGGCGTGATAACGCGGCAGGTTAGGCCTTCTTACTATAGCATTTGTGACACTTGCACCCCCTTGGGATTCGAGTGAGACGATTCCTGTTTCTGTCAAAAAACGGCCTCCTGTTGATCGCGTAGGCGGACACTGTATGTGGGCCTGCCTTCCGTTGTCCTGATTCTGCCTCGCTATCGGAAGGAAATTTGTTTGCGGAGAAGAGACTGCAACCGATGCGCCGCCAATTTGCTACGGTTATGAACCAATACGCACGTAAGTCATCAGCATTTATGAACTAATGTCTCAGGGGCGCGAGGCTACTGACTCATGCTGCACTTAGTAATGTGTAACGTGGTCGGTAGCGACATGCACAAATAGCACCATTTGAAATTGCATGTATAGGGATCATTCAGTAGATTAGACTATAAGCTCACCGGAACACAGGCAAGGCGATGGATCTGAACGTAAAATATAACTTAACTGTGATGCCGGGCCTCGTTATAATGGCTGTCAAAGACAAGCTTTAATTGAGGTTACTAGTTAAAATAGTTCCATTGTAATTAGAGACTAGAACATATACTTTGCCGTGCTAACACAGATAATTGGGATGCTAGTTCTGGTTTAATTGTCGTAACCATTAACATTTTAGAGCCGCATCGCCAAGGCAGGACGTAATTGCATATTTTCGCTCGTGAATCAGAATAGATCGGTACACGTCAATGATATGTGACTAACGTGACGTGGACTAACTACAAATATCAAACATAGAAAAGGTCTACCTGGATTGTCCTGTTTTGGTAGCATTCCCCAAGCCATTAAGGTTACGACAATTATTACCAATAGGACCCAGTTTTAATTATATTACTGAACACCCTTCCTTTTTGCTGGATAGGTTGTGCTCAGAGGAAACCATTACACCAGATAGGGTGATTGATTTACTAAATCTCCTTCGAGCATTCGTGGTGATTTTGCGATGTCAAACTGGTAAGAGCGAGGCGCTTATATTGCATTTTGTTTTTTGTCAATGATAGCCTGTTGTTTCCAGATAAAAGATATCGCCCACGCTGAGTTTACCTCTTAGTAAATCTACGAACCAGCATTGCCATCTGTAAATGCTGAAGCGACTGCAAGGGACAGTGAGAAAAACATGACCAAAAGTTTGACGACCGGGGAGTGGTGGTTTCATAGTGACAATGCACTGAGCTTGCCCCTAAAAGATTATGGAAAAAACGGAAAAAGGAAATAATTATATAGTCTCATTAAAGAGGAAGTCCTCACCAAATTCACTTGTTGTAGAGGGAACGTTTTCGATAAAGTCCGGAAGATCCCGAGCCAAGGTCACTTACTGGAGCTTGTTGCTCGGATGAATTCACGTCCCGTTAGATATGACTGAAGGATATAAATAGTTCGTGCCGATTGACTTGCATGGGTTGAGCCGCATGAGTGCAATCAACGAAAAAATGATACCAAACAGCAGACGGAAATAAAAGGCACGCCTTTTCGGGCATACGAATAGGTTTACGGTGGAGTTTCACAAATGTATGTAAAACGGAAAGGTTAAAGGTTTTCAGAACGTTGTTGATTTTTTGAAGGCATGACCGGCGATCCTTAGCGGCAGTGGAACATAATAATATCGAGCCTGTTTCGGTAGTGAAAACACGTCAGCACATATGCACATCGTCAATTTAAAAATATTTTAAAAGAAATTAATGATTAGGAAACATCATTGCAAAGAAAAATATTTAAAAAAATAATCAAACGAGTGGTACCGACAAAGACGATGGAGACCAGAGTGGCCTTTCTGGGTTATTAGCCGCCATCAGCCAGCTATGCCCAATTCCAAGTGTGCATCACTTGAGATCTGAGCCTAACATGTTTGTTCATAAGGTTTGACACTCTACCATCAAGTCTTAAGTAATCAACACTTACATTTGTGTATGCCGGGCTAATGACGCCTAATAAGACAGAAGTGGCCATTCTGTTCTCCGTTGTCTTTGTCGGAACCATCACAATTACATCAACTGCTAGTCACTGTGAGACCACCCTCGAGGATACTAATATGAGCACGGAACGAGCACGATCCTTAGGCTGAGCAATGGGCACCCACCTGTCATAAATAATCCAAGTCAATATTCTAATGAAGGGAAATTAATGGCGCGACCAGTGCGAGCATAGATTTCGAAAATGTGCCTGAAATTATGCAACTGGATCAATGACTGGTGACCTTTATATTCCTAAAATGTTAACTCTGGGTTATTCGCAGAGGTTATGCTTGCATGTGAATGAAGTCATATGCAGAGATGACGGCTTGATCACTTGTGCTGGAATGCTACATCCTGACGATTCAAACATTCGTCTGGACCCATCATTAGTAATGATACCTAATCAGGGTAATGGATTACCATGTGTGGCTGTATTTCTGATATGCGGTTGAAGAGCGCCCACATTTTTGCCAAAGTTGGCGACCAGCTTCGGTGGTCGCAATTGGTACGATAATAACTTGCTTAGTTGGAACAGTCGCGTCCGTCAACGCTTTTTTGATTGCCGACCCAATTAAACATGAGGGTACGACAGGATCCTGCCGCAGAAACTGGCCCGATTCCGCATAGAGCAACATCATCGACTAAGACAAGGAAGACTCGGGTGGACATTTCTGGCCAGTTGGCCGTCATCAGGCAGTCGCACTAAAACATGAGGTGCGGAAAACCTGGCACTTGATCACACGCCCTGATGGTTAGACGTCCTACGTCTCTAAATACTGAACCACGGGCTCATTTTTCAGTCCGATGCGATTGGTAATACACAATGGTAGAGGGAATCTCACCGACCATGTTACCCAACTCACAACCCCATTCCTCATATTTTATAGTGAAAGTTAAATTATCTACACATGAAATAATGGTAGGTGGCGCTCACTGATCGTTCATACGGAACTTACTCGTTCCGTTGTGCCTTAAGCGCTCTCTCTCGAGCCCAACCAGCAGTCGCACAGCGGCGCATGATATATAGGCAGAATAGTATTACCGACAAAGTCAAGGGAGACTGGAATGGTCATTTCTGGCTTATTAGCCGTCGTCAGCTAGCCAACGGGCTCGTGGCCCGGTGGGTAGAGGGTGGACTTCTAAACCAACAGGTCGCGAGTTCGAGGCTCGGGTGATCCACACTTCGGGTTTGGGTATGGCTGGCTGACGACGGTTAATAAGCCAGAAATGGCCATTCCAGTTTTCCTTGTCTCTGTCGGTAATGGCATTCCGCCTATATATATCATGCGCCGCTGTGCGGCTGCTGGTTGGGCTCGAGAGAGAGCCCTTAAGGCACAACGGAACGAGTGAGTTCCGTATGAGCGATCGGTGAGCGCCCCTACCGTTGCATATTTGAGATCGAGAACCGACAGGGCAACGGGCTCGTGGCCCGGTGGGTAGAGGCGTGGACTTCTAAACCAACAAATCGCGAGTTCGAGGCTCGGGTGATCCACACTTCGGGCTTGGGTATGACTGGCTGACGACGGCCAGTAGGCCAGAAACGGTCATTCCTGTCTCCCTTGTCTTTGTGGGCAATACTATTCTGTCAGTTACAGAAATAATTCAGTGAAAAACATGGAGTTCAGTCTCCGGGACATGAGTTGCTAGGGTCAGACCCAAAAGGTCGATAAATAATTGAGTTGGAGGCAATCAGTATACGTGCATTTGGCAATGTAATCGAAGATGCGAGTTTGTGGAACCAGTTGATGATAAGATGAAGCGACCGCTAGAACAAGGGATTTATTCGCCTGATGGTTCGAATTCTCACTTGAACCCATCATCAGAGACAGTGGCAGAAAAGGGTGACTCGTGTACAGGAAGTTGCAATATTCATAGGAAGCAGTCGCTATGCTACCACATACCTATAGTAATTAACCGATGTCTCTTTCATTAAGGATAGTTGCCCGTTGGTGCGCTATCAACAAGCACAATTAAACTATCATCAAGCAATTAGCGCACCAGCGGCCAACAATCCCTGATGAATGGGAGCGCGATTAATTACTATCGGTTTGCGGTAGCATAGCGACTGCACGAGTCACCCTTTTCTGCCGCTGTCTCTGATAATGTGCTTAAGTGAGAATCCTAAAGTTCTGGCGAAAAAATCCCTTACTGCAGCGATCGCGCCTTCTTCTGGCATACTGTACATAAACCGCGTAATGTCCACTCCCCAAACAAGTAGTACTACTACCAGCGTAAAATGTATATGGCAAACCATTATATCGTACTTTTAGTAAACACCTATTTCGGGAGTACAGTATAATAGATTTCCCAAACTACTTGTTTGTAGAATGGACATCGTGTGGTTATTCCACAGTAGTTAATCGTCTTTGACTTAATTGTTGATTGAAGTTTCTGGGTCTGACCTTAAAAAACCATATACCGGACACGTAACTCCATGTCCTGCACTATGGGATTTTAGTTAGTACCTGTGTCGGGAGTACGATATAATACGCGCACTATTCCAATCGAGTATAACGGTATTTTCATACCACTTTTAGCAGTGTATTATTGCAAAAAACTGCTCTTGTGCTAAAATGGCTGTTAATTGTTTGCTATTGTTGTGCATAAGGGCAACACAAACGACCGTTCTATGAGGAGGCATTAAAGCATATCGTAGCAAGAAGAGGTCTTTCAGGGTTCTGCGATATCCCAGTAAAGCCTATTTTTGTCAAACATGTCATTCAGCTGAGTAGAGAAGTACCCCCTGCATCGATACAACCAGCCGTGTCCTGAAGTTTCACCCGTCACAAGTGACCATCTCCAGAGATTGTCTACGAGGTGATTGGTCCGGAACGCCGCACGTAAATGCACTTAATTGTAAAGCACGCTCACATTTACAGCTGAAAAAAACAAGTCAATTTGACAGTTTCTGACCACGGGCGTAGTGTTTGATAAAATACATGAGCACATCCACAGGAGGTGGATTTAGGCTAGAGCACCTGACGAAGTTTTCGTAACAATCACATAAACCCGCACGTCCATTTTACGCAAGAATTAATCAACCACTTTGCAGTCTGCTGAATCAAAAATCAGATGCGTCCAGATAGGTGATAAAATGCCAATTCACTGGACCAACGTCATGTTTTTTATACAGCAAGAAAGGTCAAGTGTTGATCGTGCTCTTTTTCTTCTCCATAATACCCTAGTGAACTGTTCGAGTATGTGAGTGATATACAGTACGACAAGACAGTTAGTAAATGACCATAGTATGCACGTCTTGCGCATATGGACACATACACTCTCATTTGATATTTCCAACGATGGCGAACTATACAGCATACTTGACCGGTGGCCTACATGCAAACTCGTACGACCGGTGTGGTTCAATTTTAACGGAACGTGGAAGATGGCAGGTTTATAAGAAATTAAAAGTGATATTTTAGTGGCCGCTGCACAGTTGACTGGGTAGAGAGATGCGGTGGGTGAGTGTACAGTGTGGGTCCATTCCCCGCACTTGTCAACTGACCGGCACGGACAGCCGCTTGAGCCTGAGAATGGGGTAGATATGAAAGGACGATGACTCAGCGCACTTTTTCATTGTAAACAATCTGACGTGTTTAAAGCTGTAACGGTGCGCCAAAAGCCGTGGCACTGAAGGGTACCAGTTGACAGAAAACTTGGACATCGCAGTCGGCGCACTGTATTGTGTTTGTGTGGAGTGATCGGCCGATTGTGTATAAGTTAGGCTACAATGACCATTTCTTAGTTCGTTCTTTATGACACTATTTTTTCGTGGGATCTGAGGGAGGTGTGACTGCACGCTTGCGCGCATCTTCGGTCACGTCAGACTCTTTTGTTCATTTTGGTTAAAATCCAGATTATGTGTTTTGTGGACTAGGTGGTTTGTAGTGGAACGCGTACGCGCGGGCTCGTCTCTGCCATCCATGCACCCTCCCGCCTCCAGTTTTCGTGACGATGTCTTGTCATCGGTTCAAGGCGGACAGTCTTATGTACTTATTGTTTGCCCTGCCCTCGACTGTCTACTCGGCATTAAATAGAGTAGCTTGGTTTATTTATAATACTTACTGTGATTCTATACACCACAAACATATTTTGGATTTATCCTTCCGACAATGGAAGTTATTGAATACCCCACTGTATTCCTTTACGTTAAAATTTTGTTAACTTTTACTTCATGCTGTCGTATCAACATTTGTTTGTTTTTTTATTTCAGCCTGCCTGTCGAATCCATTAGTCAGGCATTATTAATCCATTCATGCTACATTACTCAGGCACACATCAAATGCAAACCCAATGAAAGAATTTGACGTGCTCACCAGTCTTCATTAGATTGACTATATCATCCCGCGCCAGAAAGTCTTTATATGAACGATAACTGTGAGTATCTTTGGGTAATCGCCTAGGTGAAAACTGCAAAGGTTTAAATGTGTGATAAGCCTGGGCTAAGGGCCCCATAAGTTGTCTTCACTACACACTCGATGACAAGAGCCGGATAGTAAAGAGAAAATACAGACGGGATATTTTTATCGTCAGTAGTTATGTGGAGATCCGTAGAATCTAATCTTTGTAAAGTAAATCTGGAATGGACGATTATGATTGTCAGACAACAACTTTAGGATGTAATTTAAAGTTTTGATATATTTAATTTTTCCTCGGTCCGATACAAATTAACATTAGGCTATATCTAGATATTACTTTCGTTTTCAGTCTTTGAGAAATTTTGACTTTCCAAATCTGTGGTAGGCGACTGAACCGAAAAATGCTTCAAGCGTTTGGAGGAGACTATTTATCAGAGATTTGTAGCGACAAAGGCATTTGTTGTTGCCGGATATCCGTAGTTGCCTGGCCTTTCAAAATCCTGTGGTTTTCCTCTGTCTAGCGATGCATCGGCAAATTGAGAAATCAAGGAACAGAAATCACGTACCTGTTTACACGATGGCTGTACGTATACCATCTGAAATCATTCAGCTCGGGCGCTTTTGATATTTATTCTGTAGGGGTTTGTCTAACGCCAACAAATGTATAAACCACAAAATGTTTAAGCCTAGCATATTTGTTTATACTGGCTAACTAGAAGTATGCCTATCTATAGAGGTTTGACTATCACGATTAGGGCATTGCTCGTGAGACTGTCAAGATGTCTGCTTAATGTCCAAAAGTGCAGAAAAAATGGGGTAAATTTAATGCAAAATGGATTAGCATCGAGGGTGCATTTTCACTTTGAAAGGTTGCCATAAGATTTTTGTACGCTCCATTAGGGTATCAGTCACTGAGTGCAAAGACTTAGATGACAATATTCAACTCTCTCCGTGCGTTTGGCCGCGATTAGTAATTTGTGCTAAACGGGCTAATATTGCCTTACGCCCACTCCGTTGGAGTGTATACAAAGTATACATGTCGTGCATATTGGTGTCAGGTAGAAATATCGGCCATCCCCTGGCAGAACTGCTGATTTCTAGGGAACCCAATGCGTTTTGGTGCATGCTTTCGGTTCATCGCGAATATCGCCTAACACTTGGTTACTTAAGAGATGGTATTTCTATTTCTTTTGATGACCGGCATTCACTTTTTGAGAATGAGGGCCGACAACGTTAACGATATTTCGACGTACAGACACAAAGAACATACCATGTGCACCAAAAATATTATACGCTTCTAGAAGTGATTTTACAGTGGCCGTTATCAAAAATTCGGCTATAAATGGTCAGTGTAAGGGGTGGATTCCCCAATATCTCTTACCATTTTCGCTCTCTAGTTGACGTCATCGATAGCCCTTCCATAAATGTGCAAATGCTGCATCAACTACAGATGAGAAATATCAACGGTTAGGTTCGTATATTTATAGTTTGGTAGTGATGGGAAAGGTGCATTTTACACGAAAGTAACAGCCAGATTATATAGATCAAGTGATAATAACTGAAGCTATTTGATTGACAATGTCGCTGTTATGACGCGGAAGGCTGGTAGGACAGGAATAGAGCCAGTTAAGAGGACAAGCAGTTTATTGGAACTTGCGGACAGTAGGGGGTTCCAACTCGTAAGAAAGGTGTGCTATTTATATTGGCTCCCGTGCGTTCTGGAAAATTCCGACCAATGACGTGCCAGCCGTTCTAGAATGTTCCTGCCCCGAGCGTGCTGGTCGCTGATTGGCCACCGCGTGCGGAATAGCCCCCCGGCCATCCATTGATTGGACCGCACAGGTGAGCTAAGCCGCCACGCCTGCTCGGCGCTGCAGTGCGCGCCGGTCGTTCGACTAACTTCACGCGTGACTCACGTCGCCGGCTTGGTTCCCTGTTTAGCGCCTTAGGCCGTGGCTCTACGCTGCTTTCATTCTCCATAACAGTCGCATTCTTTCTGACGTCGCTCTTAAGGCCTCCTTAAAGCTATACTCATCATTTCTAAGCGGTCGTTGAGTCCATGATATGACAATATTCTGCGCCAGATGAACCTCTGTTAAGAGTGTGGATTATTATGAAATAAAAAGTATAATCTCACGACCTACAAAAATTTGCAAGTAACTCCCAAAAATATCACGAAGTGCAAAATTTGATATGCATACTTAGGACCTTTAATCTACTTAATCGGTGAGACTGCGTTAAGTCTAGTTACGCTGAGATCCAGACGGTGGAATAATTCAATCTGGAAGCAGCAACTCGATTAATATTACACGAATTCAAAAACAATTGGGAAGCAAATTTATGTATGGAGATGCAGAGAAGATACAATTTAGGTCTAAAAATGTGATCATAGACGAATAAAGTTTACTATTCCAAGTATGACTTAAGATTTGGCAGTTTGAATGCCTACAGTCGGCGGTTGTCCTTTGTTACCAAAAAATGAACACCAACCTAACACAACTTTAAGAAAGACAAATTTGAGGGACAATAAAAATTGCTGGAAAAGCACGGAAGCATGTGCTGCTTAATTATGTTATAGGATATCCGTGCAATCTTCAAAACCTGCAGTGGAGGCTTGGTCCTAGATCCCTCGGGCATGCTGCAAGTCATGATATGATATGGTATCATTGGCGAACCTTGGTATGAAATCAATGAGAAGAACACACATGTAGTACGAATGGGTGAATCTCTGTCATTCAGCGAAATGACCCGAAAAGACTATAAACACCGGGTGGTATTTTAGCGTCATTTGCAGATTGACTAGGCATTACGACAACCCTTGAGCAGAAAATTATTTAGTTTTATATTTTGGCAACATTGCACGTGCTCATCGGAATTTATTTGATAAGAAAAGCTTTAAACCGCTTAAAATATAGGTCCACTTTCTTACAAAAAACTGGAACATATTGATCGCAAGAAAAATATTGTCAACCCGCATACATTTAACATGACTGCCTTTCGGCGCATACATGACCTGCATAAACTACGTCGTAAGATTGGTGGAGCCTTGTTTCGCAACGCTTTTGGAAATAGATTAGTGGCAGTGGTTATGAGTGCGTGCATAATGTGCCAAGGAGCCCGTTATAAGCTATCGAAATTCTATTTTGCGGTGTAGAATGTTCGCAATGAATTTGCCAGCGGATAAACATTCCTCATACATGAATGGCCTTTAAGATCCGAGCTTGTTTGTGAGGAGGTACGTCTTGCCGGTAATTTTACAAAATGTAAATAGATCGATCTTCCCGCGAGTCAATTATTTCCGGCCAAAAATATTCTTATTTGGCGATCCAGATTACTCGGCCCAAATACTGCCTTGCCATGAAAATTCAAGCGAGCCAAACATCTACGAAGGTAACACCTGGAGGTATCTTGTTATTTTATTACTTTTTATTTATTCATGACAGCGCTTTCTGAGAATTCAAAAAACGTTTTGATACCCACTGATCCCGTCGACAAAAAGGCAATAAGTGGACATTAATTCTGAGCATGCCTTTCGTGCATAGAAAGAACAAATTCTTTTTCGCACATCTTCTAGCCACTAAGCGTTGGATTGGTCAGAAGAGGGATGATCAACAGGTAGTACGGTGACTGCAGTGCAGCAGTCGACTTTAACAATCCTACACAAACAATGGCTTGCAAATGAAAAAATAGGCAGTGTGTTTAGCCCAACTTTGTAAAATGACTACTGATAGCTTTGGACAGTTCAGACTCTGAAACTTTCATATGGACCACACCAGCACGATAAGGAAATCAAGAAATTGGCGGCGGATATGTTTTTATGTCGACCGCCCTCTGTGTTTTAGAGTATGTCGATTCGGTAAATATATGTGTGCATCTGACTGCATCTTGGCAAATTGTGGATATCAGGCATATTTTCTACTGAAGCTAATGTACATTGGGTAAACGGCTCATATCGACTGTCTAGGAGGTCTTCCTACAACTTTACAATGTCTTTCCGAGTAATTCGTAAGCTGGGAACGTTTCGTTTTGAGCTCGTACCGTTCCTTTGTTGTGAATAAATCAAAGGCGTGCGGTGAATACTGCGACAATAAGCACATCGATCTTGGTTTATCGATACAAACCGAAGGCGTGCAAAGGATCTTTTAGACGCAAACGCATGACGATTATTATTGTGAATGCTCTCAAGAGAGGGCAAACAAATTTTGTGTAAGTTGAGTTTGACAACGAGGGTCGACGTCGGCTACTCATGACAGGGCAGCATTTTGCTTTTATATTAACTTAACGAGGTTTTGAAAGAGGGTTTGCCAACATTAAACAATTTGACACCCGTAAATGCATATGCCCTCTGAGACAAGATGAAATATCCGTATTTTCGCAAGGGACCTGGGGAGAATTCTACACTCCGATTGTGTACCTTTGACGGACGAACCTGCACGAAGTGATCACATTTAGTTAAAAGTCTAGGAAAAAAACAGCGAAAATCGATAAAGACAAGTCTCCTTATTAGCATTCAAACTGACCGGTTGTTTGCAATTTTAATTTAAGTGAGCGTGCTCTGAAGTGGACTAGCATATGCTTTAGATGCCCGTTTTCACAGTGCTGAGTAGCAGGACGGTCAAGCAGTTCGCCTGCGTCGTAGGTCACATGTAAATGTCCTGCAGATAGAGTAATACCCCGATAATTAATTGACTTCACATTGTTCCGTACGGGATGGGGCAGCATCGCCCACCGTGTGGGATGTGTTTATGATTGTCCATTCTAATGTAGACATATATACCACGCATAATAGTTCTTCTTGTACTGGTTAAACTTACGCTGTTTAAAATCATCAGAAAAGGTGACGATCATTACGAATAATACGCGTCTTTTTGTTTACCCTTTGCAAGCAAATCCGTCTGTATTCTAACATTTTTTTGCAATTAAAGTATTTTCTATTTAAAGGTACTGCAACGCTGATTTTGAGCGTTACCAGCTTTATCGTTGATCTACGCGTGAGAGCAGTGTGCTGAGGTTTGCGGCTTGAAAATCTGCGTTTTTATTGAAAACATTCGTTGGTGTCCTAAAGCGATCTCTTGTTCAAAAAGTGCAATTCCATTAGCTTGGATACTTATCTTAATTAGAGATATGACAATTATGCCATCCAGTCCCCAATTAAGTAGAATCTGGCAAAAAGCTAGCTCTTGGCGGACGGCTCATAGAGGCTGAAACAAAATACAAAAAGATCTCGAGAAATATAATTAGGCTACCGTATTCGAACTGTTGTGATTTCGTTCTTAGTATGGCTCGCCTCTAACACGTGAAATCACCGCATCTAGCAAGATATTCATCATTACTATAAATGTTAACTCCATCCCCGATTAGCATATTTAAACAAGGAGCGCACTTTATATTTTCTTTGACGATGACAACTCACACTGGTCTGCTTCACTGCTATACATAGACCTTTATTAATGCAATGGCTTGATGAAATATAATTAAAAACTTGCGTTTGCAAACTTTCTTTTCACATTTGTTAATTACCTGAGGGAAGTGTCTTGTCCATTCGGTTTTTTTGATTATCTGTGCTAACCCGATTCTAGATTTCCTTGCTCACTGAGCATTTAAATTATATTTATTGATCATGTCTCGTAAAACTGAAAATGTGCTATTATCAGGTTGACACCATCTGTTTATAACAGAAATTATGTAAGTATTAGAACAGTAGGCTTGGTTAGTATTACTTTTTAAGAAATGTTTCTTTATACAATCACATTAGTTTTCAGATCTCCGCAAATGACAACTTGACTTACGGAGATCAAACTTTAATTAAACGTGTGTCATGTTCATCAAATTGATTTTATAGTTAACCGCAAATAAAGTTGCGTTTTAAGCGTACGTTCGAAACATGTCGCCGGAAACAAGAGAAAACAATTCACACAAAGACGCAGCAGATCACTCTCGCGCGACTAAATGGAGCATTTGCATTGCGTATATGAACCACGGCCAGCAGCGGAGTGCTTCCAGATACAGCAGGGTTGTGAGAAGCGCTTAGTTTAGGCTCGTTTGATGGGAATTTCAACGCATCTTTTAGAAATACCAAAATATTTTGTCAAAGTTGCAATTTACTTCCTTATTTTTCGGACAAAATCGGAACAGCTTTCGTCTCATGGCAGTCATTAGAAGGATATTAGTTTCATTTGGGCTGATACCGTAGTATTCATTTTCATTTTAAAATTTATAATCCTCTAAGTTATATGTGTTTTTTTACATATACTGTGGTATATATTGAAAAACAGGCGACCCAAGTAATATAATTAGAAAGGTAAAGTTCTTTGGGAAATAGCAAAAGTTTATTGTTAATTTTCGGGACTGGTTCCCCAGCTCGTCTTCAGACAACGGGTGTGCAAAACAATCAACTTTAAGACTGAGTCTGGCAAAAGGATTGCATGATTGGTTAAAGTCGTCACCTCGAGATTAGTTGACTCCGTTTGAATCTGTCCTTAACTATTTTGTATGTAACATCTAAATCGATATGCCGGTTGATGCATGCCTTATCTGAGTGCATTGCCTCCAGGAATTCGCGGCCTTTCCTTGTTTGGCAGGCGTCAACAATGCGAGTGTTTTCCCGTGCGGATTTATGCCCAATGTCCATTGTGTGCATGGCCACCCGGGATAGCTGGTCGCGTCTCTTCACCGCTAACTGATGCTCATGTATACTGATTGGGATAGATTTCTTAGTTTAACCCCAATAAACGGCATCACAACTACAACATGGGATTTTTTGTAGACAACACGATTTCTTTCGAGGCAGTCGAACCATATCCTTAGGGTTTACAAGCTGTGTGCGTAAGGTAGTTGCCGGCTGGTGTGCTACGTGTATCTGGTACATTTTCAATTGTCTTCCGACAAGTTCAGATACATTTTTGACGAATGGGAGAGTTCGCCATGTGGTTGGTTTTGGTGCCTTAACGACCATAGAATTGAAAATACCTTATTCCTTGAGTTGCTGGAGCCGCATGCATTGACATTGAACTTTCTCCATGTATTAAAAATATAATGTTAATTTGGCTTACACTTCTGACAAACCACTCACACTTATCTTGGTAATAACGGTTAACCTAAAATTACTCATCCAACCTCTTTTTGAGCATCGAAACTTACCTCAATATTGAACAAAATTGCTATTGAGGACCTGACCAAGGTATGCGTGCACTGGTTAGATCAGTAAATACTTTTAGCTGTCAGACCGTAAACTAAAATCTGATCGCATTACACACCTCCGACTGATAATTTTGTTGAGGGCCACAGTTTGGTTGCCAGACGTATAAGTATTTCACGGGCAAGCATGTTAACGCGTATGCATTAAAAGGCTGCCCTAGATAATATTCTATTCAGTTGTCCGTTTTAACTTTTCTTTTTAGTTGAGATCTACTACATCCCACTAGCAATCAGATATCTACCTACAACGTCTGTTTGCGTGTTCGAATATTCATCATTAAGCCTAAGCTTGACGGTGAGGACGATACACGGCATAATTAGTTTCATAACTGTGCTTCCGTAGGATTTTCACGACCATTAAAGGAGATAACATATTCTTAAGTTGGGACTTTTAGAAAATAGTCAAATATAATATACTCCGGACAAACCCGGTCAAAAAATTCCGATTACCGTGCGATAGATATGCAGCTGACGTTTTCTATACAAACCGGTATAAAATAATTTCTAAATACTAGTTAGTTAAAAAACTTACTTGGATCTTCCCCTTCTTCTTGTTCCGCCTACATAAGATGGGCTATTTTTTCCGAATTCTATGACACTCGAAAAAAGTAGCGGATAGCAGGTTTGCATGGCGTAACAACGATTAAAGTGACAGCTAAATCATCT
>CACRXP010000412.1:239100-284231 GCA_902702965.1 Spirometra erinaceieuropaei | reverse complement strand
GAAATGTCAACTGAAATTCCAAAATGCGTTTTTGTTTCGAAAGACTAATTAAGTACGTTTGTGAAACTAATCATCGTGCAGCATAATTCTAAAATAAATTAGTTAGCTTAGGGTGTCGGCTTTTGTGAGAACTTCTTTATGGCTGCATGAAAGGACTATACTCTATAAAAAGTGATTGCTAAATTAGCGTACATTTTCTCCTTCATTGCCCACCTCTTCATTCATTCAAATATATTTTGTAAAAACGTCCATGGAAACATTAACTCTTTTATATATTTGGAAGAAATTTACTTCTACTTTACGCCTTATATGGAAAGAAAATGTATTGTTGATTTTTAGAAAAGTTTCTAATTGTGAGATGTTTTATTGCGCTGAAACGCCCCTTTATAGAACATCGTTTATCTGCAGTTAACAATGCAACTTCATATGCTTACATTATGGCTGCAATCTACTGCTAAATGTTACAAAACCGACATAGTGTCCTCTCAGTACCATAGAAAATAGAGTGGTTTTCCATATGCGGAGAAATTTGGCTTGTAGTTCGACAGCCCACAACGCAAAGTCAATGGCATGTCGGGTTTAAAATTAGTCAGTAGTTGGTAAAGCTTTTAAAAACCAAATTATACCGTTCCTTTAAATATAAAATTGGAAAAAGACGTCATTTTATGTAAGCATTCTAATAATCATATAACTTAATAATTAGGGATAGTGAAACTCATTGAAAAAAGCGCATGCAAAAAGGTAGTCATTGTAACCGGCTATAGCTCTTCAACGAAGCCGAAAAGAAGCTTGTTCAAAGGCCGGCATCCTGAGTCAACTGATGTATCGTAGAATTATGCTGCACAATTATTTGGTTAACAAACCCGTTTAATTAATATTTCCGAAACGAAAACCCATTTCGAAATTTAGTTGAAATTTCACGAGTTAGCCCACCTACAGTATGTGAACTGAAACTGTCTTAGTTACCTTACCATAGGATATCAATCAGTCATGGCTGCAGGACTAAATTTCGCGGACACCGTTAGCAGCTCTATAAGAAGTGTTCTGGGTTGCCCTTTTATGCTCGGCTAGCAGATATTTAATGCTAACGAATTTTAGCACAAACATTTCGCCTTAGTGGAATCAGCGGCCAGCAGCGTGTTGACATTTCGAAGTAAACATCCTTTATTTTACAATAGCTGGAAAATAAAAATGCCAACAACCTGTCAGGCGTCAAAATGATTGTATAAACAGCGTCGAACGTAGCCAGAATGTGGCGCCTGAAGGTGTAATCGCGATTATTCTATCCAAAAATTTGTATACCTTGTTTGCTCCCGTAAACAGTTATGCATTCAGGGAGAACCGTCTATCAGCTAGGTCAACCAGATATGCCAGAGACGCTGAGGGGCTCAGTGGTTTATCGGTTCCTCCGAATCAGACATCAACTTTGCGATTTTATTTCTGGTCACGCTTTCCCGATTCCGGCTGTCAGTAAGTGTATTCGCTTTTGTCAGAGACGTCAACCAGATCGGTATGCCAAATGGGTTGAATTGTGAAAAGAAATTCTGTCGAATTTAAAAGTAGTACTTGTTGAATTTTAGTCCTCTTCTGCTGCTTACACACTATGTTGGACTCCCTAGGGTATACTGTGTACAACCACATGAAAAAATTCATTCTGTATAATGCATGTCGCTTGCATGTTTGTTTAGGGGAAGCGGCCATTGTATTAGCATACGATATTTTCAGTTTGTGGTTTCGAAAGTATTGACTCACGTATAATAATTTTATTAGGACATACTAATGACTAACAACAGGGCAATAATCTACAAAAAACATATAAATCGAACATAAAGTTGTAAAATGGCAATATCGTCCTTGCCAACAGTCCTTTAAAATTTACGCAAACCTTTTCTTCTAGTCCTACCTCCTCAGCTTTGTAGTCAAACGACAATAAATTTGAGGGATCTGCATGTCATCCTAAAAAGGTCGTACATCTTGTGTATTTCCACAGACATAGGCTTGAACACTTAAACAAGTATTTGCCCTCTTTTCCGAGTCACATAAATTTTTAATTTACCTGGACGACTAGACTGAAAAATGAATACGATATGTAAGCGATAAAGGTAAGCCTAGGAAATGCGTATCTATATGTGCATAAAGTGCGACGACAACGCACACAAGCAGTGATTCATTTAAATGAGCCAAAACCTTCTTGTCGGTTTGGTATTTCTACGAGATGGAAAAAAGATGACCATAGTATAATAGCTATCAACAAAATGAAATCAAATGGTAGGGGCGCTCACCGTTCGTTCTTACGAAAGTCACCCGTTTCGTTGTGCCTTAAGGGCTCTCTTTTGAGCCCAACCAGCAGCCGCACAGCGGCACATGATATAGGCAGTATCGTTTTATCGACAAAGAGAAGAGTGACTAGAATGCCCATTTCGGGCTTATTAGCCGTCGTCAGCCAGTAATGCCTAGCCGCGAATTGTGGCCCAGTGATTCGAGGCGATCGACTTCTGACAAGCAGGTCGCAAGTTCGAGCCTCGGGTGTTTCAAACTTCGGGGTCACGTATGACTGGCCGAGGAGGGCTAGTAAGTCAGAAGTGGCCATTCCAGTCTCCAACGTCTTTGTCGGTAAAACCATCCTGCTTTTAAAATGAAATATACAACACATTACTTGTTAAGCACTCGATTTTCTACATATACGCAATTTATAAATACATGAGATCAATATTGACAATTTCATAACACGTTCAGTAATTTATTGCTTCGGGCGCATATTTATAATCGCAGAACAAAGCGTAAAATTACGCAAAAACAGCCAAAACAGCCGCAACTCAAAAAAAGACATGTTCTTTCGCTTGCTGTACAAAAATACCTGTTTTTTCTGAAATGATGAATAATACGACTAAACATGTCAGTTTGTTCCAAGCCTTACAACATAAAAGTATAAAGTACACAGAAAGCTGCCAAGAAAGCGTAGTATTAATGCACTACATTAAAGTGTACCGTATTAAAAAGGCTTCCAACTGATTGAAAGGCCTAGGTGAAATTAAATAAGGAATACTCACACTAAAAGTTCGTTTTCCAAAAACCATTAAAAATGTAAACCTAAAAAGCCTTAGTTGACGTTGTAAAAAGTTTGTAAGTTCGTCTAACATAAGAGCTTAAAGAACATACACAGGGTTATGGAGAAAAAGGTCTTTCACATAGTCCAATGTATGTTAAGTCTTAAAAATACTAACCTCTTCTTAGGTCTGCCCGTAAAGTCTAGCAGGTAATGTTTTATACTCCCGTTACGGTGCTTATGTAGCAAGATTAAACAATTGTCTTTTTAATCGGCGTGAACCTTCAGGAATGCGATATATAAAAATAAAAAATCACTTCTCGTAACATCCACATAAAACGACACTTGCCGTCAAGCAGGTGTTTAGTACAAATACATTATAAAACACTCATTTTATGGATTAGGTTACTCGGGTTATTAAATAATGGCCTTACACATTTCGTACATTTGCCATCCGATTTATTTGTCACCTTCTATGAACATAAGTTTCACTATTTCAAAAATCGTATTTACTATGTCGACCTGCTTTTCTTACACACATGTAATCCTCGTCCTTCATAAAGATATCGTTTTAACATATGGGATATTTGATTCGATTTATTTACATAAAGGTCACCTATTTTAACCAAGTACCTTATCGACATTTCAGCTTAGGTATATGTTTTTTAAAGGTTAACATGAAATCATGCTCTTCGTTGTGGTAACTACTTAACTTGCATGGGCATATAAACCATTATTCCGTCTGGTTTGTGATTTGCCATGCACATCATAGTCCCGTTGACACTGCTATTGTTTTTCGTTTACCTCGAATGGTCTATGGATCAAGAGCGGCGAACCGAGATGGAAATATTTATTTCTACTTCGGAATCAGAGCAGAATCATAATGGTTGCCTCCTCTTGTTATCGCGATTCAGTGAGCCGGCTACAGCCCTAACCAGAATTTACTTCGCAGTTTTTTTACTTAGACTAATTGCATTAATCGAAACTATATAATCGACATTTATGTTGTTAAAAGTCATTAAGGTCCAATATATTGTCAGGCGGCTGTTTCAAGATGTAGATGCGTAATGTCACCTGCAATAAACTATGTTTAAATATAAGAAAATAAAAAGCATACAGTAAGCATGCGCACGCTTTCGCAAAAATGTAGGGAAAAAACGTTCCCTGTTTTTTTAAACCTTTTAATATAAGTGATAATTATGATATTAGCTAAATGCAGCAATTTTGTTGGGCAGTTCGGGACCTTTTACCTGATATTAGATATGCTAGTTAATTTGTCTAAAATATGTTTTGTTCTGCTGTAACATGTCTTTGAGTGCAAACCAAGGCACCTGTAAAGATCGGTTTTTTGTACATTTATAACAGTTTGGCCGGATTGTGTTTGCATGATATGAAATCCTTTTTCGCATCGGCCTAGCAATCAAATTCTTTAAACGTTTTTCGCTAAAAAAATGTCTACTTGATTATAGGAACAGCAACTGCAATCTCTTGCTTTTCATGGGATGGTATGGCTACAGAAATCTCAGAATTTCATTGCGAACTAACAAAAAAATTGGGGCATTGACTGCTTAATAAATGTAGCGATAGAACTGTATATGCAAAGTTTTAGTAAGCAGTGGTAAAAGGGGCGAACTATAGCGGATATAAGGACGTTTTGTTAACCATCGGTTTATCACAGTTAGCCTTATGACTACAAAATAGGAAAACGATTTTACAAATTTTAATTGGCAAAAAATAGCACGAAGTGATATAATGTCAATTTTTGCTCAAGACAAAATGGTCGCGATGATGAGAAAAAGTTATTTTTAGTGTATTAATTGATTATATTTGAAGATGACTTCGGGGTACTAAAGTCGAAAATTTACAATTAAATTCGTTTAACTCTCTCAAAGAACTTATACCTTCCGATGCATTTACAGCATATAATTGTAGTATATAATAGTAGATTATGCATAGCTAACATTTATTTAACATGCAGGCTAGAATCTGCCAAAATTTTAATACTTGGGTAGAATAAGTGATAAGACGTGTGATAGTGAACAACGACGTTCCGCATTGTTTGCTGTGTCAACTTATATAATTAGGGCGATTTTAGTAATTTCGTTGGTATGGCGTATTAAAAAAATGAAAGAATACCAATAAGACGTTTAAGTAAAAAATACATAAAGTAAACATTGTATGCGCCTATGTGAACTGTAAGGGCTTCTATAGCAGGGAGATCATTTCGGTCAGCCATTATTAACTGTTTTAATGGATGTCGCTAACCGAAATTAACGTTGTTCTATGTCACATTATATTCATTGTAGTTTGCTTTTAGGCAATCTGAAAAAGCCAAATATATCGACAGACGTGCGTAATTTCTTGCGTGGTCCAAAAAGATCAAATAAGCATGGTTTTAAGAAGAATACATATTGCCTGAGAATAATAGGTCATGGATTCCTTTTATCTTTATTCTGGGGCGTTGCATATCCATGTCTTCTTAGAGCAAATAATGAACAACAAAGAACGTGATTGCACCAAATTCTTTAGTTTCTCGTATGTCCCATTATTGTAGTTACCCCTGGTTGTTAAGTATATTGGGCAAACTTACATTTTTGCTAGAGGAGCACTTGATAAAATACAATACGGAATCAATTGGCCTAAAAGACGAACGCCATTTAACTTAAAAAGGGTCGAATGCAATAGCTTTACCTTACTGGGGTTAAATACTGACATGTAGAATTTGAGTTCTTTTGAAATAAGAAAGTTTTAACCACAACTTCCAGAAAACAAAAAGGAAGAATAGAAAAAACTGAGTACGAAAAATGGGCGCAGATACTGCAGATATTAAATGTCCGGCACTAACTCTGTGACATTCGAAAAATCTGACATGTTTATCACAGACTATTAGGTTGGGTTACTCCTTACCTCCTATTAACTAAATAAAATATTTATGCTCGAAAGTGTTACGTTGTTCAATGTAAAATCACGTCGTTATTTTGAGTAGCTGCGTAACGCACAATAAACTAAAATGTGTTTTCAAACACGTTTCGTCTCTCGACCTTCAACCCATAGATTTATTGTTTATGCAATACCCTTTCCACAACCTATCGGGACAATGATTTTTCCACATTCGTTGGGTATATTTTTACCAAGGTGTGGACTATTTGCTGCAATTGTCCATCCCCTGAGTCATGTAAATTAATCGTTTTCGTGTAAAGTAAATTTCCTTTGTCTGCGCAAAATGACTAGTTTTACGGATATCTCTCATTTGACTGCTTAAGAGATCTCATGTGGATAGTTGACTGCAGAAATTTAGATTACAAAGATTTTGGCGAGAGCCAATATAACTCGTGCGCCCTTAACCGAACTTGAATCTCAAAATTCAATGGCGTTTTCAAAAAATGTGTAATATTTTGCAGTGCTTGAAAGTTGAATGCGTAAAATAGCAAAGATTCTTCTATAAATATGGCCATATGTTTAGTAACTGAAAACAGCGGATAGGAATCAAGTGACAACCCACTAAATGCGTTCAGTTCCATACAAGAGAATTGTTGCAACAAGACTTTAATATCACGATTGGAAGACAATATGCGC
This sequence comes from Spirometra erinaceieuropaei, assembly GCA_902702965.1. Lineage (NCBI taxonomy): Eukaryota > Metazoa > Platyhelminthes > Cestoda > Diphyllobothriidea > Diphyllobothriidae > Spirometra > Spirometra erinaceieuropaei. The sequence continues at coordinate 277,609 of CACRXP010000412.1, read as the reverse complement.
ATCCCAGGTTCTTGTTTAAAAGTAGGCGAAGGCACGATCACTGGGACAGTAAGTTTATTTGCCTGAGCTTTCCAACTCGAACTAGAGTTCATCATCAGAGGCTACTCGAGTACAGCAAATTGTGAACATTTATATCGTTCATCCTTGCGGGATGTGGGAGGAGGAGTACGTCCGTGGCTAGGAAGGGTTTGTGCCGCCTGGTCCACGATGTTCCCCCGGCGTGGTGACGCCGTTTGCACTTCGCGACGGTGTGAGCTGCGCCACCCGGCTGCGTGGGCGGAGTGCGTGATAACACGCAGGCAAATCGATGTGTCTGTTGATGGAGTTGGTGTCCGACACCCACGCCTCCAACAGCTCTCGTCCTGTCTTGTTGCCGGCCCGCGCCAATATCCGCATGTTGGCGAAGTCGAACTCATGCCCTTCCTCGAGCGTGTGAGTGGCTACTTGAGACAGTGGGTCGCCTCTCCGAACGGCCCGTTTGTGCTCAAGTATTCGTGAACTCAGCCGTCGTCCTGTCTGGCCTGTGTAGTGGCAAGGACAGTTTTGGCACGGGATTCGATAGACTATCCCCAACTGTTCACCTGCGGCCAGCCGATCTTTCATTTTCATGATCCTGCTACGCATGGTGGCCGCCGGATGATGATCGATGCCCACGCCTAGCTCTGATGCGATGCGTTCTGTAGCCTTGGACACATTCTTTATGTACGGTAGGGAGTGCCAAATTGTTGGTGTCGCTCTTCCGTTTGTCCGGCGTGGGTGTGCGCCTATGCAGCGACTGATAAAGCTATTTGGGTAGCCGTTCTTTGTTAATTGGTCCCGGAGATGCCGTAGTTCTTGCATCCTTCCTTCCGGCTCGCTACAGTGCGTTTTTACCCGGTCGAAAAGCGCCCTCACGCAGCCCCGTTTGTGCACCAATGGGTGGTTGCTATGATAGTTGAGGACCTGGGTTGTATTGGTCGTCTTTCGGTACACTGTAGTGCTGAGTTCACCGTCAGGTGTGCGCGTGACGAGCACGTCCAGGAAGGGTAAGTTCTCGTCCTCCTCGTCTTCTCTTGTAAACTGAATGTCGGGGAATATGCTGTTAAGAAGGTCTTGGAAACCCGATAGCTTGTCCTTTTCAATAAAGACGAATGTATCGTCCACGCATGGGCGCCAAAACGCAGGTTTGTAATAGCTGAAGGCAACCTTTTCCAGCTCTTGTAGGACCAATTCCGCAACTAGCCTGTATACTGGGGAACCCATGGGTGTTCTTTCGATTTGTTCGTATGTTCTGCCATCGAAGTTGAAAAAAGGTTCGTTGGCAGAATGCAAAGAGCTACATTAGGTGCTGGATCTTTAGCGGCCCTGTCGTTACGTTGTACTTATCTTCGAGGCGTTGACGTAGCACGTCGCTCGCCAAGTCTGGTGGGATGGACGTGAAAAGTGAGACAACGTCGAAGGATACCATGATTTGGTCGGGTTGAATAGTTTTTCCCCGAATGTCGGCAAGAAATTGGGGGGCCAAATTTACGGACGTCACAGAGCCCTCTCGGAGAAAATTGAGCTTTCGGGACATCCATTTGGCTAAATTGTATGTGGGACTGCCTTTCAGGGCCACGATTGGCCGCAGAGGAACGTTGGGTTTGTGTATTTTTGGCAGTCCGTAGAACCTGGCCAACGCCGTGTCGGTTGGTTTTGGCTGGCGCCATTCGTCTGGCGAGATTACATTGTTACGCCGGAGTCGGCTTAAGAGTCCAGTCAGCTGGCCAATCATCGATTAGGCCTGCGAGTCGTGTGCGGACCTGTAGGATTGTTGGTCGTCCAGGAGAGCTTGTGCCTTCTCGTTGTAATCCACGCGGTTCATCACAACTGTTGCTCTTCCTTTGTCGGCCGGCAGCACTATAATATCTTTGCCCATTTTTAATCTCTTTATTGCTTCTATTTCTGCGAGTGACATATTGCTAGCGTGCCTGTTCGTCATCAGGAGGGAGGTAACCTTTTGGCGCACCGTGTGTTTAGTCTCTTCGCTTGCGTTAGTTCGTACTAACATGGCAATGAAGTCGGCTGGGGTGGCATCAGCAGTGTTAAAATTGGCTTCGTGGCTCAGCACTCTGAGTTCCGTTTCGTTTAACTGCTTCGAAGATAAGTTGTGTACCACATTTTCGTTGGTATTGATTTCCGGTTTCAATTTGACGGCTTTTTGACCTAGATTCATGCGTTTCATTTCCTGTCTCGCTTTTGCCGAGATTGATATTGTTCGGTCAAGACACTCAGTAACTGATTCGCCGAGCAATGCCGTGCACTCTTCCCTTCTTTAATCTATGACCGTTCGGTACTTGCGCAAGCGTAAGTGACAGTCGTTGATCAGCACTCTTATCATTTGTTTCCGAAAGCGTTGTACGACGCATCGGCCAAATTCCGTATTCACTGGCGCTTTATAACGGAGGCTCTTCGGTGTCAGTCCGTCGCGAACGCACTTATGTAGAAAGCGCAGTTGTTCATAAGTTGCTGCCTCTCGTGTAAAGAATGTCTTCCAGCTGCGAGCTGTACGAAGAGCATCACGCCAACTAAAAGGTGAACAATCTTATAGAAATAAACAAGAGTTTTTCCTAATACACTTACTAGGACGGGTCAGAGGTGTTCACAGATAGTCGTGCATACGTTCAACGCTGTCAATTTTATTTATAAATTAAACTCAGGTTTGTGTACGGTGTTTCGTTTTAGTGCTGTCGAAAATTCCGAGCATTTAGGTTATAAAGTTGGCAACAACTAACATATCACTTCAGTGTCACTTGCAAAACCTTCGGGTGAAATGTAGAGATTGATACTTACTATTGTTGGGAAGATGCCAGAGCTGATTACCTAAGTTATCGGAAGGAAGAATCCAGACCTCATTTGCATTTATATTGAGTTATTGGAACCCAAAAGGTTCGTATTTGTTTTATAAACCCAACAACTTTTGTCTGATTTTAATTCTAAGAACTAGCCAAAATTACTCTCAAACTGCTCTTGTAAGGGGACGCAGCAAGCGACCTAATAAGAGGGCGTCAAACGACATCGATACCAGCGGCGAATTAGCGCACATATTTCACAAACTCTCCTGCCTTACATTTAGGAGATAAAGACTGACTTCCGCTGCAAGCCAAATCGATGTGTATTATCTCACTCATTGGTACTCTCGTAGCGGGTATATTAACCATAAAAAGAGGCTCCTGAGAAGGGATTACGTGAAAACCTATCAGCTCGGCTAGGCAGAAGTGAAAACAAACCTATTTCGGCTTCCATTCCCGCATGTCGTGTCGATACACTTTTTAGGGTTTGTGCATAATACGTTTTTAGGTTCTTGACCGAAAACCAACAAGCCTTTCCAGATGCCCACGGTGGCGAGTGCTAGCTACTGCCGATGCAGTGGCTACATGAACAACGAATCCAATGTTATGTCGTCAGAAGGCGTTGACGCAGGTGCTCTGTCCCCGTCGAGGAATGCTGACTCCAGAAGGCTATTATACGGCGTCCCAACCACTGATGCCAGTGATGTGTACTCCGGGCACCCGACTTACAAGCATCACTCACAGGCTATGTCCCCCTTGCCAGCGCCAAAATCCATCGGGTGGCGTAAATGCGTTGGGTGTGAAAACCCAATGCGTGCATCTCATATTTTGTAATTTTTGTGTTCCTGCATTCTCTTGATTATGAGTTCTCAAAAACAAATATTTGCCAACTTGACTTTCCGAGTGTAACATGGCAGTACTCGCAGAAAGTGGGTGCAGAATAATTTGTGTTGGATGCATTGCTCGAATATATACACACCGTGTTCAGTATAACGTTGGGAAAGGCTGGCTAAAATTTGCTGTTTAGAATTCCGCCAGCTAATCAACTAAACATTAAATGAGCTGTGACTTTTTAGAGATTAGCAGCCCAAATGCATGATTCTGTAAGTATTTTAATGAATGTGTAAGAATGCAAAGAAATGTTAATGCAGTCATTAAGCTGCAATAAATATTACAGATGAGTCAGCCGTCATTATTGTCAAATGTTTGAAATACAGAGTCAACTGCACATCCTATACTGTCGATGCCGTTGAGCCTGCTGACAATTTTGAAAAAACGTCGGAAATGCCAAACATAAAAATACTTGCCGACTTTGCGTGTAAATGCTTGAGTTGGCATTGAAATGACTGATCTTTTGGGGATGGATTGGTTGCAACTTATCAACTTCATCCAAACATTGTCATCATATCAGACATTAACCAATGACAGCGCACCAAGTACGGCAATATATACCCGGAAATTTCGCAGATCGCGCTTCCTGATAATATATATTTCTGGTGATATAAGTGTGCCAAGCACCAAATTTTACAAGCACTTTAGTGGACCAATTTACGTTGGAACGATTGAAATTTTACATATAGTTCCGACCGCAGGGTGTATTGCAGTACTTAAAAAAGACACTAAGATAATGTATGAAGAATGCAAGGCAACCGCTTGAATAAAATATTTTACAGTGGTATGCTATCTAATGTAATGCTGACTAAAAATTATCTTACTCCCCTTGAGACCCCGGTTTCTAAGCTAGTTCCAGACAGACCGTCTTGCATAAAAACACAACATAAAAATGGCTACCAACTAGCCTGAATTTTGTCACCCATTTCTTATCAACTGAAAAAATTGCATATACATTATAGAACACATTCCCAGACATATTCCTCTGTTATATTTGTTCTAATTTAAATCCTTTTTAAAATCTTTTCGAGTTTCATAAATTCTTTCATATTCTTACGTAGGTATAAACTTGGCCATCATCTACACCTGCATTCAGGGTTTTCAAATTACACATATACTTCTCTTGCAAGAAAGATCACATAACTGTATTCGATACTATAATGAGGACATATAATGCGGCTCATAAAAGTATGTAATGGATGTGGGTCAGGTTGCCTGCTTTATAAGCAACGTAATTTAATATATTGATGCAAAGCCGTAAAGTTGGACAATCTGCTGTCATAGGCATTGTCCCAGTTAGAAATTTTGAACAAAAAACTATATTTTATTGAGCATATATAGCATATACAATATTATATAGATATCGAAAAACCAAAGAAAGGTGCGTCCTGTATTAGTAGTCTTTTGTACAAAAATATTTTACGCAGATAGTCATTTGAAAACTCTTTTGATACGCGGTTTTCTGTCCTTTTATTTTAACGTGATAATTAGTATTGCAGGGCAAATTACGTGATATTTTGAGCTATAGGGAAGTTTAAGAATTTCGCTTGAAACATTTGACAATGCATGTTCTCGTATTAAGCACTTGCACATGTTGGCACAACGGTATTTACACGTAATGAGGAATGAAGAGAATTTTAAATAAGTTATGCAGCGTTTTTTGAGAGTAATACTACTTATTGGTTACTGTGCACTGTGCGCTAAAATGATTTTAACGACAAATTTCCTCTCTGTATGACACAGTTTTTTAATCCTATCGATATAGTGTTGGTGGCTTGCATAGGAAGATCTGTTTGATGAACCGCTGATCAGACGCGCAGGCCAAAGTTAGGAATGTCGGCCTCTGAAGGCTTTTCAATTAAGAAAAATAATGTTTTCATTCTGTCACTCTATTTACCATTTATTGTTTGCGGCAATGCAAAATGGTTCACTATTTCATGTCTATGAATCACTAGGTGTTTAGCTTGCTCAACATTCTGGCCACTTGCTGACCACGAGTCCTCCAAATGGTGAATGTCTTAAAGTGTTTATTGTGTCTTTTGGGATTCGGGCCATTTTGAAAATTTATCATATAGCACGCTTATTGAACCGTTGCCTTTTTGACTGATCCAATGAATGACGGTTGACATTTTACTTTAAATTTTCCTGTATTTTTCCAGAATTAATTAATCGCTTTAAAAAAGTCAGCGTTGCATATCATCTATACGAGCATATTATGGTCCGTACTGGAAAATATTTGTTTAATAAAAATCCTCGTTGAAAAAACAAAAAAATTATCAAATTGAGACAAATGGGGTAAAGAATATGAATGTAGTTAAATTAGCTCCTCCCACAAATGCACACTGCATCTGCGACAAACCAATTTGCAGCTTACACTTCATTTAATTCCCTTTCTATGGGCAACTACATGTTTTGTATGATTTTGTTAACATGTCGCATTAAATCAGTGGATTATCAAAAGAAAACTTCCCTAATGACAAGTGCAAAACTTCAAATTTGCGTATTTGTATACTCTACCTAAGAAAGCACCATAATAAATAAGAAGTTGCAAATCCAGATACGCGAGTATGACTCCAATGTTCTGGCAAGCCCGATAGCCATATTCGCGGGCTTTCTGCAAGTCTTGTCGAATTCTCATGTTCTTTTGTGGTTAATATGTATTTTCGTTATGAATGTACAAAGTCTTTTTGTTTCACCCCACCATTTTTTGATTTTATAATTCGCTGACGCTAAAAACCCAGCTTGAGTAACCTCAAAATACAAAAAGTGTTGTATACCCCATAAAATGTAGAAATAAAAACCAAATCGAGGTTTTAATTGCATTTTCAGTCGCGCTTATTTCGTAGTCAAATTACGATTTTATTATCCAACTAGTTCTTGTTCGGGACAAGTAAATTAAAAAGTTGACAATCTGGAGAAACACGAACAATTTTTTGTAAGATTTTGGACTGACTATAATTTAATTTTATCACCGAAGAAAACTTTGCAGGCAAAAATGTTGTTGTAGATCAATTTCTAATTTTGTCGGCTTCTTCTCATCTAAATACAACCATTTCTCTAAAAGGTTGATAGAAAAATAGTTTAGCTTTACAGTGTTAATATTTACTGGTTGAACGTACTTCATCGTATTTATATAATAAGTTAAAAAAAACATATATCATCTATACCTGCCGACAAAGGAGGCGCCACCACTGTTCTGAACGAAACAGACTACACAGACAAAATGATGTCACTCTTAAAAGATGATTCAACATGCAAACCTTTAGCTGCCGACCCCAGGAAATCGCAAAAGTCAAATATTGAAAAAACTCTGAAACGCCTTTCGGGTAGGAAATTAATCACAGGAGTTCTTGCTAAGTCTTTAAAACAGGATAAACCAACAGTTGCCAAGATATATGGTCTTCCCAAAATTGATAAAACTGATATTCCTCTGCGACCGATAGTCTCCCTAATAGGTGCACCCAACTAGAAGATCTCGAAGTGGCTATTTAACCAACTACATCCACTTACGAAGAACTCTGAAAACTCAATTCAGGATTCAAAAGAGTTTCTAGACAAATTAAACGGTGTCAGCATTACATGTGACGAGATTATGGTGTCATTCGATGTGGTCTCGTTCTTCACTTCGATTCCACTAGATTTAGCGAAAAGCTGCACCGAAGACCTACTTCAAACATACTTCTGAGGTGCCTCCAGAGGCTTTACTTCAACTCCTTGATCTCTGTTTAGAGACAGCTTTTTCCTTCTCCTATCAATGCTACCGGTAATTAAAAGGTGCTCCCATGAGTCCACTAATATCCGGTTTCCTGGCAGAAGCAGTACTGCAGAAATTAGAGAGCATAGCCCTTCCCACAGTCAACCCAAAAACTTTGGCTGCGATACGTTGATAACAATTTTGTTATCGTCAAGAAAGATCAGTTGAATCTGCTCCATACCAATATTAACTCGATATTTCCAGGAAGTACATTTACTTTCGAAACAGAGGTCGATGGACAACTCCCATTCCTGGATGTCTTTGTACGTCGAAAAACCGATGGATCACTTTAGACATCAGTTTATCGCAAAGAGGCGTATTTAGAGGCCATCCTACACTTTGAGAGTAACTACCCTGTCTCTGACAAACGGAGTACAGTCTTCAGCCTTCTGAATCGAGCCAAAACTCACTGCTCTGATGAAACAAGTTATCGAGCAGAAATAAATACCTCTACAAACTGTTCTCCCAAAATGGGTACCCGCATGACATTTTACGTCAATGCGTAAGGTACCAGCAACTCAAGGAAAAAGGTATTTCCAATGCCACGGTCGCTCAGACAGCAAAACCAACCACACAACAAACTCTCCCATACGTCAAGAATGCATCTGAACTTGTCGAAAGACAATTGAAAAAGTACCAGATACACGTAGCACACCAACCGACAAGTACCTTACGCACACAGCTTGTACACCCTAAGGACAGGGTTAGCTATCTGGAAAGAAAAGGTGTTGTCTACAAAATCCTATGTTCTAGTTGTGATGCCGTTTATTGTGGCCAAACTAGGAAATCTGTCTCAACCCGTATACATGAGCATCAGTTAGCGGTGAAGAGACGCGACCATCTATCCCAGGTGTTCGTGCACACACTGGACACTGGGCATAAATTCGCATGGGGAAACACTCGCAGTGTTGCCGCCTGCCAAACAAGGAAAGGCCGCGAATTCCCGGAAGAAATGCACTCAGATGAGGCATGCATCAACCGGCATATCGATTTAGATGCCGCATACAGAATCGTTAAGGACAGATTCAAACTGAGTCAACCAATCGCAAGATGACGACCTTAACCAATCATGAAATCATTTTGCCAGACTCAGTCGAAAAGTTAATTGTTTCTGCACGCCCGTTGTCTGAAGACGAGGTGGGAAACCAGTCTCGAAAATTCACAATAAAAGTTTGCTGTTTCCTAAAGAGCTTCACGTTTCTTAATATATATATATATATACTTCGCAAGTAATTATTATTTTTTTCGGATGTTGTGCGTGAAGCCAGAACTCTAAATTATCTCAGTTATAAAGTTTTGAGATGTTAATATGTTTTGCCATTTAGTTCACCAAGCGGCGCCTTAGTATATTTAACGCAACGTATCCAACCCGGGTTCTCTGTTTCCTGCCTTCGATTTCGACAATGAATATCATGTGCCCTATAGCAGAGTCAGAACAGGGACGGTAACTTCCATGTGAATTGCATTTCAATGAGGAGGCCCTATGAGGTGCTTACTGCACGCTCTGTCATTTCATGCCCCGACCACAAGGCAATATCAGGAAGATGGAAAGTGGACCTAAGTTGGTTGGCGGACAAAGCCGAACAGCTCATGCGCGGGCAGTATACACTACGTAGTCCCGATTGCATGGCGTTTTTAAAACGTTCTACGTGGAAGTTGTATTATGTCGACGCGAAATCAAGATCCGTGTCCGACAGACTTTATTATAAAATGCGCGCCCATTGCAAATTCCAAAACCCGGACCTTGGTGTCTCCGCACACCCACTAAAATCCGTGTTGTGATACAAATTCCTAGTTAGTGTGCGCTGTGGTTTAGATGTATAATGGTTAATTAAGGTGAAGGTTTTCTCCGTGCCCGCCACCTGCGCCCTCTTCAGCTTCCGGTCTTCTCGACTGTCCTGGCGCTGAGTGCAAAGCGAAGTTTTGCATTTGCTGCGCAAGTCTGCAACCATTGTAAGATATGTCACGTGCCAGGCACCGTCTCTGTTTTCAACCTGCTGTGGACATCGTTGCTGACGATTTCGAAGCTGTCAGTTTCCGTTTCATGTAGGTAATTAAAAGGATGATTACATTTAGATAAAATCCTCTGTATCGTGTTTCTCAGTGTTTTACCTGCTCGAGAACAAGTTAAGTTTGAAACCAATTTATCCCACCAGTTTACGACCATCCAGTCTAGAAGTGATGAGGCGGTGTCGTGTGAGATATATATTCGTCAGATTTATTATAATGGAAAATACGTTTATTTGCCCTAGGGACGGATTTTTAAATAGCGGTGTTACGCCCTCATCCAGAAAGTGTGCGTAGCATAGTTAAAATCCGTTAATCGTCGCTGTAAATTGGTCGGGTTCTTACCCACTGTCCGAAATACTTATGTAGTTGGATGGTAACCAACAGGTGCATCAAAACCTCGGTGACCATTCTTTAGCCTTTAGTCTTTTTTAGCCAGTTTAGTCCACCGCTTGTTCTTAACAGCGTCGCTTTAGTTCTTTTGTCACGGAACAGTATTAAGCCCAGTGCATTTAGAAAAGGAATACAGTTAAACGATCGTTCCGCCTTGACATTAAATTTACTTTATAACCTTTACAAGCAGCCGCAAAACGACAGGAAATTGTGCACATCTGTGGCCAATATACTGAGATTAAGTTGAAAGCTTACAAGCCGTTATCAGCCAGTCTTACATAAAGAATATTTTTGTAAACAATATGACCATTGGGTTAGTAAACACAGACTACCATTTGAAATTATGCACTGGACGCAGAAGCAGACACAGTTGAAGACTAGAGTCCTGAGCTCTGCACATAGAGTATGGCACAGGTTGCGCATCCACATATATGTAAAACACATTTATCTCACAAAGCAATAACATACGGATTGCCTATATATTAATTTCCTCCCGATGTAAGCTACAACTTGAGAAAGTAAAAAAACACTGATCACTTTTGCTTCAAGAGTTAAACACAAAGATCCGAATTAAGTAAACAATTTATGTTATTTTAACTTTCAATAATATGATATAAGAAAAATAAGAAAATAACAGAAGACAGATCAAAGTTGCAAATGCTAGTTTTGTTTAGAAATAAAAAAAGCGCATGACAATTTCTCAGAGCCTGCGCCTACACTGTGATGAAAAATAGTGAGATTACGTGCTTGATCAAAATGCAGGAAAATGTAGCAGTGGTAAAGTAACTAATCGGACCGTGGGATGACTAAGAAGCCGCGTCTGTGAAAGTAAGCGACGACAACGCGGTTTGATGGGCTGCACTTATAGACCAACCAAAGTCATGCCCTTTAAATTCCTGCAATTTTACTCCTTAGCCATGCAGCAGCGGGAGCAGTGAATTTAATTGCATTTCTACCATGATACACGCCGTATCTAATAAAACGTCTGAAATGCGCCAAATCGAATACAGTAGGCATGCTGTCAAATTCGAATTTTCTAATGACTTTAATAAGAGCCCTCAAGAAAACTTCCAGACTATCGTTGAATTATACAAATAAATTGTTTTGACTACAGAATGATATTACCGACAAAGACAAGGGAGACTGGAATGGCCATTTCTGGCTTATTAGCCGTCGTCAGCCAGCCATACCCAAGCCCGAAGTGTGGAACACCCGAGCCTCGAACTCGCGACCTGTTGGTTTAGAAGTCAACGCCTCTACTCACCGGGCTTCTGTATGGCTGGCTGACGACGGCTAACACCGTTTTGACTACCTTTAGAAATTCGGCAACCTCGGCGGACTGTCGTGGGCGGGGCTCTCATTGGGAACGTCCACGTACGCAACTAGGTCAAATTAAACTGTCCTAATCCTTTTAAAGTGCTTAGTAAATTTATTTAACATGCCATTACTTGTTTAGATTAATTGTGAGAAAAAATCGCGAATATTTTTGCTTTTTGCCTACACGATTTTGTTGACTATTCGAAAACAAAATTTAACGTTCAAGTCTGATAATTACTGTTGGCCATCTTACGCAATTCGTACGCGTATTTAGAAAGTGCGCATTTCGTAACTTTTCTCGGATGCACGTGAATAGTATATACGGCTTGATGCAGTCATAAACAGATAAAAACTTGTTCACGTTGTACTTTATCTAAATCGTTCGTCTTCCTGAAAATGTTTTTGCCAAGGACAAGTTAAATTTGAACCTCTGCCGAGGTGGCTTAATGGAAACTCGGGGAGCGGTTATTGTTTAAAGCTCTCGCTTGGAGGTTTAGTAATTAACCTTTTAACTACTATTCACACCAACGTTCTCAAAAAAGCAAAGTGAGTAATTTCCAGGTTTAACATGAGACAAAAACGTATGTGAGTTTGATACTATGAGAAAATCATATTCAGCAGTGCCCACCAAAATCCGCATGTCTTATGGAAAGAGGTAAAGAACGATTGTATGTAACAAAAAGGTCATGCAGGACAAATCAAGTGCAATCGGCATACATTGGACCGTCAGCAAAGGTAAACTAAATTTTTCTAAACATATGACGTTGAATTCCTCACCAAACCAAATAAAAGACAGTGATATATATGATTTCCATCGAAGAACAGGAGTCTGCGGGGTATGGACAGACGATTTATGTGCTGAATACACTTTAGAATATTGCAGTTGCTTGCACTTTACAAGCTTACATACAATAATGTAAGCATTTCGTAACAAAGAATAGGGTACTGGTTCTTACGATCACATGAACACAGTGTTTTTTGCTAAATTATGCTTTATATTCGCATTGTCTTAGTGTCATTATTATAAAGCAATTTTTGTAGTAGAAGACGATGATATTAGCAGAATTTGTATATTATTTGGAAACGCTTTATTTACCGGCAATCATACAGTTGACGTCAAAGTGATGGAAAATTGTCAAAATACAAAGTGAAATATTAGTCAGAACACCACAAATTCGTTTTCGGTTTCAAAAGAGCACTTAGGTATGGTCGAAATCTTAATAAATTTGCAATACACTCTTACAGTAATTCAGCTATCTTAAACGGACGTCCTTTTGGCTGCACTTAGATATTACACTTGGTGAAAATGAACTATCAAAATATTTTGAGTTTTCCCCCATTTTATAAAACAACTTGCATAACACTACTTACTTCCAATTATTTCGGAGAAAGTTACGTCTTCTTTTAATTTGTCACCTAAAGGCAGAGTACATCTCGGCTTCAGAAAACGTTGTAAATAATTTTGAAACCGACATCTCGCTGCACTTGCATTAATGGCTTCAATAATACAAGATGTGTGTTTTCGGCGAACATAATTTCATGCATTATTTTGAGTCACTGAGGAAAAGTCATTCGTGTTTCATAAAATGTAGCAGTAGATTTGGGCCGTAATCTGAATTTTGCAAACATCTTCATGAAGTGCAAAGACACGATATTTCAGAAACGGACACCTGGCGATTTTAACATACTTAATAATTAGAAATTTTTAAAAATTGCAATTTATCTTTTTTCAAGTAAAACTCCTGAAGATGTCTTACTTGCCTAGTAGATTAGTAAAATGGGTATTTCATGTATTTTTTTATAACAAAAATACTTAAATGTATACGTGCATTTAAACTTAATGAAAAAAATTCATACCAATTAGGTAGCCGTTATTTTACTTAATAAAAGTCGCTCGAAAGCCGGCATCCTAAAATGACTGAATTATTATTGATTTTTTGAGTCAAATACGTTTTTTTAATATTTCGGTTAGCATTTCGTTAATAAGCACATTTACTGAGTGTCAAAGCTTTAACTACAAGAAACAGACTTTTCTTACCCCGAAATAAAAATATGTTTCTGACAGCGAGACGCCTCTTACTGAGTCAGATCTAAAACTTCGTATAAAAGGACATACAGCACGTGGTCCTTTTGATTTTTGATAGTCTTATAAATTTAATTATATTTTATAGAAATTATGCGCAAAACATGCACTCTATGGCTCATTTGATAGCAAATCACATTGTCTTTATATTTTATGTCCGAAGAATTTGCATATTTGGTTTTTAAAAAGTATGAGATTTTCGAGGCCTTGCGATGTTTATACATACATCACCGCCCACGTTCGCTTACCAATGCTCCTTACAAAGTGTACAACAAAGTCCGGATGCATTGCACAATTTCATGAATTCTATGTGGTATCGTCTTAAAGGCATGGACGAATATACGATTTTCTTTACGGGGAAAGCATGCACCATGTAGACTGAAATTGCTGAACGCCGATGCAATGACAGATCAAGCTTAACATTATTTAGGAATTAAGAACCATCTTTAATACAGAAAATATGCGCTTTATCCGGGCATAATATATGAAGACAATGTGATATCTAACCAAATGATCAGGCAAAGACATATTTCTTGTGCATGTTCTCAATAAAATATATTTAAATATGCAATAACGTCGAAAATCAATGTGAAAAACACGTGCAAATTAGTTAATCATTTTTAACGACTGTGCTTTCTGCAGAAGGTCAAAAAGAAGTGCATTCATAAGCCCACACACGGGCAAGTTTCAAGTGTTATAGGATTACATTGCACGATCATCAGCATTACAAAGACACTCATGTAATCTTTGCTAATCGAAAACGCATTTCAGGATTTTGGCTAACATATCCTGAGATCGTTCACGCACTGTAACATGAAAGGAACATGCTAAAATCTGCTTTAACTTTTAGAGCACGCAACGAAAACGATTAAAGGTGTATATTTACCGTGTTCACATTTTTATAAATAAATTTATTTTTTAGCTGCTTTCATTAAATAATCACAGAAATAAGTAATGAAGAAAGCAGAATACCTTTAGAATCTGTAGAAGAGTGATCTTTATTCAAGCTTTAATAACTCAAGACTTTAATAAATTTTACAGTAGGCAAGCAGTCCACATAGTTTTAACCGAATTTCCATCTCGGCTTATGAATAGCTCAAAGGACCTAATACTTCGTTGTTAGGAAAGGGGAAACCGCACCTTTGCAGGTTTTGTTTTTAATTTATGAACAATATTTTTATTTCGAATAGTTAACGCAGTTTCCAGTAATATAATGAGGAGTCGAATCTGACAAATTTTTATCTGGATATCAGTTCGACCCCTATCGTTATTGCTGCAATTGTGCAATAAATGACATAGAAGCGCGAAGGATATACTGTTTGTCACAAGTAACATGCATGCACATAATTTAGATGTAACAGTCAACCATAGTATTTGGAAGGTTATTTATGCTTTTAGTTTTTTATAATCAGTTGGTGAGTATGTAACACATTGAGCTCCAGAAAAACACTGCTCAAGTTTTTTATGTAAAAAAGCTGCAAATAATGTTTCGAAGCAAGGCCGAAATCCAAAGCATTTGTAACTATTATTTTGCGCGGACGGCTTTAATATTCCCCGCATTTATTGATGATGAATATGAAGGAGGGTGAAATTCACGCGCTCTATCACGTGCGACCATGAGTTTCCTAAAGGGAACTGATCCAAATGCGGCATGTCTATTGGTACTTTGGAAAGAATATAATGAGCCGGTCGTTCAAAGTCTTCGCATTGCACTACTAACTGCATAACCGGCTAATATATCTTAATTGTAAGTTAACAGAATAATAATCAACCTGATTATGTCGCTAATCATATTTGTGCGTACCCGTAAGCCGAGCGAGAGAGTTTTGGCACTCCTCAGAAAAGACTATTGACTTAATTAATGTGTTACAATTGAAAACGGGCATCATGTTGGAGCGCCATCACAATGCACGATTTTAATGACCGTAGGGGAAATGGGCTGTTATAATTCTAGGCATTGGCTGGAACTATGTTCTTGCATAGAGGCATAATATGCATTTTGAATGTTTCGTCCACAATTTGTGTCCACGGCTACAAACTCTAGCAAAAATTAGTAACAGCTATTTACGGTATATCCAAGACGCGGTAGGCAGGATTTCGTCCTTCTCTGTACAAAACAAATTGCCGGAAATAATTGCATGCATATGTTTTTACCGTTAAGATATACAAACGTTTGCACAATACAGTGGATGTGCTAACTTATGAAATGTCAACGACAATTTCGAAATGCATTGTCGTTTTGAAAAGATAAATTTAGTAGTGTTGTAAAACTAATCATGATGCAGCATAAATCTATAATGGTCCAGTTACCTCAGGGTGTCGGCTTACGAAAGAATTCATCTTCGGCTGCAAGCAAAACCTATACTCTGCAAAAACGACTACTTACGTAGTATGCAATTTTCGCATTAATTTTTGATGCCCTTGAAAATTCAATTATTTTTCATAGAAACCATGCGCACAAATATTCATTCTTTTACTTATTCGGTAGAAAATCACGTCTTCTTTCAATTTCATACTCAAAAGAAGAGTATAATTCGGTTTTAAAAAAGTTTCTAATTGTGAGATTTTTTAATACCGTTAAATGGCCCTTCATAAAACGTCATATATATGCATATACAAATGTGGCTTGTAAAGTTACCAATATTGCTTAAATCGACTGTTTAATTTTATGAACCTCATATGGTCTTCTCTTAACACCGTAGAGAAATGCATGGTTTTCCGTACACGGAAAATAGACAGCTTGTAGTTTTGAAACCCTAAATGCAAACGTAACAGCAGGTTTGATTTAAACTTTTTCGGGAATTAAAACGGTTTTTAAAACCAAATTATATTCTTCTTTTGAGTATAAAATTGGAAGACGGGATCTTCTACGGAATAAGTTAAAGAATAAATATTTGTGTGCATGTTTTGTATAAAATATAATTGAATTTTCAAGGGCATCAAAAATCAATGAAAAACTGCTTGCTACATAAGAAGTCTTTTTTTAGAGTGTAGATCTAGCATGCAGCCGAAAATAAGTTCCCTTGAAAGCCGACACCCTGAGGTAACTGGACCATTATAGATTTATGCTGCATCATGATTTGTTTTATAGCACTACTTAATTTATCTTTTCGAAACGAGAACGCCTCTCGAATTTCGGTTGACATTTCATGAGTTAGCACATCTACTGTACTTTTGTACTTGAAAAACCAGTTTGTACTTTATTTACAGTTGTCAAAGGAAGTTTACAGGCAAGCAAACAGAACAAAAAAGTGTCAACCTTAGGGAAAATGTGAAGCGTTTTATTTGCAGCTGAAATGGTACTAATTTTCAGAGCATTGCAAGGTCCAATCAAACCTGCAGAACTATTTGTGAATATCCACTGGCAAAAAGCCAAAGAAGACCGGCTGTGAATTACCCCGAGCGAAACGCCCTTGAGACAGATAACATAGAAAATAGTTTTTGCAAATTAATTAACGTCGCGTTCATGGGTGAATTGCGTTACGCATGTTCAGTTATCTTACAGATGAAATCTTATGTTTGTGAGAATCTGGAAATATGACACAAATGACTATCAACATCAAGAAGGATTACAAAACCTCACCCTTACAATAAATGCTTTAGAAGGGCATGTTATGTTTTAAGATTTCGTAAAACGCATAAAGCAGAATATATATTTATGGGTGAATTATAGAAAACACAAAAAATTATTATGTCTTAGCCACCGCTTTAAGGGCGGTCTGATTGTCTTTTTATTTCAGCATAAGATTAGCGTATACAGGACTATGATGAACAAACAGTTCTCTTGAGTTACACGAAAAGATATGTTTTAGATTGCGCCTAATACTTTAAAGTAAATTGTTCAGTTACTGGTAGGCCTTTTTACATGAGGCAGTGCGGAAGCGTTTTTTAACGTCTACGTCGGCGAATTTGGATAGAAAAGTGCATGTTTTATTTGATCACATCTCAACTAGTGTGATGAGCGAATAAATTATGAACGTTTATGTGGGACGCTGACAGTCCAGTAAGACCTCGTTGTACGAAATTAGTGAACTCCTCAAGCTTAACACAAGACTTTCTGAGGCAAACATGGCGTGGAAATCTATATCAGGATGTATTAATTGTGGCCAATATTTTAATGCTGCTAGAAAACCTTACGAGGAGACCATATCTCAGACAGAGAGTCGTTCGGAGACAGCTACTACACGAATTTAAAAGGCTTCAGCGAAACCTATGTCAGAAAACAGCAGCCATCAAACATCCTGGAGGTCTCGACAGTGTGAAGTTTGGGGACGATCTGCAGACAGTCAGAAATTAGACAACCGAGGCCAAATGGACGGAACTCCTACGAAGTGTGCAGCCGGTAAAAGCGCAGGCCACCCTTCCAAACAATCTGTTAGGCCGCGTCTATAACTAATCTTCAGTGCGCTATGACAAAACTCCCACAGAAGTACTTACTCCTGGTCCTAAGTATGGCAGTGCACGGCGAGGGCAGAAAGTTCAAAACCAAGTTTGTGAGTCTCTTTAGCCCGACTACCGATCTAAAACCCTCTCAACATAGAGAAGTTAATCATTTTAAATCGCCTCCAGTAAACAGATGTGAAGACATTTAAGTGCGTCTCCTCATAACAATGATTCCCTTACAAGGGCCCATCTGAATAGTATCAAAAGCTCAGTGAATATGAACGTATCCCGCAAGGGTTCAGTTATAGTGCTGATGGATAAGACAGGTCAAATTGAGAAACTAGAAGTAATTTTATCTGACCGTTCAAAGTTCTCCTAATCAGAGAAGAAAAGGGATCATACCGAGACCATCGAGGGACGTCGACGCAAATGCTCAAAGATCTCCACAAAGAAGGGCTTTTTACTGACAAGGAGTTGAAAGGAGTAAAACTGTGTGTACGCGATGAGCGTACTATTTGTAAACTTCCCCTACTACGATTGGGAGGCAATAACAAACTGTCGTTACGGGCCCCATCCACGTGCCCATATTGCCTCATCTACTTCTGTGCAGCGCGATGTATTGACTGTACAAAGAGGAGTCTGAGCAGGGGGTAAACAGTAAATGTCTGGTTAGGCAAGTTGGGAAATCGATCGATTTCAAGTTTGGTTTTCGCACATCCGATAGATGCGAACCACCAAGACAACGAAAAAGGCCTTAAAAGTTATCTACTTGAACCCACACACTACTTTAAATGCCTGCGCAATCGTGATATAGCCAGAGTTAAAGCAGTGGCCATTTGATTAGGAAACTCAGCGCTCTGTTGCCAGAAGACGTTGGCGCAAGCAGTCTTTACACCCTAGCCGACTCCAGATGGCGATGGTACGCCTTCAACGCCCTGAGAACATTAACACATATGCGCCTGCTCAAGATACAGACAGAGCTCACAGTCGTACCAAAAATCCTGTCCTTCCCTTCACCCCAAATCCACCCTCCTCAACACGCCGACTCCGTCATGCGAACGACGCGAAACATGCAGTCTTACCGGCGCAGCCCACTGAAACATATTTATGTTTTGGCGACAATTATAAAGATAACTACTCATGTGAGTGAACTGGACGGATGATGAGTTTCTAGAAAATATGTCTGTTAACTGACTTTCCAATTAAATAAAATACAGCCAATTCTATTGAAAACCTGTTGAGATCGGTACGCAGTATGCAGAATGTTGTCGTACCGTCAACCTTGACATTTCAGTTAAGACTTCGTTAAATAAGTAATGTGTTAAATGTGTTAAATAATTAATGTGTTTCTATTCAATGTTTTTCACTGACAGGATTTCCGCACCTTTAGAACTTAGGTTGACTAAATTGCAATTTTTACGTTTCCTTCACTTTCCGCCTCCCTGAAAGTGAGGCCTTCCAAAATTTGTAATAAAACTATTAGTTATTTTCTTTTCTTTACTTCCCGCTTCCCTGAAAGTGTGGCATTCCAAAATTGATAAAATAACTATTAGTTATTTTTTGTGCTACGGCACGCAAAATGTCTTTCTTCTTACTTAAAGTCTTTCGTCGATTATTTTGTACCACATTGCAAGTGTGTAACAGTAAAGCAAAAAAACACTTCAGTCTGAATTATATCTTCCCGCACATTCTTTTTAAAATGTGATGCTATGTAATGCGCATCGATTTTTCTGCGTTATTAAACGCTGTTATGACAAACCAGTTTAGTTGTTGCGAGTGTGGCGAGTTTTGCGATGAGTGAATGCCTGATACAATTTTATCATTAGAAACTTACACTGCCATGGTCCGATACGGGTGACTAATTATAATGCGTATTTACTTGGCATAATCAACGTATGGCAGTGATGAAGCCAAGTGAAGGGAATATGTGGAAAAAGATAAAATCACTTTCAGCGCTCCTTTCACTCCCAAATCGTATTTACGCACGCACATTTATATCGTTGAAATCAAAAAGACGGATGCTAAAGACTGTTTTACTGTTAGACGGATGGTCGATGTCTTATTTCCTTTTTCTGTGTGATCCTTCACCTTAATCTGAATTTTGTCAAATATTTTAGTGAAATCAGCTATCAGAGTAGTGCAGTATGCCCCATACTTCAAGAGATTGTCAAGCATAGTAAGCGACACATTGGAAATATAAATTACAAGCGAAACGCTGCATTGAGGAGATCTATGAAGAATGCATGTTTGTCTTAAACAAAATTTATATGGACCCAAATGTGTGAAACTCGGCGCCTCGGTGGAATTTTCACCCATGCAGTAAGGGGAAGGATTCAGTACAGCCAACGCTCCAACCACTTGAGCTACGAGGGCCCACGTAGACGACGCGAGTTTAATCACATGTGGGTTAGGTTACCCGCCCAACCCACTGCAACGTCTCGAACCCACCAAATCGGATACAGTAAGTTGACTGCGCAAGCAGGATTTCCTTAGTAATTCACCTAGAATCCACCGGATGACTACCCGACTCATGTTATTCATAAATATTACATTACCGTACATCTAGGCCAAACTTTATTAAAAAATCGCAATTCATTGCCATCATTCCGCCGTCCTCTTATCGAAAGTTGATATCTGAAAGGACATGAGTATCTGCACCTTTTGCGACGCACGATCTTTCATAACAATCATAAAGGCCGCCTAACATTTGACGTCAGTAATCTCTCATATTCCCTTTGATCACATCACAAACTACAACTATTTATCCTTCTTACCATCGGCTGGGTCATGGTAGTGTCTCTTACCATATCCCTCCTTAATGATTTTGAAGAGACAACCGGCATCTACCTGAAAATTGCTGAGCAATGGAAGACATGTATATTTACCTTCAGTGCAGGAATTTCCGTCCATTTGCTTTTTTAATGCTTTTCTATTTTACTGGCCTTCGGATGGTAAGCTGTATGATACATCCTCATCTGTGTTTAAAAACTGGGATTTTACGGGATGCTGAAATTGTCCCTTGGGATGTGACAATGAAATAAAATTGTGCTAGACAGATAGTCCGTCGAACTCATTAGTGGCTTTGCCTGGACGGCAGCAGTGTGTTTCATTATCCATGAGCCAAACATAAGCTCGTAAAGCTAAGCAACTATGTTTTTCAAATTGGCAACGCTAATATTGGACACAACATGTTGATTTGCATTTTTTTGAAAATGTTCCGTTTTAACGAGCTGCCTCTGCGAACGGCCGCATTTATCTTACCTCTATTACTGAGTGTGACACTTTTTAGTCATCTTTTCTTCTGAATGCGTGGCAAAACATCAATTTCAAAGGATACTTATGCATTCGCCCATAACGTCAATGAGAGTTCTGGCACAACATAAAGCGTTTTCGCCTACCCAGCATCAAGGGCTGTCGGATAGGTTTGCTGACAAATTCAAGCCTGAACACAAAAGCATCGTCTGGTAGTCGAGCAGTTCGACTCGAGGTTTGAGGTTTCAACCCTTTCCTCGCAGACGGGGCACGGCATCAGATTTGGCGCCATTGGGCTGTGCGGCACGCTGTGACCACATGTCCGAGCCGGTGTAGTAAATTCTAATTCCCACTAACTGCCTTGCCAATCGACACATACAATTGTTTTCATTTGTCTGAATCTGCAAACTTACTTGATTATGGTTGTTTAGGGTGTTGAAGTGTCAGGACTTGATTGGCCCCAACCAATCCTAAACCAGTCCTAAACTATCATAACGATAGTTCGAGCTCGTCAAGAGAATCGCTAGATTAAACGTGGATTTGACGGGTGCTATGTACGTATAAATGCAGCAATGAATAAGGCTAACTTATTACATTCTATCTACGAAATGTTCCTTCAATATTTATCACGGTGGTTACGGTAGGCTTTAAATGTGCACTTTTACGTTATTACAAAAAACCTCTTATTACTCATTAAATATTGCGATGAATATAAACCATCGAATATGCCTAAAATGTCACATTAGGCAACTTGCAATTTTGCAAAGAGTAAAGTATTAATTTGTGTCTCAGAAAATGTCGAAATGCCCAAAAATCTTAAATTAACATTAAAACTTTATCATACTTTTTATAATTAAAAAGCGTACAGGTAATGTTGATCAGCATGAAAGGTAATCTAAAGTTTTTACTAGGGGATAGGGATTTTTATTTAGCGTCAACTGAGAACACACGGGCTACCTCAGTTGGATTCAAACTCAAAAAGTTTAGGGGCAATTTGGAATGTAGACAACGCTTTGGACTCAAAAGTTTCAGGACTCCGAGGGAAGTCGCAAGCTTAATCATCGTGATATTCTTGTTTATCAGAGGTAGGCCAAAGAAGCTTGTTCAAGCTCTGCAAATCACTTATTAAACTCTAACGTAAACTTCAGTCCAACAACGCTGTTTAATTTTAATGTGAATCAAAATGCTTAGGATGAGCACCGTTCTGGCTAACCTCAAAACTGAAGCACGACAAGCAATGACATCCTGTAACTGTTCATTTTGTCTGCAGCCTTTTAGACTGTTTCGCAAATTTATCTTTGCGCTCGTCAGTTGGACAGCTGCCTTGCCAGCTGCCTGCGCAAAGAAAGGTTACCATTTTGATTAAAGATTTTACTAATTACTGCATCGTTTTTGAAAAAAACCTTGTTTTTCATTTACAGTTGGTGTTTTGCATATTGCAATGTCGTCGATTTTGATGGATTGGTATTGCGTACCGTTTGATCAGGTAAACAACTGTGCTATATTTTGCATAATTTTCATTGTTGCGTGAATATATATTGCGATCTTCATAGTTTTTTCCAGGCACTGTTCCGACCTCAGTATTTCAAAACATCAAGGTCATTTAAATGTTAACAGACTTAAGCAGTTAATCGGTTTAATATAATAGAGTTAATTAGGTAAACGGATTTTCAAATATTTTACTTTACAGCTACATTCCGCAATTGTATTAAGCTCACACTTAGAATGTTCTCCTCCCATTGGAATCGAAGAGGCGAGTTCCATTATCTAGTAGCAAAAAGTGACACAGAAACGCAGGACCTAGAGCTTTATTAGCCTTACCTATAGGATTCTCACTCGACAACGTATCAGGTGCAGATTTTGCGGCACCAAGTTTCATTTAACACAAATGATGCGAAACGTGTCACCGTAGTCGCAGCAGTGAAATCAATCCTCAGGCAGCCGGGCGCGACCGAGAATCGTCTCTGCTTATGGCTCACAGGCCACGCGAATTGCTGTCGAAAGTGCAGCATGTAAGGAAATCAAGGCCGATAAAGACCCCGTTATCCTGCTTGCGGACAAGAGGTATTCCAAGGTTGTTTTGAACAGGACAGACCACCTTCAGAAGACCAAACGTTTACTGGGGGACCAACAGTGTTATGCCACTTGCGCAACCTACCCGGTAAAAACACGCACGAGAAATCAATGCGACGCTGTTAGCATTGGAATACTCGGTGCAATATCACTGGGTGACCGACGCATGTCGACGTCTAGGACACCTCCTTAACCGCCTTTATCGTCTTTTCAAGCTGCACAAATTGGGGATCCCTCTCCGGCCCATTGTCTTATTCAAATTACTCTAACTTACGGGCTGACAAAGTGACTGTTCCGGCCTCTTAAAATTTCGCCCCCAAATACAGTTACTATAGTCAGTTCGTGAACAAAACTCTTGGAGAAAATTAAAAGTGCAAACCTCCTGCCAAGCGCCATCATGGTAGCGTTTGATGCCATGTACATTTTTACGTCTATTTCACAGGACCTGGCAGTATAGACCATCGATATACTCCTAAGAGACAAATACGATGAAATGGTATATTTCCATGAACAAGACCAAATCCTCCAACTTTTGCTGTTTTCTCTCAAAACGTACTTTATGTTCGACGGAACAGTCTACGAGCAGGTGAAGGGCACGCCAATGGATTTACCTATTTCAGGGCACATAGGCAAGGCGATCCTACAAAGGCTGTAGTCACTGGTTTTCTGAAATCACAGACCTGAATTCCGGGCCCGGTATGCGAATGAAAACTTTGGCGTCATCAAACAGGATCGGATGATGGAATTCAAATAGCATCTCAGCGCCATCTACTCCGACATCCTGTTTATGGTAGAGGAGGAAATCAACCAACTACTGGTACGTAGTATCCTCGTCCACCGCAAAGATTGGGGTGGCCTAAAGACCAAAATTTTCAGTAAGGCGGCAAACATAACGTAAGTAGTGAGATACAACAGTAACTACCCTCTCAGTCAAAAATGCAGGTGCCTAAGGGCACCACATCAGTGTGTTTGGACACATTGTATTTATCCGGAAGACAAAATTGATGAAGTACAATACCTTCGAAGGGTATTCAAACTAATGGCTGCGCACGCAACTTCGTTAGCAAGTGTTTGCGCAAACGAGACGAGTGACGGAATCCAACTGGCCCCAAATTTTGGTGGGCATTCCCGTACTTGAAGAATGTCTCAGAAGCAGTCAGCCGCCTTCACACACCCTTTGGGATAAGAGTGCGACACAGACCGGAGGTAACCATAAGGCTCCAGATTATGAGGCCGAAAGACCAATTGCCACGGCAAGAACAGCTGGCGGCGTTTACCGTGTCTGGTGCAGCGGTGGAAAAAACAACTGTGTCTGAGAACCTGGAAGACGTATGTGGATGCGGATGGCCGGGCCGCAGCAGCGGTGAGGAAAAAGGCGCCAGCTCCTAAGTCAGTGCTCACTCGGCGGCATCCAACCACACATTTAAGTTTGACGATGCAAAAATTTTTGCTAAAGGTGACAACCGCGTAACCCGCGAACTACTCAAGTCATGGTCTTCCGGTCCTCAATCAATCCACAAGCACAATGACCCTCCGTGCTCCATATTCGATGATGAGACTTTATCTGTACATAGGAACTAGACGCGAAGACAGCGTGCGAATGACCGCTGATCCTGGTTTCAAACAACGCTTAGCCAAATTGCCTAGGAGTACAAAAGGATGACGAAATCCGGCCGTCAGCAGCTTGCCTGCACTCGATAATCGTGGTAATCCATAATCTTGACCGGCACACAAGGGCATAGAAATCGCACGGTGACTGAATGCTTCAACCACTGACCAGTCGAGCCGCGAAGCAGTCGGGAGCTGCCAACTTCGATAGGCACGTAGCGGCCCGGCAACTACATCCTATAAATACCGCAACACCTGGGTAATTTCCCACGCCTAGCTGACTCTATCTCTGATGGTCGATTCGACTGAGAATCTAAAACGTCAGGCTAATAAAGCTTTGGTTTCAGAGATCGCGCCTCTATCTTCGCGTAACTCTCTCATTTAAATTACTGTGTGTACACATGTGTTTTATAACTTAATATAACGCATTTTAAATGAAAAATGGCGTACGTAAGAAAAATTCCAACAAATTCGTGGTCTACCACTATCAGCTACCTAGATTTGTGAATTTTAAGCCTGAGGTCGGTATGGATGATTACAATCGTAGCACCACAAGGAACAAAAACGACCACCTTCGTTTGCATTTATATGTGCTAAGATTTAACTTCTTTCTGGACCCTTTTTCGGTCTGTTAAAATTTGTCTAGACGTTTAAATGCACTCACATCTTGCTTTGAATAATTTTGTATGTGACTTTTAAGGCATCGACCTCAAAAACAAGACTGAAAAAAATTTCGCCAACTGTAATAAAGCGCCTTCGAGTACTTGCAATAAAGGTAAAATTACTTGCAAAAACTTCGTTCTATAGCCCTACCTTTGTCGAAAAATCACAATGGACACAATTTAAAGGTCAAAAAATTTTCTTCGGCCTCATCCAAGGTACATTTAAAAAACTGCTGTAAAAGCATCAGAACTTAATTGTTTTTTGTTCAAAGCTAAGCTGGTAGACAAAGTGGACTTTTACTCTCCTGCTTTTTTTCATTTGCGTCAATTAGATGGAAGATTAAATATTTTGAGGAGACATTGTTCAACAATTTTTGCGCGTTTTCGAACAGAAAATAATATTTTTTAATGACTAGAGAACATATCGTCTAAAACGCTGCCGACGTTAGAATTGCACTTTTTTATTGGGTTCTTCTCAGTTACGTCAAAAACTGCGGAAATGTTGCCAGATGGTTCATACTTATATTAAAAATATACTTTTCCTTAACACATTTTGCCGTTTCAGTAAAATAATTGCGGAAAACTTTTGCAAATGATTGGCAGGTAAGAATCCATGTTTCTGATTTTATACGCGAACTAGATAAAATCACGATAGTTTCAAGCGATACGACGCATAGTTCGTTAACCATTGACAAGTAATTGTGATCATGATCATCATACTACTAAATAGCTCTTTAATCTTTAAGTAAGAAATGAAGAAACACAAAGCAAATTGCTCCAGGATGCTTTTACATTATGCAGTTGGCAACATAGATCATTATTGAGATCTCCTGTTCAATTTTAGAGGAATTTTCTGCTTCCTTGTGTGTGGAACGTAATGGACGTTCAAGTTTCGGCGGACGACTGTCAGTTGGACCGTCGCAAGCAGCTACCGTGCGTGAACCACGAAGTGGGTGGAGCACCGCTCGAGATAGTTAATTGTGGCATCTACCGGACTCTGCCTTTCTCTTCATTCAATCAATCCGCCTTAAGGGCACGGTAGCGCCATGTCGAGTAGCGGTGGCGTCACTTAACGGCAGCAAATGCCCTCTGGTCTTAATCTTAAAAAGGTACTGCAAAGACGGTCGCTTAGAGAAACATTTTTAACTATGTTTAAGTTTCATCCGGCTAACTGATAACGCTGCTTATTCGTTCTGTTTCAACTTTGCACTTTATCTGGAACCTTCACAGGCAGTGAACTGACGACAAGTAATCATTCAAAGTGATGATTTATAACAACGATGTGGGAGACCAGAAGGCCCTTGCTGGCTAGTCCCCCGTTGTCATTCCATTTCGCCCAGTGGCAGAGCTGCGAACGTAAAAAAAAGTTCTTTATTTATATTTTAATTTGAATAATGTTTTTATATCAACAGTAGGATCAATACTGTAGAAAAATAAGACTGCAGCTTAAAGAGACAGGCGTAAAGGTTGTTGGAAATTAGGGCTCTGAACCCTGCACATAGAGTGTGGTACAAGGTTTGCAAACAAAGGCCCGTTAACCTTTTACCAAATAATTCCACCCCTGCGTTATATGTTCTCAGGTATAAACTTTGATCCCCCAGCAACAATGTCTATACTGCGATGATGTGATAGGACGAACTCCTCATATTTAAGGTTGGACGTAGGAGTAGATCGTGGTTGTGGACTTTTGGTAAACCGTACATTCTGGGTATCGCCGTGCACACTGATCGTAGTAGCTCGTATTCTTTGTTAGATAAATGACCAAAGTGTAAAATCACAGCAATCGCGTTGGGCTATAACGAAGAATAATATAAACAGGATTAATATTAGATAAATTTTTTATAGGAAAGAAAAATTTGCCTTTGCTCCCATGAAAATTATATGAGAGCGAATATTCGTAATTGTATTGTTTTCATAATAAAAAGAGGGCATCGGCTTTAACAATTCTGTTTTATAAATTGACCGCCTTTTGCGCTATA
Organism: Spirometra erinaceieuropaei; assembly: GCA_902702965.1. Classification (NCBI taxonomy): domain Eukaryota; kingdom Metazoa; phylum Platyhelminthes; class Cestoda; order Diphyllobothriidea; family Diphyllobothriidae; genus Spirometra; species Spirometra erinaceieuropaei. The sequence goes on along the minus strand of CACRXP010000412.1, from coordinate 250,397 downwards.
GGCGTTAGTTGTTAATTTGTTTGATCGTTGCTTGTTTACCTCACAGCTAATAACTTGTCGTAAACAAATATACATAGAGTATTGACGGCATGTTGCCAGTTTCTTGCGTCATGCCAACCAATTTATATCAGCAGTTAACTACAAAATAAGAAGGAAATCAACAACAACGACTGAAACGGGGGTAATATCCTATCAATGTAGCACAATATTGATGGTAATTATAGCGCATGTTGATCTGTAGGAATTGTCTTGCAACAGCATCCTCAAAAACAAAAAACGTTAAAGTTAAGAATAGGAAACCGTGTTGAAATCTGCAATACCTTTTAAAAAACGTGGACAACAGTAGTGCAACACCGTTTAAAAAACGTGGAAAACAATAGTGCTCTATTATATTTTCTATTTTTTGGTTTCTATTTTGAATTTTATTTCCTGTTATTTGGGAAGGGTCAAAACCATCAGGTGTTCTCTTTACATTTTAGGTCTTGTGCGTTTATGCCGCCACATTGCGATTAGAAATAGAAATGCCCTAAACATCTGATGCCTTTTTAACTGAGATGTCTATATATTTATTAAAAAAATTGGCAAAATCCAATTTAACAGACGTATTGATGCTGCAGCTTCTGACATAAACAGATGATAATCTAAGGTGCAGACGCTTGAAAATATAAATTTCATTTGCTGCTTGCGTGACATTTTCTACAGCATTTATTCCGCTCAAACAGAAATTTATTGTCCGCGTTATTTGAAGTGTTACTATAAATAAAACTTACTTTTTCTCTTCCTTTTTGATTGATTTTCGGGCAAGGTCGCATTTTGTAGCCCGGAATGGGAATCAGACCGCTATCCTAACCCTATCCTCAACCTTAACCCTTACCTCAATCGTTACCTTTAACCATTAAACCTTACGGCAAACCTAACCGTAACCTTAGACACAATCGTAAACGTAACCGTAGCCTTAAGAGACGGCCGTGATTGAGAGGCAAAACCGTAAAAGTGGAACCTATTCGTACGCTCAAACCCTAACCAGTACCCGAAAATCTAAGTCTAAAGACATAACCCTAACCGGCAAATCGGAAACCATTAACCGGTACTCTAATCGTAACCTCAACCGTAAAACGGGAGTCGAATGTGTCAGATGTGATTAAGGAGCCCCAAAAAATAACCAAACTAAACAAACCCACCAGCCACCTGTAATGCGGGTCCGGGCAACCAACTGGGATCTAGACAAAAAAATGATAAAACAACTTTCCCAGCATCTGACGGAAAATGTATTGAAAATGTTATTTGCATACATGTTTGGAAAACGTGCGCAAAAAATTAATCTTCTGAAACACATTTGAGTCATTTTTGAGTAAAAGCATTTACCATGTCATAATGCGACAGTGCGGAATCGCACCTTCTAATTTATTACTGAGCTTTAAAGGACCAGTACTCGCTGACTTGAAATGAAGTGTGTTATGGACCCAGCATTCTGCTCTTCGTTTAACAAAAACACACTAATATTCTGTCTTTCCAATATACGCATGAAATTAAATCAATCTCAAATCCCCAAATGCTACTTTATTTTATTGTTCCATTTATAAGTAAGTTCGCACATATAACAATAAACACAGGAACAATGCCTCAATGCTAAGTCCAACGTGCTTTAATTAATCGTGTGCTTTAACTCGAACTTGTTTACGATTTTAGATTAACATTTCTTTGAGGCATTTTCTATAAAGAACCTTAGTCAAAGTATTCAACCGATAATTGACGATAACCTCTTTTGGGCGGTAGCTACCGCTCCGGCTGAATTTTGACTATTACGTCCTGGCAGTTTAGCGACTTATATTTTTTCATGAAGTCCCATCTAAAAATGTGACACTTGTCGTGTGTGCATAGATAGGTGCAAATATAACATTGTTTGATATAAAGTAAAATCCCGAGTTAATTAACATCCCGTTAGATTATGTCTTTCAAAAGCCAGCTCTAAACCGACAAGCAGCAGAGATCAAGCTTAGTAAAGATCATGCGGCCTCGCTGATCGAACAAGGAAGTTATAGACTGTTGTTCCCGCCTTATAATTTAAAACCAACGCGCATAGCAATGCATATCGTTATATATGCGCTATTTGAACACGGAAGCCAGCTTACTTCATCTTAACTATTAATTTGCAAGATTTTGCGAATGTTCAATTTTCGTTTGAATGATTAAATTTCAGTCCACTATAGCAACTTACGATTTAAAGTAAATACATAATGTCGGTATCCGGTGGGAAGTCTAGCTCTCGAACAAAACTATGCGATAGACACGCATGTCATACTGGCAAATATTAATGCTTTTATTATTCTTGTGTTAAGTCGTTTCTAATTGGGTCAAGTTGCTGCTTGCTGTGTGAATTTCTGTAAAGTAAAAGAAGGCTGTTGAGACCGTGCAACAAATGTTACAGCGGAACGGAATTTCTTAAAAAAATAGAAACACTGCAGCAAATTTAAGTGGACCAGTATGTGGTACATTCCTAAGTTTAGCTTGTTTTGGAAGCATTGCGCACAGTTTGAAATAATACAACAGGGCCAATCAAAGACTTTTGCTTTATGTCTTTTCGCAAACTTTGATTTTCATGAGGGTTTTATGGGCATAAAAAACGGTACAAGCAAACAAACGGCCTTGAAGGTCGAAAGACTGCAAAAGACCAAATACTCACTTTGTTTGAAGTTGAATAAAAGCGCTTTTCAGATAACCAAAAAGTGGCCTCTGGCGGCACTTGTGCTACTAGTATTAGTTAAAGAAGCAAGCATCCCTTCAAAAATACCAGCACAAATGACGATTACCTTTTTAAGAATTCAAGCGTTAAACTGATTTTCCGTGCAGGTTTACATGAAACAGAACATTATCGACAACGTGCGTTATAAGAAAATAAATAGAGGTCTTTATTAAGGAAATCAAGTGAAGGCACAATTAGCAAACCTTTGTAGCTCAAACTTAGCAATTATTCGTCAATCTGACATTGTGGCATAATTTGCGCACTTTCATACCGAAATGCAGGATAACTAGAGGTTATTAATAAGTTACTTGTTCCTGCCGACGAAGTACATAAATTGATTTGTTTGTTTCAAGTTTGGTATCCTGGGGCGACTAAATGCATATTTAATGTTGCTGTATATTGATACGTTTTGCAATGCTGAGTAATTAATTTTTTCGAAGCGATAACGCATTTCGGAATTAAAGTTGACATTTCTTGAGTTATCTCACTAATTTTATTTGTGCAGGAACATGGGCATATATATGAATGAATATGCCATTTTTTAAAATGCTTATGCCTGTCTTACAAAATATTTCTGACGTATACTCAGTGCCCAAATTTATATGCGAGTCCTATATGCAAAACAATGTATTGATCAAATTTTTCATTTCCCGGGTTCTGTGGTTAAAATATATGACAGAAAACAGTGTGAAGAGTTTTCACACATAACTTATTGGTGTCTGTTTCAACTTTAAAATTATACACAAGACTATGTTCAAACTGCCACATGCGGCTGTTCCCCACTTAGATTTACTACGCGATATAATGAGTTTCTGTCGCCATCGCCAATTATTCTGCCGTGTACTGGTTTGGACTCGTCTTTGAGGCGCCTGTTTGTCGTCCGAAAACTCATCATGGTTTGTCACTGGCAAACTTACTGGAGAGATTTATGGATAGAAGCACCTTTTTGTAAACTATTACGTCTGCAAAATAAATCGCTTATACGATAAAAGTAATTGGTTGGAAGCAAATTTGAGGGCTTACTTGGTTCTACTGACCATATGCAATAATCTGAAACAAGATGAGTCCAAGCATTGCAATATCTGTATAAAATGGATAAAGTTGATTTTAAGGTATGCAACACACAGTTCTTCAACGAAACATTCTTTTAGAAAAAATATATAAGTAAGTCGGCCTGTTATGACTACATCTATATTATCTAACCACATGGAGTCAAGTAGTTTGAAAGCCACCAATTATTTCCTTTTTTCAGGTAAGCAACTTTGCAGCCGTTTCCTGTATATATAAGCAAGACAAGCTGAGAAAAGACTGTTTTGTATTGTTAAACCCACTGCAAGATGACGGTTTAGTCTAAGCAAGCACACACAAAATAAGACTCGGATAAAGAAAATCGAGTAGTAAGATCAAAATTCTCTTTGCAAGATACAGGGACGTCAAGAAAATTGAAAGTCAAAATGAAAGCAATAAACGTCCATGACGCATGTAAAATCGAAATCTAAGTTATAGTTATTGCATAAATAAAATGCCTAAAATATCACTTCTTTACAATAGTTTCAAGTTATTTGGCCTTCAATAAGCTACCTAGTTTTCCATTTCTGATAAGTGCATTACAGACTCGATTGTATTAGTACCTAGTGTTGAAATTTCACCGACGCATTCTTATTCCCAGTGGTTTCAGTTTTCAATAAAAAAACATTACTTAAAAGTTAACATCGGTTGGTTTTGTCTTAATGGATATTCTCCAGGGGATTTTTTGTTACCAAATGAGAGTGTGTTTTTTTCAAATTTATTACCAAAAATGAAAGCAATTTGCAAATAAGTCTATAAACACAGGCATTTGTGTGGTCGGTTGAAAGGCGATTTGCTGGTGTGTTTTCAGCATCAATGTCGGCATCTTTCATGCATTTATGAATTAGCGTCAAAAAGAAACACAAAATCCGTGGTCCGCGCGAAAAGTACTTCCGTTACAAATGAAAACTCAATTTATTTCAGTGTAGATAATCGTCTTCGCCATCTTCAGTTAGCTTTAATTTTATATCACTTAATATAAATACGCTACATCGGTGGTCATAACTGAGTTGAAATTAAAATCTACTGAGGCATCACTCGCATAATTTTGCAGATATATGCACAACAAAATTTTAAACTACTAGGACGGTGGACCAGTTGTTTTGGTTTGTCGTTATTTTAAAAATAAAGAAATTAGTTGTTTATTCCCCTTTTTTATTTTCTAGTAGGAAGATGTGCAATGCATCTCAAACTGGACAAATAATTGGATGTGACTCGTGGCTGTTAATGACGAAGAACATTTTCTATGGATAAAAGGGTATAACAAACATTTAAATGAATTTCTTCTCACGGTAATCGATGCGTGAAAAAGACCCAGTTTGGACGGAAAAGTTGCCGGCTTGTTAGAGGGTGCGAGGTTGGATTTTAACGAAAATGACCTCTATTGTTTTGAACGTAGTTTATAATCGGACGTACATAGACGAGAACATCTGTTGTGTTTGTAGCAACCTCTTTAAACGTAATATGATATCTTACCTCAGCAGTTGCATACGATTGTCATTGTAGTAATTTATTTCCAATGCTATAATACCTTGTTTGAAATTTGCAATTAACAGTAAGTTGTGCTGTGGTTTCCGAAAAACTTAACTTACCAGGTATTTTTCTTTCCTTTCTTTGGGTCACTACTATTTATTTTGCAGTATAATATGATATACAACGTCAAAAAGCAAGTAGGTCTAGTGGGTTAAAGCTAGGTGAAACAACAGGACAACTAAATATGTTTTAAAACCTGCACTTCTGTTTTGTTATAATTTGTTTGGGAGTCGCTGGCCATCACGGAGGAAATGTAAATGGTGTATGCAAACGACTTCGGATTGTTAAGAGATTGTTCATTAATAAGGTATTGTGAAACACGCTGGACAACATTTATGCAAGCCTATAACGCATAATTAAAACGTTGAGGGTTTGAGCAACTCGAATTTCTATGATGCGCATTTCTAGATATGTCGGAAAATGGTGTACATGTAAAAAGATTAGACCGAAGTTGTCCATCAGCTGGTACGTAATAGGCAAAGACAACGACATTTCGCGAACAATGAGGAAAATCTGGACGAGAATCGTCAATGAGTGCACTTCCTTTGCTCAAATGAATATGCACATGGATCTGCTTAATATCCCCTTCAGCTGCTTTTCGAATTTTCATCAAACACGTATTTGCAACATCAAGTTTGCTCAAACAAGTTCCTTTGGCAAAAGCCTCTCCTTCTAGGCCACCTGTGCTTAGCATACGCTGCAACATTTACCCCCATCTAGTCCGTGGCCACGCCTTTTGAAACTAGATTGGTATATCACTTAAAGAGCCTATATAAATTTATAAATAGCATTCAAATGAGCCCCGACAATTACGTATACATGGTTTTACTGTGACCCAACTCAAATTTGCATGTTGTATGGCAGGAAAATCTTTCATACAGTATGCCGTGTAAATCACGACGAACATGCTTAATGACATCTCCGTTATAAGTTTTCGTTGTTTGAGCACGAGTTTAGCTTCACGAACTTCATCGGTTTCATATCCACTCAGCGTGGGTGTGCTGCACTTATCGTCTACTAAGTTATTGTTTTCTATGAGCATCACCCTTTTTAGATTATTGCATATGATTTTTGGCGAGAAAAAGATGTGAACTATTGTTTTCACTTACGATCCTCAAATGAATGTGTAGAAACATGCTTTTCTATGGACACCTATATCGACTGCAAAGGTTATTTTTTTTAGCTAACCGAATGCTTTTCTCCACATATTATTACCCAAGGCTGATGCAATCAAGGGTCATATTTTCTCAATAAACCTGCGGTTTTTCAGAGGAGTCTGCGGCCTCTGCTTTTCAGTTTTTGCAGATGTTTCGTAAACATCGTATACATTAATTTTCAGTTTCACATGGGATATTATTAACGTAACTTACTAGAAACTAGCCAAGTGTTATTATATGTTTTCCTAAAACACTTTGTAGACGAGTGCTATTAGTGTAAAAATACGTTCATCGTCACTTGCTTTTGCGGTAACAGTCAGAAAACTTTCTTTCACGTATACAACCAAAATGTTTGCAGGGACAGAAAATCGCACCATGCTCAAACGAATCTGCGACATAAGAGATCGAAATCAAAGAAGATATTTAAGGTATTGGACAGTCAAGATCATCATTATTTTGAAAGGACTTATTGAGGACATAAAGCATTACTGTTTGCAAATCGAAATATGTGCAAAAAGACATAAACTTCATAAGTAAGGTGAATAATATCAGTTAGTATTCTATACGAATTAGTTTTTTCGTACTTAACCAATAATCCAATTAACCTGCATTGACCAACATCTGCGTATTCATTAAACCTTGGTTTTTTTCTCGGACGAACATTTTTCTCCCGCCAATAAGCATGGTGATATTCTTTTGCATACCGCCACTAATTCCGACTCTTAGAAATTTATATTACATGAAACGTGCTTTACTATGGTAAAAAATAAAGCGCTTTTTGTAAACTGGTGTAAATTTAGAATGTCCATTATACTTCGCACTTATATTCATAGGCTGGCTCCTAAACCTCCATTGCGTTACCATCTAATGTGTACAACCAAGTTTCAAAGCTATTTTACTGACAAAGAAATTCCACGAAACATATAACAGGTCATCATACGCAGTACTCGAGACAATTCCGGTCCATGAATTCGTCATTCATGGCAGCGTGCAGCTGCTATACTGCACAGCACAACTTTTATTAACATATAACCTCCCCCTGTCAATTAACAAAATCGCCATTGTATTAATTACACTGTTTTGTTTACGTTATTTTTTGGAGCTACTGGCCTCAGGACAGTTATAAAAGCCAAGTGTATTCAATGAGCGCAAAGAAGAAGAATTCGTTTGTGTATTTCCTATGGACATTTTTATTGTTAACTAGCATTTTTTGCCGTGTTCTTCTCTGATGGGTTATTTTTATTTGAAGATCCTTGTCATTGAATGAAAGATTTGTTAAGAAATATTTATGATAATGTTGTTTATGAAAATGAAGGAAAAATTGCCTTTTGGGATAATGTTTTATAGAATGGTAAAGGGCCTCCCAAATCTCATGTTTTTTACGAAAATTAATTGTACATTTGTGTCTTACGGGCTCTCTCTCGAGCCTAGTTAGCAGTCGCACAGCAACACATTATATGGGCAGAGCGTTAGTTGCCAAAAAGTCAAAGGAGACTGGAGCGACCATTTTCGACTTGTTAGCCGCTGTTGACCAGTTATACTCAATCTTGAAGTGTACAACAACTGGGCTAGATTCCGTGACCTGTTTTCTGGAGCTTATAAGTCGCAATATGCTCTCAGCTCCAAATTCAGATGATACGCAATTTAAACGGAATAATTATTTGTTACAAAGTAAATTAGCATTAGTTGAACTGTGTTGTTTGTTAAAAAAGCTGGACGTGCGGTCGGAATTTAGCAGCATTGCCTATTAACTGTTCTATAAAAGGTAAGCAATCGTTCTCATTTCATGAAAGACTATAAAATATAGTCAGTTGAGAATCGTTTTGGATGAAGCCTCCTTCCTAACAAAGGCGAGGAGTAGGAAACCGCGTACAATGAACTGATATCATAAACCTTAGAGATTAAGCTTAATTTAACAACTATTCCCTGCTTTCACAAAGCGATTTGTCTTTACGAGTTTAAGTTTATGAGCATACAGCTACTCTGACTCTCCAAAACCGGGTTTTGCCGTGCTTCAGCCTAACGCGGACCTCTACTTAAATCGGACCGCCTACTTTCTTCTTTGAAAACTGCCTTGCGTGCGCCACAACCTACGCTGATTTCTGTCACCTACCTTACATGAAAACAGACTTGCTGCGGGATTAGGGTCTAGAGCCATTGAGCAGTGTTATTATCAGCAAGGCAGTCGTTGCCTGTAAGGTGCACATGATATGTCTCCAAAGTGCTGGTTAGCAAGTGTTTAAGCAGCGTCTCAGCACACTGACGCCCAGTTTCTACACAAGAAACCGTGGCAGGGTTTGGTTTTGATGGCCCAATTGATTGATAAGCCAGCTAAAACAATTTAAGTACGTGGAATTGCACAGACTTTGCATATGTCTAGTGCTTGCGCCGACCTAACTAATGCAGTCTCGCAAACGATTGCGCCTAAGGGGCAGAAGACTACTCATACGACAGCCTGCGTTTCATAATGTATCAGTTAACACGCGCTTCCCTGCGCGTGCTTTGAGCCCTCTCTGCGTCCCCTTTATTATGTTTGTCTAGTAAGCGCAAAACTAGGTTTTTTATGGCATTTTCGGGCGAATTCCAACTTCGGCGATTTCAATATAGCGGCCATGAATTGTAAATTAACACGCTGTTCACTCCGTAGCCTTCAAGTTATGAATGCGCCCTTTTTATCCCTCAATCCAACCGGCGGCCTTGACTCGGAGAGTGTGCACAGGCTACAATCGGTTAAGTCAGGCATCGATATTCAGTCTACAAAAATGACTACTAAAGTAGCTTGCATTTTTTCTCATTGATTGTCAACGCCCTCGTTAATTGAAATATATTTCACAAAAGCATGCTCAAAAATATTCATATATCTACGCATTTGGGAGAAATTAACTTTTTCTTTAAGATTTTTACCTAAAAAGGAATTATTGAGTTTTAGCAAAGTTTCTAATTGTCACGTTTAATTACACTGAAACGCTCCTTTACAAAAACATAGTGTCTTTGCATTTAACAATGCGGTTTCTTAAGTTTACAATATGCCTGTAATCTACTGCCAAATTTCATGAACACGATATAGTCTCCTCTTTGTACCTTGGAGGAATGGGCCTTTTTTATTTGCGGAAAAAAACGTCTTGCAGTTCGGAAGCGGAGAATGTCAATGTAATGGCGGATCGGGTTTAAAATTAGTCGGAAATTGGGAAAACTTTTAAAAACCTAATTATACTGTTCCCTCAAATAGAAAATTAGAAAAAGATGTCGTTTTCTACTGAATATATCAGATGCTGAATATTTTTATGCAGGTTTTCTACTTGATATAACTTACTTTTTAGAATATCATAATTCAATGAGAAAAGTGAATGCAAAATAAGTAGTCATTTTAACGGGGTACAATTTTTCCAGGCAGCCGAAAAGAAGTTTGTTCAAAGGTCGGTAGCCTGAGTCATCTGATGTATTATAGAATTATGCTGCACAATGATTAGTTTAACAACCCCAAGGAATAAATTTTACCAAAACGAAACGCATTTCGGAATTTCGGTCAGCATTCTATGAGTAAGCCTACCTACTGTATGTGAACCAAAAGTGTTTTAGTTAACTAACCATAGGATAAAAATCAAGTAAGGTTGCAGAACCAAACCTCGCCGAAGCCGTCAGCAGCTCTATTAGAAGTGCTCTGTATAACCATTGCATGCTCGGTTGACAGATTTTAAACGCAAACGAATTTTAGCACAAGCCTTTTGCCTTACTGGAATCAGCGACTAGCAGCGTGTTGATATCTCGAAGTGAACAGTCGTCATTCAACGAGGGCTGGAAAATAAAAATGCCAAGACCATATTGAGCATCAAAATGCTTGTTTAAAAAGTGCCAGCCGTAGGAAGTATGTGGCGCCTGAAAGTCTACGATCGATTATTCTACCCAAACAACTCTATATATTTTTTGCTCTTCTAACCGGTTATACATTCAGGGAGTACTGTCCACCATTTGGGCGGACTAACTATGACAGAGACATCGAGAGGCTCATTGGTTTATCGGTTTCTCTGAATCAGACATCACATTTGAGACTTTGGTTCTGGTTATGCTTTCGCAAAACCTTACGTCAGTAAGTGTATTCGCTTCTGTCAGAGACGTCGAGCAAGTATGTATGTTCCCGTTGAATTGTGAAAATACATTCGTTCTAACCCAAAAGTGGCATACTGATACGAAGGTGCTCGTATGAATTTAGTACTCTTTTGCTGCCAGTACCCAACGTCGGGCTCCCCAGGGTATACCGCATACAAATTATTAGTCGTTTGCATGTTCGTTTTAGGGAAACGGCGATTGTATTTGCGTACGATATTTTCAGTATGTGGTTCCGAAAATATGTAGTCACGTTAAATTAATTATATTAGGGCATTTCAATGGTTGACAACAGGGAAATGATCTATAAAAGCATAAAAATCGAACTCAACACACATGGCAAATCAATCCTACCCAACAATCCTTTAAAATTTGCATAACCCTCTTATTCAGATCCCACCTCCATAACTTGTCAGTACGAAGACAATAAAATTTGGGGGGCCTGCATGTCATCATAAACAGGTCGTTTATCTTGTGGTTTTTCAGACCTAGGCCTGAACTGGTAGGCAGATATTTTTCCCTTTTCTTAATCACACATTTTTAATTCAAGTAATCACTTCAAATATCACTTCTTATCAACGGTGTATGCCCTGTTATGCTGATAAAACCTAAACACCTGAGACGGAATTTGCGCATTGGCATGCATCGTTTAAGTAGAGTCTCTGAGAAATGCATATTAAAGGCTTCTAAAG
>CACRXP010000412.1:194847-231216 GCA_902702965.1 Spirometra erinaceieuropaei | reverse complement strand
TTTAAAATTTTAATTAAAAATCATTGTGAATCGGATTCTTAGAACAGGACTACATTAAAACCTCCTTTTTCGGCTTCTCTTTTAAAACGTCTAATATATACGCTTTGTTTAACACCATCTTATGTGCATTAATATTGAACTAGTGAGCAGTTGGAGTAAAGTGAATTATAACTTAACATTAGGCAGTCGACTGCGCCACACTTTACTTGAGACTTATTCTTCTGGACTATGTTTTTGACTAAACCATTATGCACTTTACTTTGCTAATGCCGTTCTACTGCTGCAATAATATCACTTAAACACTATGTACTTTTCGAAAATTGCCATCAGACTGTAGTACTAACGCATCAAAACGGTTCATAACCGTAAAAAACCGCACCGCTTTGACTCCAGTATACGTAACTGCAAAAAAGGAAAGCACGCTCTTCATGCATTGTCTGTCTTTGCATAGTATCAAGAATATATGTCCCAGTGCTGTCTGTTGTCTCGCAAACTGTACTTTTAATCTTTGCTTTAAAAGACAAGTTGTCTAATATGTGAATCGGTTGGCAGAAGAGGCCTTTGAAGTTGTATTGTACAAAGCCATATATACATCCATCTAAAATATATCACATTTGGAAAACTGCAAAAGGCGCGGTATCTCAACAATTCCTGCAAACTCAGCCTATATAATGAGCTACACAGTTTTTTCTTCAACGAACTTACAAGCAAAAGGAACATATGGCTAATTGCTAGTTTTTTTCGCTACCGACATCAACATGTTCTCGGCGCCTATTTAATTAAGACATCCATTTCCTTATTGTCAGGTCATACAACGGCGTTAAATGTTAAAAATGTTAAAAATACAAATGATCTACGAATGAGACCTTTTAAGTTCCGTTTGTAGATTTTGCCGAAAAGTAATACGAGATGACAAGGATACCAGACAGCCAAAACCTTTGCATTTACATTTTTAATGATGAATCTGGGCACATTTGTTCTTATTCACATTATAAAGCGTATCCAGTTCAGGAAGTGGAATGATCTGATTATCATAGTAAAACGATTGATGCATAAGATGTAATTATTTACGGAGAATTCTAAAACAAACGTTTAGCTCTGCATGACATGCTATGGCATAAAATTAAACATGCAGTCAGCTAAATTATATCATTATGATTAGGACAGAAATGTGGAAAAAAACAAAATTGTACAAAAATGCAAGAACTGCATTTTTTCCGCTATGAAAAGCCACTATTCAAGACCGCAAACGGGCAGAATCTTGCCACTGTCAAATTTATACGCAAAAAGAATCTAATCATTTACCTAGAAAGTGAAACACGTTAACGGTGAATAGAAGAGCAATTGATTTTCATGTGACTTGAACCCTGCGAATGCCAAGTTTAGCCAAGGCCACTGATGTACACTGACGACCTTACCATTCGTTTAGGTAAACCCACAAATACAAAAACTTTTCGTTGTGGAACGGTAAGCATTCGAATGTTTGTCGATGATTAAAAGACCTGGGAGAACATAAGCAGCGATAAATCATATAGCAAAATCGAAAGTAGTTCACATGGCATCAAGAAGGGCCGCAAGATCGAAGAAATTAACAGTCTACAGACATTAAACAGGTTTCTAAAGAAAGGAGGTTATTTACACATTAGATATATGTTAAGGTTTAAAAACGCTTAACCGATTTTAAAATCTACCCATATAGGTTGTTTGGAAAGATTTTATATAACCGTTACGGTAGAAAGATTAAATTAGTGTCATTTTGTTCGGCCTAAATTTTACGTAATGCGGTAAATAAAAAGTAAAAAAAACTTATCATATCATCATCGGAAAAAATGCATTTGCCGTCTAACATGCGCTTGTATACGTTCATTATAAAATACTGATGTTTAAGGAATATTTTGATCAGGTTATTAAATAATGGCTTTTAAATTTCTTACTTTTAATGCCCGCTTTCAGTTGTTAACGTACGTAAACACGAGTTTCACTATTATCCCGCTTGCTTTTGTTGCCCTCCGGCAACCCTCTTCCTTAGTGAAGGTAGCGTTGCAACCTACGAGATATTGCTTTTGGTTTAATAACATTAAGGTCACTTATTTTAAACCAATTATCTTATCGACACGTTTCTTTGGTCCATATTTTGTAAATGTTAACACGAAACAACGCCCTGTGTTTAGGGTAACTTATTCAAATGTACGGACAAATATACTACCCTTTTGTCTGGTTTGAAATTAGCCATGCTAAATTAGAGTCCCACTGACGTTGCTATTGTTAAAGCAGGTTATTTCTGTTAAGCCCCCGAATAATTTTGAACCCGACCTACTATTACACTTGCATTCAGGGTTTTCAAACTACAAGCTATATATTTTCCGTGTACGGAAAACCATGCATTTCTCTACGGTGTTAAGAGAAGACTATATGAGGTTCATAAAATAAAACAGTTAACTTGAGCAATATTGTTACCTTTACTAGCCGCATTCGTTAATGCAGATACATGACGTTTCATGAACGTCCATGTAACGGTATTAAAAAATCTTACAATAAGAAACATTTTTAACACCAAATTATACTCTTTTTTAAGTATTACGTTAGAAGAAGACGTAATTGTCTACCAAACCAGTAAAAGATTGAATATTTTTATGCATGCTTTCCATGAAATATAATTAAATTTTCAAGGGCATTGAAAACCAATAAGAAAATGGCATGCTACCTAAGAAGTCATTTTTTGCAAAGTATGGATCCTGCATGCAGCCGAAAATAAGTTCTTTCGAAAGCTGACACCCTGGGGTAACTGGATCCTTATAGAATTATGCTGCAACATACTTGATTTATCTTTTTGAAACGAGAACACATTTCGAAATTTTTGTTGACATTTTATGAGTTAGAACATCTACTGTACATCTGAAATGTATATCGATTGTACGGTACAAACTCTTGACAAGAACGATATGATAGATAGTTTTTGTTGGATTACCTTTTTCATTTAATCTTTTAAACAATCTAAGGGCAACAGAATTCGAAAACAAAACGCGTACGACCTGAGTAATCACTTTTAAGAAATGCGCTTTAGCTTGCAGTCCTGGTTATATGCTTTTAGATAAATATTTATACGATTTACGAAAATAGTATTTTAAATCAAAGATGAATATGTAGTTTTGCTTAGTGTTATTCATGAGGTCGATCACTGATTTTCAGTTAGGATCCTGCCTTTCTGAGATCTTTTTATGTATTCAGTATAATAGATGTCCAATACTGTGTTTGTTAAGAAGAATTCAATTTAAATAGATCAAGACTAGGAGAAATTAACGCAGTTCTGACGCAAGATAGCTGCCTATGTGGCCAATGCTCTAGTGAGAACTGTTCGATAGTCCACACCGTCATGTGAAACCATATGATATCAGGGTTTGTGACGCTGGCAATTTGAGGAAAACTTTTATGAGATACGAATTTTTTACAAGGATCGACTATTGTTTTTATTGTTTTATCAGAAACAAACAAACTACTGTACGCTCCTACTACGCTGCCGTTCCTGTAGAAACGAAGTTGACTGATAGAGAATGAGTACGGGTATCATTGTCCGTGGGTCGGTTTTGACAAGATAGAAGGATGCACAGCGTTGCCAAGAAATAAATGCAGGAAACACGTCGCAACATCTGTTAAAGCGTTGTCGATATTCTATGGAGCGTGAGTGAGACATTCTCCATGTCAAAGTAAACAGGAATCATAATGCAATGCTGACCGTTTTCTTGCAAGCATAAAAACGGAGAAACAGTGGTATATACTGCTTAACTGAAACGTGTGCTAATCATTAACGTTCTGCTGTTTACACTAAGCGGTGGCATGCAGCCATGGTATAGCTGTCTGTGGACAAATATTAAAAATCAAAATACTTCACTCAAACTAATATCGCAATCGCACTCAAAGGCTCTTATCTGATTTAATGTGGTTCATAATTTCGACTAATATTTAATGACTTCGGTACCTATGTTTTTTATATCACAGTCAACCTGCACTTATTGCGGTAGCCGACAACGCGGACATATTTCATCAAATCCTCCATATATTCCCGGCCAATATTTCAACAGATTATACGGGGACCATATTCATTTGAAAGGATTAGAAATAGTGGGGCACCGCTTCTCGAGATTTGATTGTTCCCGTGAACGCCCGATACATGTTGTCGCAGGGACAATGATATGCGTTTAGAATAATTATGTATCACAACCTGAACTTATGAAATCTGCAGATCCAGAATCGCGCTCAGAAAGGATAATCTTTTGTTTGCATGTTACGAAGTATGTGCGGTTACTTTTCCTATCGTTCCATTTTTACAGATATAAACCCAGAAGATCAACTTGTGGAAAATCATTAGGTTTTAAGCGTATGCCTTTCGTAGGGATTTTTCGAAACCCGCCGTTGATAACGAGAAAAGTGTGTCTAAAATTTCACAATAAAATAGCCAAGAATATTACAGGCATTAGTAAATGTAAAGTTGTGCTTGAGAACGTCCATGACGGACTCAGTTAAGGCACTAAGAAGGACGTTTGGGGACTTCGTTACGAGGTCACTGAGGAAGCACGGAACGGTAGTGTATCAAATAAGTCGTAAGGCAATTGTTGGTTTTAGTACTGTGGAATGTCCTCCCAACTTTTTTAGAAAACAATGTTAATGCTTAGTTCTGGTGCCACCAATATTGCTGCAAGGGGAACACCGGCTATTGCGACTGGTCATTAATCACAAATGAAAGTAACCAGATACAATACAGGCGAGAGTAACAAAAGCAGAAGACCGGTGACAAGCGAAACCTGATTAATGACGGCCGTGCGATATAATCGAACGTCATACGAAACGTCTAACCATACGTTTTGGAGTACATTTAACAAAAACTGCTAAATGGGCAACGCCGAACTGTGATACATAAGCTGATAAAAACCCTTTAACTATGTTTACATGCATATAAATATGTATTGGGTAATGTATTGCTCTTATTTTGACCGGGTTAATAATATGTTATAAGTTAATCTTGAATTTTTTTATTATTTTGTTATGCTGCAGTTTTGACACATTGCAAAACGTGTTTTAAGATATGGTTTGAGTTTTGCGAATGATAGCTAATTGCGCTTTTAAGAGCGATATGTTCTAAAGTCAACAATATAACTATAAATAAAGACGAATTCTGCAGGACCATTTCGTACGATGTCTCCTACTAAACTGAGTACGGTAATCGTCGACCAATATATATCTTGCCTGGTCAAACGCCCTAATTTAAATCCACGTTCATTATTGCAAACGACATTCACTTAACGGATTCCACTTAGTGATGCAACTGAAACGATAAGTGAAAAGTCAAATTGGCGAACACATGTTTTCAGTATCTCTTCATCAGCCAAAACGGATATAAAGAAAGATTTATACTTCGAAATATAGGGGAACGCACTGCAAAGCCTACCATGACAATTGCAAAAAGAAGGACTTATTTATAAGACTGCCTGTTTAACTGGACGCAGCAAGTTAACTATTAAGACGACGTCTGAAGTCAGCGATCACTAGCGCTTTCCCCGCGGCGAAATTACGTGTGTGTTTCATTAACTCCCCTCTCCTACGCTTGGAAGGTAAAGACCGACTCCCGTTGCAGGCCACATTGATGTGTATTTATTCATTCACTTGCTCCTGTGGAGCGGGATACATTGACCGTACAACAAGGCGCTTGGAAAAGAGAGTACGTAAACACATACCGGCCTGGCTAGCAAAAGGTGAGAAGACATTGATTTAGAGTTCTATTCTCGCACATCTTGCCGATACAAATCACCGAGTCGATGTCAAAGAAGCCTTTAAGATTGTCTACCGGACACCAGCCAGCTTCTCCAAAGGCCTACGTCAACGGGTGCTAGTCACATCCCAGGCAGTGGCTATACGGCTAGCCAATCCAGTGCTATGCTTTCAAAAAAATCTGGCATCGGCGCTCTGTTTTCCGTGGCCGACGCGGACCCCAACGTCGCCCCAACCTCCTCATGCCAGGGTGTGTGCACAAGGTACCCGACATACTCACAACCTATGGCCCCACCTTTCCCTCGCCCGCTGAACCCAATGACCACGACGAGCCGACCACGCCATAGCACGCCTCGTCATGCGACTGGCGTGGGAACGATGGATGTTAATTGTCCACGAATTATAACCTAAACTTCTTTGTATTCGTTTTGGCCTGATGAAGAGGTACTGAAAAGACGTGCTTGCCAATTTGACTTTTCATTTGTAACATTGGAACATTCGCTGAACTGAAACGATAACGATTGACGCCGCCACGAAGTAAGCTTTTGGATTCCAAAATATTATCCGGGTGACTTCTATGACGCAAAAATAATCGTACAGCCTGTGATTATTTCCAGGGTTATTTGCCAAATTAAAAATAAAACTCTTATATATATAAACACATGTTTATTTCCAAATGTTATTACTAGGACGCTGCAGAGACGCTCACAAGTACAGTAGGTAAGCTAAGTCATGATATGTCAACCGAAATATCGGAATGAGTTTTTGTATTGAAAACATTGATTATCTAGGATTGTAAAAGAAATCATCCTGCAACATAATTCTATAATAATTGATTGAAAAATTGATAAAGTTAAATTGTAAAAGAAATCATCCTGCAACATAATTCTATAATAATTGATTTACTTGTGGATGTCGGCAACCGAACAAAGTTCTTCCTGATAGAAGCGAACAGGCGAGTCCCAGGTGGCAGTTCAGAAGATGAAGATGCGATCACTGGGACAAGAAGTTTATTTGCCTGATGTTTCGGATTCTCACTCGAATCCATCATCAGAGACATTCGCAGATAGAGGTGAGGGTGGCACCAGGAGTGCAGTATTTATGGCACGTGGCTGCCGCGGGACCGTGTGCGCACTGCAATTAACAGTTCTCATAATCGCCGCTGGGGTCGTAATTGATGCGGCGGCGGCTTGGCGGTCCGAGTCCGAGTTGTTAATCGTCGCGATTTCGTCATCCGTGCTCGATGCTGGTGTGACGATTGCTCGGCAAACTGGCTCACTGTCACCGTGATAATTGCTTACCCGCGCCCTCCCCACGTGACTGATTCTACTGCCCAGGCAAAATCGCAATACGGGATAGGGCACCGGGAGGTCATTGAGTTTGTTGATGGATTGCGGGCCTGAGAACCATGACTCAAGCAGCTCGCGGCTCACGCTGTTGTCACCCCTTGCGAGGATTTCGGCCTCTTGAAATTTGAAAATATGGCCGGGTCCCGTCGAGTGTGCCGCCTTCCTGGCTGCATGCAAAAACTATACTCTGTAAAAATGATTAATAAAGTAACATCTATATCCCTGATTTATATCCGTTGTCTTTAAATATTTAATTATATTTCATAGTAGACATGCTTAAAAATATTTATTAATTTGGCCATTAGGTAGAAAACGCCATATTCCTTAAATTTTATGGGCGAAGAAAGGGTTGATTTTGGTTTTCAATAATGCTTCCAATTCCTGAATAATTTTGAACTTGACATGACTTTATACTTCCATTCAGAGTTTCTTAACTACAGACCGTATATCTTCCGCGCACGGAAAACTATTTATTCCTTTACAGTATTAAAAGGAAACTGTATGGGTTTCGTAAAATCCGCTAGTGGACTTGAACAATATTGTTAACTGTTCAAGTTTACATTGGTAAATGCAGAGGAAAGACTTTTTGTGAACGGCCATTTCATATTACTAAAAAATCTCCCTCCCTCTTCTTTGCTTCCAAATATGCCTTCCTTTGGAATAATCTTCCGCCTGAAATTAGATTATCGCCTAGGTTACTGATATTCAAGTCGAAATTACGCAACCATCTTACACCGGAAAGCATAAAGGCACTGTTAACGGTCTCATTCCCGAACACTCAGATTCTTGACTTCGAGAAGGGTCCTCCTGGGATTTAGTGGTAGATTAAGTGGTAACTCTTAATTATATCATTAGAAACCCCTGTTTTTAATTGGTTGCTAAATCCATCGCTATCCTTCCCCCCATAGCGACAATTTTCGCGGTTATTGATGTCATCTCCCGCATTCCGACCTCATGTGGTCTGTCGACACTCACGGCGGAACCCTCAGTCTTCACTGTTTACTAGTAGTTCGGTCGTACCTCCCTTCCCCACTGCTCGGCTGAGCTCGAAGCGTGCTGTGGCCGATCGCATCTCGGTTCCTCTCGTCTGGCCTCTTTGACGCGGCGTACCAATCCGGCCCAGACGATCTCAATTGTGAATCCCGTATACAATGCCATTTGCAAGCCAGCCCTGCCTGACCCACATTCGTACCCCCCAAGGCGGACATTTATTGATACCCTGACGATGACCGAAAACATTCCGTTATATACCGCCACCTACAGGCCAGTCCTGCTCGCTTTTTTCTGTTATTGTTTTTATGGAGGGGTTTTTTCTCCTGTAAAATAATCGAATCATTTTTAACTTTTTCCAAGGATTTTTTTTCACCCCTCAATCATCATGTTTCTCAATGGACTTCTAATTAAGAAACTATAAATTGCATTTTGTAAAGATTCGGCCTACCTCGTCTAAAACTCGCATGCAAATTTATTTTAACTTGCTTTGATGGGACCCCGACGGGTCTTTAATAAAAATTATCTATCTATCTATCTAGAAAGTTTTTTCAAAACCGAATTATACTCTTGCTTCGAATATACAGTTGGAAGAAGATTTAAGTTTCTGCAAACCGAGCAAGAGAATAAGTTTTTGCATGTTTTTCAAGAAATATAATTAAATATCTAAGACCATCGAAAATCATTGAGAAAAATGCATGCTACTTAAGTACTCGTATTTTACGGAATATGGTTTTTGCATGAAGCCGGAAAGGCTTCCGAGAAAACTAAAGTATTATAGAATTATGCTCCACGATCAGTAATATTACAACCCCACTTATTTAATCTTATCGAAAATAAGACACGTTTTAGAATTTCGCTTGACGTTTTGTGAGTTAGTCCATATACTGTAGTCGTACATACATTTATAAAACGAATTCGCGCTTGTGTCTACCGTTTCTTTTGAGCGCTGTCGAAAATCTCAAACTACCAGGTTATGAATTTTACAACAACCAATATATCGAATCGTCGTCACCTGCAAAACTGTCGGGTGGTACGTAGTGGTCAATAGTTACCATTATGCAGAAAGGTGCAAGAGGTGTTTACCTAACTTTTTAAGGGAGACTTCAGACTGCATAAGCATTTATATTTACTTATGGTACCTCAATGTGGATTCAAATCTGTTTTTTTCAAGTTACGCAACCATCGCTAAATTTTGATTGTAAGAACCAGACAAGATTACTTTTAAAATGCCCTTTCAAGGCAATGCCGCAAGCGACCTGGCAAGACGGCGTCCAGCGACATCGATCCCAGCGGCGAATTCAGGCGTATCTCTTACAAACTCTCCTCTCATACGCTTAAGGAATAAAGACCGATTTCCATTGCAAGCTAAATCGATGTGTATTATCTCGTTCTCTGGCCCTCGCAGAGTGGGTTCATTAACCATAAAAGACGGTACCTGAAACAGCCACTGCGGAATGCGTCAGCTTGGCCAAGCAGAGCCTAAAACCGATTTATTGTGGCTTCCTTATCGCATATCTGGGCGATGAAGATCTTTGGGTTGGCGCCAAATAGGACTTTCGAAGGTTGTCCAATGAAAACCAATAAGCTTTTTAGAGGCCTACGGATGCGAGTTCTTGGTACAGCTAAGGCAGTCGCTTTATGGCCAGTGAACCTAATGTTTTATTGTCCGAAGACACTGAAATAGGGCTCTGTCCTTCTCGGATAATGCTGACCCCAGATGGCTTTTACACGGCGTCACAACTCCTGATGACATTGATGTGGACTCCACGCGTCTGACTTACAAACATCACTGAATGCCTATCTCCGCCGTGTCTGCTTCAACCTCATTTGAGTGGTGTGAAAGCGATGAACAAACCCTGACCCGCAAACCATGCAAACCTCTTATATTTTCAGTTTCTGTGTAACCGCATTGTGAGTTAACAAAAATAAATATTTACCAAATTGACTTTTGGAGTGTAACACAGGATTACTCGCAGAAATTAAGAGCAGAACAGTTTATATTGGCTGAATTTTTCGAATATGTACACACCGTTTTCATTATTGAGTTAGGGATTGCTGGCTAAACTTTGCTGCCTAGAATACCAAGCCCTCAATCAACTAAACATTTGATGAGGTGTAGCCTTTTAGAGATGAGCAGCCTAAATGCATGCTTTTGTTATTTACTTTTAAATGAATGTGCAAGTCTGCAAAAAACGTTAATTCAGTCATTCTGCTGCAATAGGTATAACAGAAGAGTTAGCCGCCATCGCTAACAAATATGTAAAATAAAGAGGCAACTGCATAACTCATTCTGTGGATGCCGTTGAGCTTCCTAACAATTTATAGATAACGTTGGAACGGCAAAAAAACTTGATGACTTTTGCGCGTTAATTCTTAAGATGTGGTTAGAAATGGCTGAACGTTTTGTGATAGATTGGTTGCACCTTATTACATCATGCAAACGTTGTCAGCAGTCCAGAAATTGCCCAATGACAGCGCACAAATTACTGCTATATTTATCAGGAAAATCACACATAGCACGTCATAAATTTCTGGTGATATAAGTGTAGCAGCCATACAATTTTAAACACCACTTAAGTGGACCAATGTACGTTGAACGATTGAAACTTTACAAATATTTCTGACCGCAGAGTGCTTTGTAGTGCTTTAAAAGTCACTAAGACCATGTATCAAGAATGCACGACAGCCGGTTAAAGAAAAGATTCTACAATGGGTTGCTATACTATGTAGTTGTGACTGACAGGTTATCTTAGTCACCCTGAGACGCCGGTTTCTGAACTATTTCCTGACAGACTGTTTTCAGCAAAAACATTACACAAAAAATGGTTGTTAACAAGTCTGAATTTTATCACCGATTTTAAATCACCTCGACGAATATGAATATATCTTTTAACACACATACCCAAACATAATCCTCTATTATTATTTCGGTAGCAATTGACGTTTTTAAAAATCTTTTCGATTTTCATAAATTCTTGATTATTCGTAGGTAGCTATAAACTTGGCTCTCCTCCACATTTACGCTCAGGGATTTCAAATTACATATATTGTTTGTGCAACAACGATCAAATAACTGTATACGTTATTATAATGAGGGCTCATAAAAGGTTGCAATTGGTGTAGATGAGGATGCCGTTTTTATACGCAACGCTTTTTATATATCAATGCAATGTTGTAATCCCGGACGTTCCGCTGTCATAAAAAATGTCTCAGTTTGCCGTTTTTAAGCATAAAACGTTTTTTTGGGCATTTAATTTAAAGGAGACTTAGTTTGCTGCCAGATGCGTAAAATAACGTTTATTCTGTACATATTTCCAATATAGTATAAAGGAAATTACAAGGATAACAATAACCACAAAATGCGTTCTTTATATGTAGTCCTTTTTACAAAAGGTTTTTACACAAACATTCATTTGGAGAACTTTTATTATGACGCGACAATTAGTGTTGCAACCCAAAGTACGAAATATTTTGACTTGTAACCAAGTTTTGCAAATTTCCGTCAACACCTTTTAACCCATTTTCTCGTATTATGCACGCGTACATGTTGGTTCATTGGTATTTACGAGAAATGGGAACTGGGAATTTTAAATAAATTATGCAGCATTTTTGAAAGTGAACAGACTAATTCACTACTGCGCGCTGTGCGTTAAAAGGATTTTTAACGACAAGTGTCCTTCTTGTAGGAGAAAGTTATTTTAACATATCAATATATTGTTAGCGGCTTGCATAGGTAGATGTGTTTTATGAGGATCTGATCAAAAGCGCAGGCCGAAGTTATTAATTCCGGGCTGTGAATGATTTTCAATTAATAAAAATACAGTTTTAATCCTGTTACGTATGGAAATGAGATGGCCGCGATTAGAACAAGGTTTTGGTACTCAAAACAGGCGAAAAATAAATGATAATTTATCACACAAATGACCACAACTGCTGTCATCGACCATGATCCGGCGAATAGAGCTAAACATATTTCTAAGTTTCACCAAAGGTTGCGTGGGCGCCCATCGCTTATGAGCCCTCATTCATGAGTAATATAATATAAACTTTAAAACCATTCACCCGGTTATGTCAATTGTATATTCTAAATGTTCAAAAATTCAGATATAATATGTGCAACAATTTGCAATTTAAATATCGGGAAGAACTTTTGCTTGACAATCGTAAGTATAACCTCAGCAGCCGGCAGCCATTTCCGCTGCAGGTGTCGGCTCAGGGACCCAGTCTTTGGAGGACGGTCTGGAAATGGGTAGTTAAGTGGATTAGTTCGATGCCTAAGATAGTTATCGTGACATTCGTCTCTATAACAACTTCTTTTCGTGCTTGGTTGTGTTATTTGCATATTTTGGTGTCGCCCTAAAAGGATTATAACATGATCCCATTTTACATATGGGAATTTGCAAAGCCTTTTTAGATATGCCTTAGATTATCAACAAAGCCCCTCTAGTTTATTAAGCTTACGCATGCAGTAGGGCTGAATAAGATATAATAGTAGATGAGGTACAACCGACAAAGACAAAGGAGGGCGGAATGGCCATTTCTGGCTTATTAGCCGTCATCAGCCAGTCATACCCAACCAAAAAGTAAGGATCACTTGAGATTCGAAACCGGGATCTTTGGTCATGGAGTTTGACGCTCTACCATTGAGCCTATCACAGCCGACAGGACAACGGGCCCGTGGCTTAATGGTAGAGCGTTCAACTCCATGACCAAAGATCCCGGGTTCGAATCTCAAGTGATCCACACTTGGGGTTGGGTATGACCGGCTGATGACGGCTAAAAAGCCAGAAATGACCATTCCGGTCTCCCTTGTCTTTGTCGGCTCCATATCATCTATGTATACCACTAGTCGCTGTGCGACTGCCTGCGAGGGTTCTAGTATGAGCCCCAAGGCACAACGGAACTAGCATGTTCCGTAACCTGATCGGCGAGCGCCCAATGTCATAAAAAATTGTAATAAGGTAACTTCTGATCATATCGCCTCCAAAATTTACAGGTGGCTCAAGTTTTCGTTACCGTGTCAAAATAGCATATTTAATATTTGCTAAAACACCTCAACAACTCTATTTCCTATTCGCAGTTAGCGGCAATGCAAAATGGTTCAGTATTTCATGTCTATGAGACACTAGGTGTTAAGCTTGCGCAAAATTCTAGCCACTTGCTAACCGCGAGTCCTTCTAAAGGTTAATGTCTTTAAGTGAGTTACCTAACTCAAGAAATGTTGCCTGAAATTCGGAAATGCGTTTGCAATTAGGAAGGATTACTTGGTCGCGGTTGTGATACTGACTATCTTGCGGCATACTCTTATAACATTTTGGACTCGGCAGAATGTCGGCTTTCAAGTGCATTTCTTGTCAATCTTCTGTAGTAAGTGTGCTCGGTAAAACATGACTACTTATGTAGCATGCATTTTTCCCATTGATTTTCTATGGTCTCGAAAATTCAAATATATTTTGTAGAAACCACAAACAGAAATATGCTTTCTTTTAATCAATCAATAGAGAATCACGTCTTCTGTATATTTTGTTTTTAATTGCCGAAAAGTTAGGAGCCTGATCATTCGTTGCATTAGCGCTAAGTGATTACACTCTACAAGGTGCATGCGTTCCGCGTAAAGAAAATCCCATATTTTTCTATGTCATTAATGAAATATTTTACAGTGTCCATACAATTTTGCAATGGCTGCGGACCATTTTGTACATTTCATGAGGAGCAGTTGTAAACGGCCAGGTACGATGCTATGTGAATGGACATATCGCGGTCTTAAAAAGTCTCATAATAAGAAACATTTTAAAATCTAATTATACTTCTTCCTTAAGTACGAAATATAAAGAAGACGCGATTTTCTATTGATTGACTAAAAGAAAGCATATTTTCGTTTCTGGTTTCTATAAAATATATGGTTGCTATAAAATATATTTGAATTTGCAAGACCATCGAAAATCAATGGAAAAAATGCATGCTTATTAAGTAGTCATTTTTTTACCAAGTACGCTATCCACAGGAGATTGAAAAGAAGTGCATTAAAAAGCCGACATCCTGCCAAGTCAAAACTGTTATAAAGGTGTACCTTAAAATAGTCAATATCACAACCGCGATCAAGTAATCCCTCCTAATCGAAAACGAATTTCAGAATTTCAGCCAACATTTCATGAGATAGGTCACGCACTGTACAATTTTCATATAATTTTGTTAACACGTCGCATTATATCAGTGAATTATCAAACTGATATTCTCCTAGTGATGACTTCAAAACTTAAAATTCCTTAAATTTAATACCCGACCTAAGAAGTCACCATAATAAATATGAAATTGCAAATCCAGATATGCGAGGATAACTCCAAACTTCTGGCAAGCCCGATAGCTAGATTTACGGGCTTTCTGCAAGTCTTGCAGAATTATCAGGTCCTTTTATGTATATGTATGTTTGTTATTGGTGTACAAAGTCTTTTTGTTTCAGCACGCGCATTATGATTTCAAAATTGTCTGAAGCTAAAAACCCAATTTGAGTAATCTCAAAAACAAAAAATGTTGTATACCTCATAAAATATAGATTTAAAAACCGCATCAAAGGTTTAATTGTTTTTTCTGTCGCGCTTATCTCGTAGTTAAATTGGACTTTTATTATCCTCCTGATTCGTGTTCGGGACAATTAAACGGAAAACGCAACAATCTGGAGAAGCTAGAACAAATTTTTTCGTAAGATCGTGGACTAAAAATAATGTTATCTTATGACCACACAAAACCTGGCGGCCAGAAACGTCATCGAAGTCCAATTTCTAATTTTGTCGGATTCTTTTAATCGAAATGCAAACATTTTTTTAAATGTGATGGATAAATAATGTTGCCTTACACTGTTAAAGTTCACTGTTTGAACTTAATTCATCCTTTTTTAATATAATAACTGAGGAGGGCATATATATACTTCGAAAGTAATTGTTATTTTTTCGAACGTTGTACGTGAAGCGGCGACTCTAAATTATCTCATTTATAAAGTTTTAAGAAGATAATCTGTTTTGCAATTTAGCTCACTAAGCGATGCCTTAGCGTGTTTAACGAAACGTATAGAACGCGAGTCCTATGCTTCCTACTGTCGATTTCGACACTTTACGATGTGCTCTACAGCAGAATGAGAACAGGGACGGTGACTTGCATGTGAATTGCCTTTTAATGAGGAGGCCCTATGAGGCGTCTATTGCAGCTCTTAAATTTCATGCCCCGATCACAAGGCAATATCAGATAGATTGAATTCGGACCTGGGTTGCTTGGCGGACAAAGCCGAACAGCTCATTCACGGGCAGTATACACTACGTAGCCCCGACTACTTTGCGTTACTAAAACGTGAAAGTTATATTAAGTCGACACGAAATCAATATCTGAGTCCGGGGGGTTTTATTACGAAATGCAAACCCATTGCAAACGTTAGAATCCGGAGCTTAGTGTCACCGCATACCCACTGAAATTCGTGTTGTAGTACAAAATCCTGGTTAGTGTGCGCTGTGGTTTAAAGGTATAATAGTTCACTAATATGAGGGTTTTCGCCGTGCCCGCAAACTGCGCGCTCTCCCGCCTCCGGTCTTCTTGGCTGTCCTGGCGTTGACTGCAGAGAAAAGTACGGCAAAGGCTGCTCAAGTCTGCAAGCATTCAGAAGATGATGATGCGATCGCTGAAACAAAAAAAAATATTGGCCTGCAGTTTTGTATTCTCACTAGAATCTATCATCATAGACAGTCGCAGATATAGGTGATGGGGGCACCAGGAATGCAGTATTTATAGCACGTGGCTGCCGTGGACCGTATGTACACTGCAATTATCAGGTCTCGCAATCACCTCTAGGGTCATAATTGATGCGGTGGTGGCTGGTCGGTCCGAGTCCAAGTCGTTATTTGCTGCGGTTTCGTCATCCGTGCTGGATGCTGGTGCGACGATTGCTTGGCAAACTGACTCACTGTCACTGTGATAATTGCTCGTCAACGCCTTCCCCACGTGACTGATTCTCCTGCCCAGGGAAAATCGCAGCACGGAATATGGTACCGGGAGGTCATTGTGCCTGTTAATGGATTGTTGACCTGAGCACCATGACTCGAACAGCTCTTCGGCTCACGCGGTAGGGACATCATCAGATTAATTTGAACGTTTAGCCGCCGTCATCAGCCAGTCTTACCTGAATAATGTTTTTGTGAACAATATGGCCATTGGGTTGGAAAGCACTGAATACCATTTGAAATTATGCACTAGACGCAGAAGTAGACACAGTTGAAGATTAGAGTTCTAAGCTCTGCACATAGTGTGGCACAGTGTGCGCATCTACTTATACTCAAAACACATTCATCTTACACCGAAATAACATACTGTTTGCGATGTGTATCCTCATGCATATATCTTAATTTCCTGTCAACGGAATAAACAACTAAATCAAGTTAAAAAAACACGGATGAAATTTGCTTCAACGTTTAACGCAAAAGTCCAGATGTAGTACACATTTTATGTCATTTGGGCTTTTAATAATTTGATATAAGAAAAAGGAAAAAACACAGAAGACAGAGGAAATGTGCAAATGCAAGTTTTATTTAGAAATGAAAAGAACGCATGACACTTTCTCAGAGCTTGTGCCTACACTGTGATGAAAAACAGTGAGACCACGTGCTGCAGCAAAATGGTAGCAATGGTAAAGTAACTATTCTGGCCGTAGGATAACTCAGAAGCCTCGACTGTGAACGTAAGCGACGACAGCGTTGCATAATGGGTTGCAATTATATAACAAACAAAGTAATGCCCTTTAAATTTCTGCGATTTTACTTGTTAGTCACGCAGAAGCGGGAGCAGTGAATTTAATCGCTTTTGGACATCGATACCCGCCTATCCCAATGCAACCTCTGATATCCGACAAATCTAATACACCAAGCAGGTTGTCCAAGCAAGATTTGCTAAGGAATTTATTCAGAGCTCACGAGAAGACTAACAAACTATCGTTGAATAATATAAATAACTTGTTTTGACTACCTTTGAATGTTCGGTAACCTCGGCGGACTGTCGTGGGTTAAGCTCTAATTGAGACCGTCCACTCACGCAGTTGGGTCAAGTTAAACTGCCTAAATTCTTTGTAAGTGCTTAGTAATTTTAATTCACTTGCCATGCTTGTTTTAGTTTAGTTGTGAGAAAAAATTGCGCATGTTTTTGCTATTTGCCTACCTGAGTTTGCTGCCTATTTGAAGACAAAGTTTGACGTTCACGTTTTATCATAACTGTTAGCCATCTTACGCAAATCGAACGCGTATGTGGAAAGTGCGTATTTTGTAAATTCTCTCGGATGGATGTGAAAAGTGTATACGGCTTGATCCAGTCATAACCAGACAAAGCTGTTTTCACTTTGTATTTTATTTAAATCGTTCGTCTTCCTGACAATGTTTTTGCCAAAGTCAGGGTTAATGCGAACCTTTGCCGAGGTGCCTTGAGGGAAACTTGGGGAGCGGATATTTCTAAAGCTTGAGCATGGAGGTTAAATAAATACTCATTTAACCTTTTTCCACACTTAAGTTCTTAAAAAAACAACGTGAGTAATTTCTAGATTTAAAATGAGACAAAGACGTATGTGAGTTTAATACTACGAAAAACACACATTCAAGAGTGTCAATCAAAATCCACATGGCTAATCGAAAGAGGTTAATAACGATTGTATGTACCAAAAAGGTCATGCGGAACACAACAAGTGTTATCCGCATACATTGGACCGTCAGCAAATGCACATTTATTGTGGATGAACATATGACGTTGAAGTCCTCACCGAACCGAATAAGAGACGGTGTTATATATGATTTCTATGGTAGAACAGGAGTCTGCGGGGTGCAAACAGACGATAAATGTGCTGACTACACTTTATAATATTGCAGTTGCTCGCACTTTAAAATCGTACATAAAATAATTTAAGCGAGTTCTTAGCAAGGCAAATGGTATTGATTCTTAGTATCACATATGGAACGTTTTTTCTCTAAAGCATGCTTTATATTTGCATTGTCTTACTGTTACAGTTATAAATCACTTTTAAAGCGGAAGGCAGAATTTGAATATTACTTGGAAATGTTTTTTACCGGCAATCAAACAGTCAACGTTTAAGAGAAGGAGAATCGTGAAGATACAAACTGAAATAATAACCAGAATTCTACGCATTAGTTTTCGGTTCCAAAGGATCACTTAGGCATGATTGTAATCTTAATAAGCTGGCAATATATTCTTACAATAATTTAGTTACTTTAGGATGTCAACATGTAAACGAACGCCGTTGTGGTCGAACTCAGATATTACACTTGGTTAAGAAGAACTATCTAAATAACATGAGTTTTCCATACTGATTTTCAATATCCTATTTTATGAAAAAACATGCATAACAATACTTACTTTCATTTATTTCGGAGAAAGTTACGTCGTCTCTAAATTTGACACCTAAAGGCAGAGAACATCTCGGTTTTAGAAAAAGTTTAAAGCTTACACATAATTTTGAAAACGACATCTCCCCGAACGGAATCTTATACAGGATTTTGCGTCACTGAGGAAAAGTCATTCGTGTTTCATAAAATGTAGCATTAGATTTGGGCCGCAATGTAGATTTTGCAAATTGCGTTATGAAATGCAAAGACAGGATATTTCAGGAACTGGCATCTTGCGATTTTAAAATATTTCATAATTAGACAATTTTAAAATTGCATTCTACCTTTCTTTCAAGCATAACTCTTGAAAATGTCGTACTTGCCTACTTAATGTGTAAAAATGGGTAGTTCGTTTAATCTTTCATAAAATATACTAACCTTTGTACAAGTGTCGATATTTAATAAAAACAAATCATACTTATTGGGAAGGCGTTATTTTACTTAAAAAATCTATTGAAAGCCGGCATACTGAAATAACTGAATTATTATGTTTTTTTCAGTCAAATTCGCATTTTATAATTTCGGCTAACATTTAAAAATAAGAACCTCTACTGAGTTTTAATCCTTTAACTACAAAAAACACAACATTTTTACGCCAAAAAAATGTTTCTGACATTAGGACGTCTTCTACAGAGTCAGATCTCAAACGGCTTTGTCCCTTTGATAGAGAGCCAAGATATTCATTTTCATAAATAAAAACCTTGACACCATATATATAAACAATTTATTTAAGGTCATCTACTGCTGTATAAACAAAAAAACACATTATGCTACATAAAATATTGACATAAATGATATTTCGCGTACAAAGCGTAACTGACCACATGAAATGTTAGCCGACATTCTGGATTGCGTTTCTGATTAAGAAGGATTACTTCAGTGAGGTTGTTATATTAATTATCGTGCAGTATAGCCCTATATTATTTTGGACTCGCCAGTATTCAGGCTTTTTAATGCATTTCGTTTTAAACTCCTGCAGAAGCTACGCTGAGTAAAAAATGGCTACTAAATTTGCGTGCATTTCCCCATTGATTTTCGATGGTCTTATACATTTGAATATATTTTATAGAAAAAAAGCACAAAACCAAGCCTTCCTTTGACAATTTGGTAGGAAATAACCTTGTCTTCATATATATATATTATGCAAATTTAGGTTTTAAAAGTTTCTAATTATGTTATTTTTGAGGCCGTGCGATGTTCACACGTACAGCATTGGACATGTCCGCCTACCAAAGCTCCTCACGAAATGCACAACACAGTCCGGATTCATTGAAAAATTTCATGAACTCTACGTAGTATCTTCTCAAAGGCATAAAGGAATATATGATTTTCCTAACGTGGAAAGCATACACCTTTTGGACTAAAATTGCTCAACGCTGATTCAAGTGCAGATCAAGTTGAAAATTATTCGGAAATTAAAAAAATTCTTTAAACCTAAATCAACACCTTCTTTGGACATAAAATATGTAGGCAACGTGATTTCCTACCAAATGAAAAATGTAGAGCATATTTGTGCATGTTCTCCATAAATTTTTTTAAATATATACTAACATCGAAAATCAATGTGAAGAACACGTGCTACTTAATTCGTCATTTTTGCTGAGTGTGCTTTCTGCAGAAGTTTAAAAAAAAGTGCATTCAAAAGCCAACACGCTGGCGAGCTTCAAATGCTATAGGATTATAGCGCATGATAATCAGTATTCAAAAGTCACCTAAGTAACCCCTTAATCGGAAAAGCATTTCGGAATTCTGGCGAACATATCCTGAGATCGGTCACTCACTGTAAAATGAAAGGAACATGTTAAAATTTGCTTTACCTTCTAGAACACGCAACGAAAACAAAAACGGTGTTTATTAACGGCGTTCGAACTTTTATAAAAAAGTTTACTGTTAGCTGTGTCCATTTGATAATCATAGAAACAAGTATTGAAATAAGCAGAATACCTAGGAAACGTGTAATAGTGTGGTCGTTAGTCAAACTTTAATAATTTTAGAATATATTCATTGTTACAGTGAGCAAGCAAATCATATAGTTTTAACCGAATATCACTCTTAGCTTATGCATAGCTCAAATGCCTTAATACTTCGTTGTTAGGAAAGAGGAAACCGCACCTCTGCAGGCTTTGTTTTTAATTCATGAACAATATTTATATTTAGAATAGTTATCGTAGTTTCCAGGAATATAAGGAGTCGAAACTGATTAATTTTTATCTGGACATCAGTTCGATCCCTATCGTTATTGCTGCTCTTGTGCAAACAAAGACATGCGGTAGCGAAGGATATACTGCTTGTCACATAAAATATGCATGCACACGCCTTAGATAAACCAGTAAACCATACTATTTAGAAGGTTATTCATGCTTTTACCCTTTTATAATCAGTTGGTGAGTATAATAACACTTTGCGCTCCAAAAGGAACTGCTCACGTTTTTTACGTAAAACAGATGCGGACAAATGCTTTAAAACAAGGCCTAAATCTGAAACATTTGTAACTCTTATTTTGTGCGGACAAATTTCAAATACCCCGCATTTATTGATGATAAGTAGGAAGGAGGGTGAAATTAACGTGCTCTATCACATGGGACCATGAGTTCCCTAAGAAGACCCATTCAAACGCAGCACGTCCATTGGTACTTTGGAAATGATATAATGAGCCAGTTGTTTAAAGTCTTCGAAATGCAGTATTAACCAGCTAATATCTGTAAATTGCAAGGGACCAACATAATAATCAACCTAATTCTGTCGTTAAGCTCTTTTGCGCGTACAGTAAACCGAGCGGGATAGTTAAACACTC
Organism: Spirometra erinaceieuropaei; assembly: GCA_902702965.1. Lineage (NCBI taxonomy): Eukaryota > Metazoa > Platyhelminthes > Cestoda > Diphyllobothriidea > Diphyllobothriidae > Spirometra > Spirometra erinaceieuropaei. Next base: position 209,893 of record CACRXP010000412.1, on the reverse strand, counting down.
CCCAGAAAAAAAATATTGGCTTGGTTAATGAGTAACACTTGAGAAAGTGCATCATTTTGGGGCGCCATCACAATGCACAATTCTCACGACCGTATGGAATTTGGGCTGTAATAAGAGAAACTGTCACGCAAAAACTCTAAGCATTGGCTAAATCTATGTTTTGAACATTTAGAACGGTTCATCCAGAACTTGTGTCCACGGCTACAAGCTGCAGCAAAATTAGTAACACCTATTTACGGTATATCGAAGACGCGGTAAGCAGCATTTCTTCCTTCTCTGTAGAATACAAATTGCCGGGAATAAATCCCATGCATGTGCTTTCACCGTTAAGATATCCAAATGTTTGCACCATACTTTTGTACTTGAACGACCAGTTTGCACTTTAATTACAATTGTCAAGCGAGGTCTGCAGGCAAGAAAACATAACAGAAAGGCTGCAGCTTCAGGGAAAATGTAAAGCATTTTATTCGCAGCTGAAATATCACTAATTTCCAGCACTGCAAGCTACAACTAAACCCCCAGCATTATTCGTGGATATCAACTTGTAAAAAGACAAAGAACACAGATGGCCGTCTGCAAAATACTCTGAGGGAGATAACATATAAAATACTTTTTGCAAATTAATTTACGTCCCGTTCATGGATGAATTGCGTTACGGATGTTCAGTTATCTTACAAATGAGATGTTATGTTTGTGAGAATCTGGAAATATGACACAAATGACCATCAACATCAAAAAGGATTGTTAAAACTCACTGTTGCACTAAATGCTTTAGGCGAGCATGTTGTTATAAGATTTCGTAAAACGCATAGAGCTGGATATAGATATATAAGTGACTGATAGAATACACTAAAAAGTCTAACGCCTTAGCCGCCGTTTTGATGGCGGTCTGAATTTCATTGTATTTCAGCATAAGATTAGCGCATACAGGTATATGATGAACGAAAAGTTCTCCTGAGTTACACAAGGTGGTATGTTTTCGATCGCGCCTAATATTTTGAATAAAATTGTTCAATTGCTATTAGGCCTTTTTACACGAGGCAGCGCGGAAGCGTTTTTTAACGTCTATGTCGGCAAATGTGGACGGAAAATTGCATGCATTATTTGACCACATCTCAACCACTGCAATGAACAAATAAATATGAGCATTTTTGCGGGACGTTAACAGTCCAGTAATCCCTCTTTGTACGAAATTAGTGGACTCCTCAAGTTTTACACCAGACTTTCGGAGAAAAACATAACGTGGAAATTCATATCAGGATGTACTAATTGTGGCAAATATTTTAGTGCTACAAGAGAACCTTACGAGAAGACCATATCCTATGCAGAGAGTAATTTGGAGACACGAAATAAAAAGGTTTCAGCGGCACCTATGTCAGAAAACATCAGCCATCGACCATCTTGGAGGTCTCGACAGGGTAAAAATTGGGGACGATGTGCAGACAGTCAGAAATAAGATGACCGAGGCCGAGTGGACAAAACTCCCGCGCAGTGTCCAGCCAGTGAGAGCGCAGGCCACCCTTCCGAACAATCCGGAAGGCCGCGTCCATAACTATTTTTCAGTGCGCTATGACAAAACTCCCGTCTTTGATCCTGCGTATGGCAGTACACGGCGTGAGCAAAAAGTTCTAAACCAAGTTCGAGGACCTATTTGGCCCGACTGCCGATCTAAAACCCTATCAACATGGAGAAGTTTATCATTTTAAATCGCCTCTGCTAAACTGTTGTACATAGTATTTAAGGGAGTCTCCAAGGAGCCAAAATACCCTAACAAGTCCTCACCTGGATAGAATCAGGGAACTTAGTGATTATGAACGTATCCTGCATGGGTTCAGGAAGAGTGCTGTTAGATAAGTCAAGTTAAATGGAGAAACTAGAAAAAATCTTATCGGACCGTGAAAATGTTTCATAATCGGAGAAAAAAAGCGATCATAACGAGACTATCGAGAGGAAGTCGACAATAATGCTCGAAGATCTTCAAAAAGAAGGGCTTTTGTCTGCCGAGGAGTTCAAAGGACTGAAACTGTGCGTACGACAATGCGCGTACTCTTTGAAAATTTCCCCTTATATAGTTAGGAGGCAAAAACAGACCATTGTTACAGGCCCCATCCACGTCCCTATATTTCTTCATCTACTTGTTTGCGGCAGAACATACTGGCCGTACAACGAGAAGTCTGAAAGGGGTGTATGAAGTAAAAGCCTGGCTAAGTAAAAGGGATATCAATCGGTTTCAAGTTCAATTTTTTTCGCATCCAATTGATGCGAACCAACATGAAAACGAAGAAGGCCTTCAAAATTACGTTCTGGCACTAGAACAGTACTTTAAATGTCTGCTCAAACGGGTTTTAGCCACAGTTGAATCAGTTTCCATTCGATTATGGAACCCAACGGTTTGTTTTTAGAAAACGTTGGTAAAAACAGTTTGTCTTTCCTATCCGACTTCAGATGGCGATCGTACACCTCCGACGCTCTGAGAACAGAAAAACGCATTTTGCGTGCCTAACATACAGACAGAGCTCACAGTCTGACCAAAACTCCTCTTCTTCCCCCCCCCCACCCCAAATCCTCCCCCCTCATCCCGATGACTCCGTCATGCGAACGAGGCGAAACATGCAGTCTGACTAGCGCAGCCCACTTAAACATATTTAAGTTGTGTCTACAATAAAAAGATCACTACTCATGCCAATGAACCGGACTGGTCATGATTTACTGAAAACATATGTTTGCCAGCTGTCATTCCAATCTACTAAAATAAAGCGAATTCCGATGAAAATCTTTTGAGAGCTGTACTCACTACGCAGAATGTTGTCGTACCGTCAACCTTGACATTTCAGTTCTTCTTGGAATATAGGTTAGTTACGACTTTACGAAATAAATAATTTTAAACACTTCTAAACTTAATTTGTGTTTTTACACAACGTTTTTCACTGACAGGATTTGCACACTTTTAAAACAAAGGTTGACGAAACTGTAATTTTTAACGTTTCCCTTACTTCCCGCTTCCCTAAAAGTCTGGCCTTCCAAAACGTGTAATATAACTTTTAGTCATTTTTGTGCCACGGTCCACAAAATGTCTTTCATCTTATTTAAAGGCGTTTGTCGAATATTTTGCGGCATATTGCATGTGCGTAACAACAAATCAAAGAAATCGAAGAACTATACCTTTCCGCACACATTTTCTATAACATGATGCTTTCTGCTGCTCATTAATCCTCCTGTCTTAATAAATGCAGTTTTGTCAATAAAATTTAGTTGTTGCGAGTGTTGCGATGGGTGAATGCCTAATGTACTTGTATCATTAGAAACTTATACTACCATGGCCCAATGCGGGTTACATTGCTTCTAAATATAATGCCTATTTGCTTAACATAATCAGCCTATGGTAGTGATGAGGGCAATTGAAGTGGAAGTGTGGGAAATAATACGATCACTCTAGACCTAACGCTCCTTTCATTCCCAACTCTACTTCCCGCACGCACATTCATATCGTTGAAATCAAGAAGACGGATGCTAAAGTCTTGTTAATTGTTAAACGGATGTTCGATATTTCATTTCCTTTTTCCGTGCGATCCTTCGCCGTAAGCTAAAGTTTCCCAAACACTTCAGTGACATCAACGGTCAGAGTGGTTCTGTTTGCCCCACAATTCAAAAGATTGTTAAGCATGGTTAGTGACACGTTGGAAATATAAATCACAAGCGAACTGCTGCAATAAGAAGATCTCTGTAAAATGCATGTTTGTCTAAAATAGAATTCATTTGGACCTAACTGTGAAAAACTCGGCGCCTCGGTGAGATTCAAACCCACGCAGGAAAGGGAAGGCTTCAGTACAGCCAACGCTCTAACAAATTGAGCTACGAAGCCCCGCCGGATGACGCGAATTTAATCACATTTGGGTTAAGTTACCCGCCCAGTTTACTGCAACGTTTGCAATCCACTAAATCTGATGCAGTAATTTGACTGTCCAAACAGAATTTCCTGAGTAATTCACCTAGAATCCACCAGATGACTACACGGCTCACGCAATTCATAGGTATTACATAAGTTTGCATCTAGGCCACACGTCACTAAAACATCGCCTCATTGCCATCTTTCCGTCGTCCTCTTATCAAAAGTTGACATATTAAAGGATATGAGTATCTGCACCTTTTGCGGTGCACGATTTTCATAATAATCATAAAGGCCGCCTAACATTTGACGTCAAAAATATCATTTATTTCCCTTCGACCATATCAGAATCTGCAGGTATCTACCATTCTTACCAGAGTATGGATCATTTTGGTTTCTCTTAACTGATTTTTTCATATACCTCCTTAATAATTATGAAGAGACAACACGCATCTACCTTAAAATAGCTCAGCAATGGAAGGCATTTACATTTACCTTTAGTGCAGGAGATTTCGACTACTTCATTTTCAAGGCCTTCCTATTTCACTGGCCTTCGGATGGTAAGCTGTATGATACACGCTCATCTGTGTTAATAAACTAGGATTTTAAAGGGATGCTAAAATTGTCCTTTTAGATGGGACAATGAAATAAAGTTGTGCTAAGCATATTTTCGGGCGAAATCATGAGTGGCTTCGCCTGGACGCCAATACTGTGTTTTGTTATCCGTGAGCCAAACATCAGCTCGTACAGCGAAGTAACTTTGTTTCTCAAATCGGCAACGCCGATATTGAATACAGCTTGTTGATGTGCATTTTATGGAAAATTTTCCATTTTAACGAGCTGTATATGCCAACGACTGCATTTAACCTACTTCTATCACTACATAAATGGCACTACTTAAGCCATCCTTTTTTCTGAATGCGTGACAAAACATCAATTTCGAAGAATACTTATGCCTTCGCCCATAGGGTAGAAAGCTCAGACGTACATTGTACTCCTCAGATTGGAAGCGATAAGGCGAGTTCCACGAAGTAGTAGCGAAGAGGGAGTTACAAACGCAGGAACAAGAGCTTTATTAGCCTGACCTGCAGGATTGTCACTCGACGAAGTATCAGGTGCAGATGTTGCGACACGAGGTTTCATTTAACAGAGATGATACGAAATCTGTCACCGTGATTGCAGCAGTGGTCTCAATTATCAGGCAGACGGACGCGACGGAAGAGGCCAATTACCTTATCCGACACCAAGTATCGTCTCTCCTTATGGCTCACGGGGGTGCGCAAATTGTTGTTCAAGGTCGAACATGCAGCATTTAAGGGACTGAAGGCCTATAAAGACCTCGTTATCATGCATGCTGACAAGGGGCATTCCAAGGTTGTTTTGAACAGGACAGACTACCTCTGGAAGACGAAACGTGCACTGTGGGGCCCACAGTGTTATGCCCTTTGCGCAAACAACCCGGTAAAAACTGACACCATTATCTGTGCGACGTTATTGTCATTGGAAACCTCGGTGCAATATCACTGGTTGACCAACGCATGGCGAGAGTCAGGGACACGGCATTGCTCGCTTCTATCGTCCTTCCAAGGTGCACATATTGGGGGTCCGCCTCCGGCCCATCGTCTTCCTCAAAGTTAATCCAACTTACGGACTGGCAAAGTGGCTGTTTCCGCGTCTTAAATTTTCTATCGCAAATACAGTTACTATAGTCAGTTCGTGAACAAAACTCTTGGAGAAAATTAAAACGTAAACCTCCTGTCATGCGCCGTCATGGAATCCATTGACGTCAAGTTCATTTTTACTCCTATTCCACAGGACATGGCAGTCGAGACCATCGAACTCCTCCTACGAGACAAATAAAATGAAACGGTAAATTTCCTAGGCCAAGCCCAAATCCTCAAAATTCTGCAGTTCTGTTTGAAAACGTACTTTACGTTCGAGCAGGTGAAGGGCACGCCAATGGGGTCACCTATTTCGGGAGACATAGCCGCGGCAATCCTACAAAGGCTGTAGTCACTGGTTTTCCCACATCACAGACCGAAATTCAGTGCTCGGTATGTGGATGATTCCTTTAACGTCATCAAACGGGATCGGTTGATTGAACTCAAATAACATCACAGCGCCATCTACTCGGATATCCTGTTTATAATAGAGGAAGAGGAAATTAACCAACTACCCTTTCTTGATGTCCTCGCCCGCCGCAAAGATTGCGGTAATCTAAAAACCTAAGTATTCAGGAAGGCAGTAAACACAACGCAAGTAGTGAGATACAACAGCAACTACGCACTCCGTCACAAACGCAGGTGCCTAAGGGCACTATATCAGCGTGTTGAGACACATTGCAGTTAACAGCAAAACAAGATTGATGACTTACAAAACCTTCGGTGGATATTTAAAGCTAATGGCTGCCCACGCAACTTCGTTAGCAAGTGTTTGCGCAAACGAGACCAGAAACGGAATCCAACCAGCCCCAAATTTTGGTGGGCCTTCCCGTAAGTGAAGAATGTCTCAGAAGCCATCAGTCCCCTTTTACACACCCTTTGGAATAAAAGTAGGATACAGACCGGAGACAAAAATTATCCACATCATTAGGCCGAAAGACCCATTGCCACGGCACGAACAGCTGGCCTCATTTACCGTGTCCGGTGCAGCGGTGGACAAAGTTAATATGTCAGAGAAACCGGAAGACGTATGTGGATGCAAATGGCCGAGCCCGCAGCAGCGGTGAGGATGAAAGACGCCAAATCCTATGTCGCGGCTCACTCGGCGGCATCCAACCACACATTTTAGTTTGACGCTGCAGAAATTCCTGCTAGAGGTGATAACTGCGGAAGCCGCGAACTACTAAAGTCATGGTTTTCCGATCCTCAATCAATCAACAAGCGCAATGACCCTCCGTGCTCCATATTGGATGATGAGTCTTTATCGGGGCAGAGTAAATGGACGCGAAGACAGCGTGCGGATGACCACTGCTCCTGGTGTAAATAACGCTGAGCAAAATTGTCGACTAGTCCACAAGGATGACGGAATCCGGCCGTCAGCAGCTCAACTGCGCTCGATAAGTGTAGACATCGATAATGTTGACCAACACACATGAGCATAGCATCCTTACGGCAACTGAATGCTTCAACACCTGGTAAGACGAGCCGCGAAGAACTCAGTAGTTGCGGCCCGAAACTACATCCTGTACGCACTGCAACACCTGAACAATTCCCCACACTTAACTGACTCTAGCGCTGCTGGTCGATTCGACTTAGAATCCAAAATGGCAGGCTAATAAATCTTTGGTTCGAGCGACCAACGTCTTTCGTCAGTATATATGTATGTTGATGTCTAACTCCTTTCTGGACTCTTTTGTGGTCCGTTACAATTTCCCCAGACGTTTAAATGCACTAGTATCTTGCTTTGAATAATTTCAGTTGTGACTTTATAAGGTGTCGACCTAAAAGGTAGACTGAGTAAAATTACGCCAAGTTAAATACAGCACTTAAAATATCTGCATTACATTAAAGTTACTTGAAAAACAGTGTTTTATGGCGTACCCTTTGATGAAAAATCTCAAAGGACGCAATTTAAAGGACAAAAATCTCCTTTGGCTCCTTCCAAGTTACATTTAAAAACCAGTGTTAAGGCACCAGAGCTTGATTGCTTTTTCTCCAAGCTCAGCTGGTAGACATAGTGGACTTTTACTCTCCTGTTTGTCTTTCATTTGCGTCAATAAGTTGGAAGATTAAATATTTTTAGGAGACAATGCTTAAATTTTTGCGCGTTTCCGAACAGAAAATAATATTGTTTCATGACTAGAGAACATGTCGTCAAAAATGTTGCCGACGTTATAATTGCAGCTTTTAATTGGCTTTATCTTAGTCACGTCAAAATCTGCGGAAATGTTGACAAATGCCATATAATTAAATTAGAGATATAGTTTCCCTCAACACATTGTGCCGTTTTTAGCAAAATAAGTGCGGAAGACTTTTTCGACTTTTCGGAAGGTAAGTATCAATTTTTCTGATTTTCTACGTCAAGTCGACACTTTGTCTTTTCAACATTTCCCTGAAAAGAGAATATTACAAGAGCTTTAAGCATTTCGACACCTAGTTCGTTAAATATTGACAAGAATTTGTGATCATGATCATCATAATACTGAAAAGGTAATTAATCTTTAAGCTAGAAAAGTAGAAGGACAAATCAACTACCTCCAGGATGCTTTTACGGTTCGCGGTTGGCAACACAGATCATTATTGAGATCTAATGTTCCATTTTAGAGAAAGCAGCATCTTCCCTGCCTGTTTAAAGTGACAGACTTTCTGGTTTTGGCGAAAGACTTTCAGTTGGACCGTCACAAGCGGCTATCGTGCGTGCACCACGAGGTGGGTGAAACACCGCTCAAGTTAGTTAATTGTGACATCTACCCGACTCTTCCTTTCTCTTCCCTCAACCAATACGCTGTGAGGACACGGTAGTCCCAAGTCGACTGGCGGTGGACGTCACTTAACGGCAACGAATGGCCTCAGGTCTTAATCATATAGAAAGGTACTGCAAAGACGGTCGCATAGAAAGACATTTCTAGATTTACAGTTAAGCTTCATCCGGCAAACTGAAAACACTGCACATTAGTTCCGCTTCAACCAAACGCTTTATCTGGAAACTTTACAGGCAGTGGACTGACGACAAGTAATCATCAAAAAAGGAGTATTAACAAAGACATGATAGACAAGAAGGCCCTGCGGGCTAGCCTGCCGTTGTCATTCCATCTCGCCCAGACGCTGGGCCGCAAACGTGAAAAGGTTCCCTATTTATATTTTAATTTGAATGATGTTTTTTATGCCAACAGAAGGATCAATATCGAAGAAAAATAAGACTGCAGCTTAAAGAGACAGAAGCTAAGGTTATTGGAAATTAGGGCTCTGAAACCTGCACATAGTGTGGCACAATGCTTGCAAACAAAGACACATAAACCTTTTATCGAATAATTCCCCCCCCCATACTTTATGTGCTCTCTGGTACAAACTTTGATTCCCTAACAACAATGCCTATACTACGATGATGTGATAGGACGAACTCCTAATATTTAGGGTTGGACGTGATAGTAGATCGTGTTTGTGGACTTTTAGGGGGCCGTGTATTCTGTGTGTTCTGATCGCAGTCGTTCAATTTTTTGTTAGATAAATGACCCAAGTGTAAAAACACATCAATCTCGATGGGCTGCTTTGGGTTCGGATCACATTGAGGTTGCTAATTTTCCCCAAAAATATTCAAAACAATTTATTTAATTGTAAGATTGACTATCGTGCGACGTAAGCCCTGGGAGTTCTTTTCGAATTTCGATGGCGGGTTCTACAAGAGATACTCCCCGACCACCCGTGTAAATTAAAATCAGTTAAAACCATCCCATAAATGGCGTGCAATATTCTTAATTTAAATTCATGCGCTTCTTAATCATCCATTGCAACTATTGGCCCCAACTCAAGCGGTCGTGTTTTACAGACACGATTTTTTTGAAACTTGATGCCCTGATATTACCGGCACATTTAAAGTCCATTTATGAAATGCACATATGAGATACAACATGTGATTTGTGCTGAGTAAAAAAATCAAATGAAAATAACCAAGGGATTTGTAAACCGAAGTATTATATCTTAAAATATATTAAAGAAGTTGAGCCGTTTCATGCAGTTGCGAATTCAAAAGGTCACCCAGAACGCAACAGAAAACTTTTTTATGGTCCTTTTAGTGGAAAGCTCCTAAGACCTGGATATTGTTTTCCTTACCTGGCCACATGCAGTAGGTTGTCTAGCCCGTGAACTGTCTTAATCGCAATTTGCGTAAGAAGTATTTTATACACTGGTATTGGTATTTGTCTTTTTCGGATGGATTTGAGACGGATAACGTTATATACTGAGGAGACATGCTTTGCAGTTCAGTCTTTTTAAAGAAAACATAAGCAGGTTTGGGCAAAATCTAACTCTTGTAGATATGCAGGTGTTTTTTTCCGCAAGTGAACTTGGGAGATCAAAATTTCTTCTAACCGTTAGGTTATAATGAAGAATATTATAACCAGGATAACTATTGAATATATTTGTTATAGGAAAGAAAAATTTGGTTTTGCTTCCTAGGCCATTGTGTAAGTTCGAATATTCATGACTGTATTTTTTCATGATAAAAGAAATTGGATAAGCTAACAGAATTCTGTTTTATAAATTGACGACCTTTTGCGTTATGGGCCTCAGTAATACATTAGTTTGACCGATTCTTAATTACCTCATAGATACTTACTTGGAGTAAACAAATATTCCGTTAGTTTTGACGGCAAGTTTTCAGTTTTGCGTCGTGCCATCTAATTTATGTCAGCAGTCAATTACGCAGTAAGAATTAAATCAACAACAAATAAGATTTAACACGAGTCTTTAGCATGTAATGTCAACATTGGCAAGGCTTATTAAATAAAATTCTAATAGCGACGCCGTTCCAGAGCTACGCAGGTTTAAGAAATGCGATACATACGTAAACTGGACGATAATGTTAGTAAACGCGTGCCAATAAGTTATCATTTAATCTCCGTTGTGACCTAATATGGAAGACATAAGCCAAGTTCCCTATGTATTTAATCAGGAAATGGATATAAATGTTTAAACACTAACATTTTATGAACAAAAAGAAAGCCATTATGAGATAACAAGATTTTTAGAAAGCTTCCCATTCACTGAAGAATACACTGATTCTTGTCCCGATCCTGGATGAGCACTAACTTCTGCTAAGAAGTCCTACTTTATCACAAATCAATCAAATCGACCCATATGGTCATATGTGAGAAGAACCTCCTGGGCGAGCATACTGCACCGACGACAACCCTTATGAACTGTCAAATGGTAATTGTTTACTTGTGTTTAACATTCAGGGATCAGAAATTCTGCCATTTGGCTACAGACATCATCAAGAGTAAAGTATTCATAAACATTTTTTAGCGTGTCTTTTGTTCAAACGACATTCACTGATGTTAGTGGATGGCATAATTTTAAAAAAGATGATTCCCCTGTCAACTGCTCAAAAATTTAAGTATCTATTAATGATACCAAATGCAACTAGCAATTGGATTCTTTCTATGTGTCTGCGGGCTGTTTTTTATCTGTGCATGACAATCGTATTGCAGACCCCCTCATGTCCATCAATAAATTATCTCAGGACAAATAAGAAAGTTGTAACGCAAGATAAATTTTATCTTGTTATAAGTACCCAGACTGATCAATCCACGTAAGATAACATGGGCATCTGCGTGTCTGAAAGATTGTCTGTTTTCTCGATTTCAAATAAAAATTACAAGGATGACGGTATTTTGTTGATGTTATTAATTTTTCCATTGTTTTTCTATTCTTTACCCGTTCTTCTTTTAATGCTCTCTTATATTTTGGTCATTTAAGTGGTTTCTAATAAAGTTATTGCTTGAAATTTTAGTTTTCAATAAAAACAATTATTTGAGAGATGTCTTGGCAGCTTTTGAATAATTTGTATCGACGCAACTTTGAAAAAACCGACACCTCGATGGGATTCGAACTCACGATGTAAGAGAAAGGTTTTAATATACTCAACTCTCTAACCACTTAAGCTACGAGGCCCCGCCGGTCGATACGAGCCTAATCAAATTTGAGTCATGTTACCCGACCAACAGTTGGGTCGATGTGAATTACTTTAAATCTGCCGAACTATCTGTGAAGTACCTGAGCATGATAGACATCTGTCGGATTATAAATGAATGACTTTGGTAATCCGGCTTTGACAGTCAACGTACTGCATCAGATTTGGGGAATTACAGACGTTGCAGTAGGTTGAGCGGTTGGTTTTACCCAAATGTGGTTAAAGTCGCGTTGTCCGGCATGGCCTCGTAGCTCCGGTGGTTTAAGCGTTGGCTGTGCTAAAGCTTTCCCCTTGCTGCCATGGATTCGAATCCCACCGATGCGACAAGTTCATCACCGTCGGGTCAATATGAAAAAAAATGCAGTATGCCTACGTCAGTGAATATCAGTCTATTCACTCAGTTTTCTTTCTCGTCAAAAACGTGAATGACCTTATAACAAATGTTGTGTATTTAACATTTTTTCGCAAAAGCAAATGACATTTTTTGAGTTATCCTATATCCAAACAGCAGAAAATTTGAGGCTTATAACTCTGTATACGTTGCCAATTGCTGCAAAACAACGAAGAGAGCAACGGGGATATTATCATTAATGCAGCAAAACATTGAAAGTAATTAAAGCGCATCTTGCTTTATAGGAATTGTCTTGCAACAATATCCTCAAAAACAAATAACGTTAAAGGTAAGAATAGGAAACCGTGTCGAAATCTGCATTACCTTTTAAAAAATGTGGACGAATCGAATAGAACTCACGCGTAGAAAAACTGTTTATCTTTTATTAATAAAACCAACTGTAACCCTACCCATAAAATTAGTAGCGGATAATTTGCAAACCAGACAGGATAGGTAACTCCCAAAAAACATACCATCTATCTAAGGTTTGGTGACTCTGAATGAATAATAAACGTTACAATAGGGAAAAAGTTTATGAAATTGTGACCAGCGATCTCTCCAAAACTACGTATGGGCAAAAATATTGACCATTGCGCAAATAGCAAATTTAGAAAACCTATATCTAAATGCTCTGTTTTTTATGCAACAATAGTGCTAGATTTCATCGTCTAGTTTGTTTATTGCATTTTGTATTTTATTTCCAGTTATCTTGAGGCAGTCAAAGCCATCGACTTTTCTCTAAGCACTTTATATCCGACGCGGCTATGCCGCTACTATGCGGTTGGATATAGAAACGCTCTGAACATTTAATGTCTCTTTAACTGACACGTCTATACATATATATAAAAATTTGTCCAAATCCAAATTTCCGGACGTATTGATGTTCCATGTTTTGACATAAACAGATGGTGATCTAAGGAACATGCGCTCAAAAAACTAAATTCTTTTTGCTGCTTGTTGGCAATTTTGAACAGCATTTTTTTCCGCCCAAACGAAGATCAATACACCAAGTTGTTTAAAATGTAAATATGAAAAAACCTACCCACTCTCTTCCTTGTTTGATTGATTTTGGATCTAACTATGCCGTTGAGAAAATAACACTTGTCAGAGGGTATAAAGGATCCATTTTGACTGATAAGAAAAACCCAGTAAAACAACTTTTCTAGCGTCTGACTCAAAACATATTGAAAATGAGGTCTGCATACACGCTTGGAAAACGTTCGCTGGAAATAAGTCTTCTGAAACAAGTTTCAATTATTTTTTCAGAAAAAGGGATTTACCATGTCATAGTGCGACAGCGCGGAATTGCACTTTCTATATTATTACCGAGCGTAAAAGGACCAGTACTCGTGGAATTGAAAATACGCGTGTGATGGACCCAGCGTTTTGCTTCTCGTTTAACAAAAGCATACTTCAATATTCTGCCTTCCCAATATATGCAAAGATTAAATCAGTCTCCAACCCCCAAATGTTACTTAATTTTATTGATCCATATATTAGCAAGGTCGCACAAAGAACAATAAACACAGGAACAATGCCTCACTGTACAACAAACATTTGCTAAGGCCAGTGTGCTTCAATTAAACGTTAGCTCTTACCCAAACTTGTTTGCGATTTTGGATTAACATTACTTTGAGGCATGTTCTGAAATGACCTTAGTCAATGTCTTAAACCGATAATTAGCGATGACCTCTTTTTGGCGGTAAATACTGTCCGGCTAAATTTTGAATATTTCGTTCCAGCAGTTTAGCAACTTATGGTTTCTCATTGAGTTCTATCTAAAAATGCGACACTTGCCATGTATGCATTCATAGGTGTAAATATAGCATGGGTTGCTATGCAGTAAAATGTTCAGTTGGTTAACAGCTCGATATATAATATCTATCAAATACATGCATTACAGCCAGCTAACAAACCACAACCTTATTAGAAAAAAGATTGTATTTACACTCCAGTATTTTCCACATATATTTAATTGCGTTGTACATTTACAAGCAGGAGATGTGGTTGTTCGTGAAGTGGCAAGATACACATTAAGGAATACTTTGCGTAACACAGAAGTAGCAGTTTGAACTGTACGTAAATTGTGTAACTGAAATGAGCTTAACATGATTAAATGTAAGGCTGTTTGCAGACCATTTGGCAGACAGTGTGAAAAGGAGCATCCCTCTAATGTTAGTCTGTTTTCAAACATTATCAATTAAAGCAAGGATTTAAATTTTTTGCGCTAATTTAAGTAAACGTAGGGAAAAATAGTTGTAGAAATCGTCTTTTTCGGTCGATCACAAATTAAGTAGAGGTTTATAACAAAACATAACGGAAACTACTATTTTCTTGAATAGCCTGCAGTTGCATGGTGCCAGTGCAGGCTTTAACGAGATAGTCTTGGTCCCTAAACTACTGATTCGGTTTAAAGCGAGACGAAGATAGGTATTCATACGTTAAACAACTGTTTATTGAAGGCTTTAAAATCAAGCTCCGACGGGTCATTCATTTTAACATGCGTACGTGAGATGTTTTTAAGCCTAAAGATCATGCGGCCTCACTGGTCGGGCAAGGCAATTATAGACTGTTCTTACCGTTTTATCATTTCAAACCAACACGCTTAGCAATATGTATATACATGCGTTAATTACACAGGGAGGCTAGCTTAGTTCAACTCAAATATTCAGTAGCAATACCTTAAACCATGTAATTGGTGCATCGTAGATCGACTTACAATGTACAATTTTCACTTGAATAAATTATTTACTAGCCCATTATAAATTAGAACATATTGCTTGTGTCTGGCAGGACCACTAGCACTGGAATCAAACTAGATCTTATGGGCTCATCCCGTACTTGCAAAGGGCATTGCATTCGTAAGTTTGTGCTGTCTCAGTCGTTTCGGATTTGGTCAAGTTGCTGCCTTTTCAGTGAATTTCTGTAAAGAAAAAGAAGGCTGTTAAGACAGTGCAACAAATTTTTCAACGAAAAAGTGGATTAGCACGAAACTTCTTTAAAACAATAAAAACTCTGCAGCAGTTTTAATTGGACACGTATGTGGTATATTCCTAAGTTTAGCTTGCTTTTGGAAGCATTGCGCACAGTTCGGAATGATGCGAAAGGGCCAATCAACGGCCGCCGATTTTTGTCTT
>CACRXP010000412.1:174336-194596 GCA_902702965.1 Spirometra erinaceieuropaei | reverse complement strand
TATAACAGCGTACCTGTATTTTTACCACTGATTTTTGTGAAATGTACAATACAGTGCTTATCCGTTGCAAAATTTTATGGACTTTGTATTATATCTTCTTTAAAACGTGGACGAATATGTGACTGTCGTTAGTCGGAATGCATGCACCTTGTAGATCGAAATCCCTAAGCGCCAGTGCAACGACTAATAAAGTTACAAATTATTAGATAAATTAGAAAACTTTTTAAAACCTGATAATAATCCTTTCTTGCGCAAAAATATAAAAACGACGTGATTTTCTATCTAAAAAATGAAAGAAAGCCTTTTTTTTGTAATTTTCGTAAAATATATTTAAATATGTAATGCCATCAAAAACATCGATATATTGCATGCTACTTAAGCAGTCACTTTTCACGGAGTGAGGTTTTTACAGAAGATTGAAATCAGTGCATTCAAAAGCTAAAACCTTTTGACGTCCAAAATATTATAGGATAATGCCGTATGGTAATCATTATTACAACCGCGCCTGAACAACCCTTCCTAATAGAGAAGGGATTTTAGAATTTCAATCAACATTTCATAGGATTGGTCACTCACTTTAAGTTAAATCTTGAAGTAATTCCTTTAAAAATCGGCCTCAATTCGTTAAGACAGTATATCAAAACCTCAGCGAGTTATTTGTAGAAACGTGTATCTCTTAAGATCAACACGATTGTCATGAAATTCAAGAATGCATAATTATCGTGACATAAAAACATTAGTTTCAGTCATTGATTTACTAAATTTTCCCAAGGCTCATCTCCGAATTCATATGCCGTTATGTCTGCCTGACGATTTCCTGAAACAATTTCGCAAATCACGTATCCTATGCTCAAATTTTCTCAAAAATAAAAATAGACAATTTGAGCTTCATTGTCTACTATACTCCTTGTTTTGTGCTGTTTATCAGGGTTTGAACCCTGGCGATTTTTCAACTAGTCACTTACTTTGCGTGACCGATCTCATGAAATATTGGCCTAAATTCTGAATTGCCCTTTTTGATAAGGAAGGATTACCTAGATGGGTTTGTAGTAATGATTACCACGGACACAATCATATAGTATTTCTAACTCGGCAGGATGTCGACTATTGAATGTACGTGTTTTCAGCTTCCTACAGATACCTCATTCGGAAAACATAAGTACTTAGGTAGCATGTTTTTTCACTCTGATTTCCGATATTTTTTTAAATTAAAAATTATTTTATCGAAGACGTGCGTAAAAAAGAAGGTCTATTTTACTGCTTTGGTAGAAAATCATATTTTCTTTGTATTTTATACCCGAACAATGGTTGTCTTTCTGTTTTAATAAAGTTTCTAATTAATGAGATTCTTAAGATTTTGCGACGTCCATATATACAGCACCGCATACTTCCGTTTCCCAGCGCTTCCCATTGCATGTACAAAATTGTCCGAATCCATTGCAAATTCCTATGAACTCTGTAAAAAACCTTCATAAAAGCATCGAGAAAAATACGGTTTTTAGGTGAAAAGTACGTATCTTGCAGACTGAAATCCCTAGATGCGATTCCCAGAAGTCGCTATGAACAATGAAAGCGAGATCGCTGGAACAAAACTTTTATTAAAAGTACTTTCTGGATGAACCAGGAACCATCGTCGGGAGCAGCCCTTGATACAATTAATAAACCCATAATAATTGCAGTATTAACAGTCTGCCGCTCCTATCGTACCTCGAAATACCATGCTCAGTAATACATGTCTTCTTGTAATGGTTCGGTTATCATGGCCAAAAATATTTTTTACCGAACGTTTATACCAATTACGCTTATTTGTATGCGGAAAATTACGTTAAACGAATATTTCAGCGGATAAAAAGGAAACTGCTATTTAAAAACCTATTTGCGATGCCTCATAAACATAAAATGTGTGATCGAATATCATCCTTTTTGTTTATTTGGTAGTGCCGTATGTGACGTTACTATCGTAGTGTGTATTTGATCCAAACTTATTGGATCCCTATATGGTAACTGCATAATAGCATTAAGCGAATAACAATATTGGAAATCCCAAAGATATCGCAGACTAGTTTGGAATGCAAACACTCTTAGAAAATTGTGAAATAACTTTTTAATAAAGGTAAAATATTAGAAAGGTAGTTGAAAGGGTATATTTTTACGCACGTCTTCTTCACAGTTAACGTTTTGGAAAATACATCGTAGGCAGTCTCTCAAAATGGAAAATTGTTTTCGCGAAAGAAACCTTTAATCATATCTGTGTCCGCTAATCGCACATCATATGTCATGGGCTTATGTTTTCCTCATTAGCTTTTGGAAACAGCGTTTGCTGCTGCATCTAACGCGTTTTTGTTCCAATACAGGCAAAGACGCGATTTACAGAAATAATTCAAGACAGAGAAGGCGAGAACTGTCGAACAACAGTTTTATTTAACTTACTTTCTGGATGAACTAGTTACCATAGTCGGAGGCAGCATGTATAAAGCCTTTAACATTTGCGATATTATTATCCTGTAGGGCCTATTATACTGCATCCATATGAAAGTTAGCGGTTGCCGCATTTGTCGGCTGTAGTGGCATTCGGCACGATACTTGCCTGACTGTTGACATTCAGATTATTTATTATCGAAATCCAACTGGCTGGTGGATGGATGGGGAAGAAACAAACCAGTTTGCTTTCCTTGTTCTCCCTGTCTGCCGCAATAAATATGCGGGTTCGAAAACTGAAGTGTTAGTGAAAACGGCAAATGTGCTGCAGGGGCATAGTTTTAAAAACAATCACTTAGGCTGCCGGAAAGAATGTTGAGGAAAAGCTCTTCATCACTCCGTTAAGGCATTCCGAAGTGCATAGGAAAACACCATTCTCAGACAAAAAATATATCCGACTGCTGTTTATGGGGAATGGCAATCAGCGCAACCCCGGCCGTTGACGTGTATGTAAATAAGACACGTCTGAAAGCCGCACTGCACTCAGTATTTTATGATTGCTGCCGTACGAGGCTGTCAGCAGTCACCAAGACTCAATGGGTATTTAGGCCGCAAACAGAATAAAGAGATCTATCGAAAGCCAAAAATACAGTCAACAAACATAAACAAGGCATTTATTTGTTACCGAAGTTGAGCCAATTACAGTTAAGGCAACTTTAAAAAAACTTAGATTTTATTCCAGATGTAGATAGTTAAATATATAAATGAGGCGCGTGAGTTCTCTAACATGGTCCATGAGATTATTGTGGATTTCAAATCGCAGCTGACAGGTAAACGAGTCAGTGACTAAGTATTTGGAAGCGTAGGAGGTCTAACCATCAGGGCGTGTGATCAAGTGCCAGGTTTTCCGCACCTCAAGTTTTAGTGCGACTGCCTGACGACGGCCAACTGGCCAGAAATGTCCACCCGAGTCTTCCTTGTCTTAGTCAATGATGTTGCTCTGTGCGGAATCGGGCCAATTTCTGCGGCAGGATCCTGTCGTACCCTCATGTTCAATTGGGTCGGCAATCACAAATATGTTGATAAACGCGTGAGGTGTGAGATACTCAAATTATGTGACTTCGTCCGCACTTCATCCACAAGCGATGTACACGTGTAGAGTATTCGACCCTTGGTGTGCAGACGGGCTAGCACCGCTTCCAGTTGCACTATCAACTGGCAGAAATTCTGAGACACGCTTGCGCAAATAGCCACAGCATCTGATTTTTTTGAGGTAATTTACGACTGATCCAAGTAAGCAAGTTATTATCTCACCAATTACGACCACCGACGGTGGTTGCTAACTTCGGTAGATTTTCGTTTCAACCGCATCTGAGAAATACAGCTACACGTGATAGGGTGCCATTACTAATGCTGAGTTCAGGCGAATGTCCAAAGCCTCAGGAAGTAGCATTCCTGGACGAATGATGGAGCCTTCGTCTTACCTTAAGAGTTTAGTCATATGCAAACATCATCTCCGCAAAATTACCTAGGGTTATCATTTTAAGAATGTAAAAGTCACCAGTCGTTGACTGAAGTTGGAAACACCTGGGGCTTGACCTCGCGACCTGTTAGGGGTGTAACTCCTCTAACCACAATATCCCAGTTCGGGATTTGTTATAACTGGCTTACGACGGCTAATAAGCCCGAAACGGCCATTCCAGTCTCACTTGTCTTTGTCGCTTTGCGGCTGCTGGTTGGGCTCAAGAGAGAGCCCTAAGACACAACAGGACAAGCAAGTTACGTATGAACAATTGATAAGCGTCCCCCTACCATTTCTGAAATTATTCGCTGGATTCACTTGATTGGAATAGTCTTATTCTTTAGAACATTACAGATCCGTTATACCTGGCACTTTTCAAGGTCAATAAAGGGGCAGCATTTGTGCTGCAAAAAACGTGCTCATGTATTATTTTTAGTATGACAACTACTGTGTAACTTGTGTGCTATACTGTTAAAGACATTGTGTGAAAAACCATAAACCCTAAACCTTAACCCCATATAGCATATTCAGACGGTAGCTTCTGTACATGTTTCTGTGAGCAAAATACTTATTTTGTATAACTGTACGTAGACACTTTATCTTTTATACTGGCCTAGAGTTGCACAACTTTTGCTCTCTGGTCAAACAATGGTACCTCCCGCCACACCCGACTGGAAACCATTCACTAATATGTAGTCCACAAAATACTCAAGTATCCACCACATCAGGGAATGGGGGTTAGTAGTAATTCACATTTAAGTCAGCATAGAATTAGAGGGTTAACACCGACACCATAGTCGTTGAACAATGAAAGGGCAGTTTTGTCTGAGGAAAGATGTTATTAGCTTTTCCTTACAAAATTCTCCACCGAGCACCAGAGATGGTATCCCTTTTCCCGCAATTTCTGACTGAGTTCAGTCCTTAGTTCATGGTTATCAGTTATTATTATGTTTTCGGGTGTAGCGTGGCAGCTGCTTCTACTCGTGACGTTACACAAACTGCCGTAGGGATCAACCCACTGAAGACCGTAGCGGCATGCAGCAGTCAACTACTCATTTCGATCTGCGGAAAGCGCCGCAGAGCTTACTGACTTTTAAATGATCAGAATTTCTACCGACTGTCCCTAGTTGTGCTTCGATACTAAGAACAGCTCATTAGTTGACTGCAGAAATTTTATGATTAAAAGCGATCGCAGGATATTGGCCGCAGGACGTACTGCGACGGATCAGCTAGATCTATCGTTGTTCTCTCAGATCCAACACCGACTACTAGCGTTGTAGAACGAAGATACTTCACGTTCTCTTACTTTGGCATACCGCATCCTACACTAACTTTGCAGTAATTAATGACTTATTCATATGGCTGCTGCCATATCTTCGTAATAGGGTCTAATGCGGGTGCTGGCCGTTTTCGAGGGGCCTGCGTGATTTCAGCTATTGGAAAAATATGAAATCACTAATTGCGCCTTTTGCTAGATAGCTAGATATGAAATAGGTATAGTATGTATATATAGATAGTGAACGCTTAACTCTGGCACATTGGCGTGGACCAAAACACTCTATAAGTTCAGAAAGAGAATGTTGGTGAAAAAAGGGCCTGAGCAATCGATATTGCTGTCCTTTTGCGTTATTATTTTACATACGCACATGCAATGGACATGTCGATGAGTACGTGATCTGCTACCTAACGGAAACGCTGCAATAATACCGCTTTTAGGCTTTGTAAGAAAATACCTAACAGGACACTTTCTGCTACGTTGCAAGGGCTTATATAGACGACGCCAGACAGTGTGGGGGATCCCGCTGTCTTCTGTGGTAAGGGAATGTCGACCTGCAGACGGGCCTTGTTTGATTGACAGGCAATAAGCACTTCAAGGTCTTAGCGTTCAATACCTGCACTAGACCAACTCCTTTTCCAGGTAAACTGTTCGCAATTTTTGACTCATATCAGCATTTGAAGAGGCAGTATAGGCACATTCTGTATAACCAGTTTTTTTAATAAATTCAAAAACGGATTTAAATTCGCCAATTTGAAATAACACCAGCCATAGGATCTTGAGTTTAACTGTACCAAGGAAGTGTTATAACCTGCTTAAGCTGCTTTTCCGCCCTAGTTTATCGTAAAGAACTAACTTTCTTAAAGTCCATATTCTTATCTACTGAATACCGCTACTCTGGAAAATTATGTAATGTGTTTCTAAAGGGAAAATATACACCATTCGTAGAATTTAAAAATCGGCCCAGACAATGATCATAAGGCCATTGACAAAACACAATATTCTTTGATGTTGATAGTTGCAATAAAAAAAGTCTACGCAGAATTACGTGCTGCATACTTATACTTAGGTTGTTTAAAATTCAGTTAAACAAGGAAAAAAGAGGCAGTCTAACTTTCTGGCTGTGGATTTTATTGGATAATTAGTTTTCGTAAGCGTCCGAAATAAACCATGAAATGAATGGCAAAGTCATGGAAAGACACGTCTTTTTCGTTTTATAAAGCCCTTTTCTCTTTTGCATAGTGGTTGTTTTTTCCTTGAGAGTCAGCATGTCCTCAAGTATATCGTCCGAATTAAGATTTCCACTAACACTTATGTTTTTTTCATACTTACGAACTCGGAAAACTTCTGTTTAGCCACTTAAACAGCGCAATACTTGAAAGCGTTTATCTGCAGTAGGCCGTTTAATTCAGGATTTTTTGGTATAAAGCAACACAAGTGCTCAATGTGGTTATTCTCGCTGACTGAGTTGACTTGCGGCACTAAAAGCATTTTACTTTAAAAGGAGTCATTTAAATTTCGTTTTATGGAAGGAAAACAGACAAAGCCATAGTAGAATTTAAACACATAACCCATCTTAAATTCCTTTTGAATTTTTGCTTTTAGATAAAACAATTATTTCACGGCTTGCAAATAATACTTTATAAATTAAACTATACTCTTCTGTTCTCATCCTCTTTTAAGGATGCAGGATAGACATTTCGCGCGCCGCTGGTGTCCTACTTAACAGTTCGTGAACTGTCTTTCTATAGTTTCCGTGAGGTGCGTAGGATGTCTTATGAGATGGACTACAGTAAAGAAGACTAGGGGGACATATGCCCAGGAGTTAGCCAAAACGTCCTGCAATCTAGCGACTGTCGACGACGGCTATGATAATGGGTTCGGATGGGAATCCGAAACCTCGGGTCAATTAGCTCCTTGTTTCAGTGATTGTATCGTGTTGTCAATTGTATCCTTCTCAGTCGTTTACAACTTCATTGTTGTGAAATAAACATAACATTTGACAGTCGTGGCCAAAAAAAATCCCAAAAAGTCTACGTATGATTGTTATCCAGCAGCGTTTCTTAAGTTAGTACTTGAGAGCCGCACTCGCGATGAACAGGGCGGGTAAGTGCAAAACAATTGGACATCCTTAGTATTGGACATCCTCAGTATTGTGCGAAAATACCAGGCTCTGAGTCGCCATAGGTCATTTTTACAGACACTGTAGTGTCCTCCATTCTTTTCTACGCCTCAGCTCTATAAAAATGCAGTTGTCTAAGGTTTCACTAAAACGGCTTATGGCAGCGCCTTTGTTCGTAGTTAAAACGCGCTCACTTCTTGCTAACAGTGGTAATTGAAGAGATTTAATCTTAAGGCAAAAAGACCTCGCAAGAAGTCGGTTTAAATTACTGTGTTTTGCATGTGAATTCATTTAATTCAAGCTCTCCCAAAAAGTGCATTTTTTCTGCAAGCATTCTTGTGCATTAAAGTTTTTCTGAAAACCATTTCGGTAGAACTCTCAAAGCTGGCTTCTAAATAAAACGTCAAAGGGATAAACATGTGGTGCACCTTTTGACTTTCATTGATACAAAAGAGTTCCCTGTCATTACAAGCCTCCTGCCCCGCTAGGTGGATAACATAATTAATGCTTAGTGTAGCCGGACATTTCTTATGCATTCTTGTCATCGATGAAGGCCAAACATAGAGCATTAGTTATGCTGCGCACATGATGCTTTTCGCATAAAAGGACTCACTCCTTAAACCACAGTTAACCTAAAGTTTGTTTGTAAGGAATTTCCTTTGACATCATGTGTTTCGTGAGCTGAGTTGTAGGCAGAAAAATAACCCGAACCAGATTTCCTCTTACGTTTATTGCCTTGTTTTGGCCTCAGCGTACTTAGTAACTACGGCATACACCTCAAATCTATTTGCTGCTTGACGCAGTGCATATTAAAGTGGTGTTTTTGTTGGCCCTGGGACGCAGTGGTATGATTTCCAAAGAAACGTCAATTGATTTTTAAAGTACAAGTCGAACCATCGGGCTCGGAACAGCTTGTATTCAATAGCTGCACTGAAGACTACACTCCCTTTGGTGAAGTCTTTTGGTAGCAAAATAACCTTATTCTGCATTTAAAGAAAATTTATTCTTCTGATTCATTGATAGCCGGCTTAGTTATTAAAACAGTATTTCCAACTCATGACCAAACAGTTGTATCGTTTATAACCTAACTGATCTTTGCAGAAATCCCGTCCCGTGCCACAATAAATTATGACATTGGAAAAGTTCGCCAGTAGGGAACACATTAAACGATACTTCAGACAATAAAAACGATTAGTCATAATGAAGATAAAAAAATCTTAACACTCGATTCTCTTGTACAGCTTTGACTTACGCAGTTAAACTCCCAAAGAGGGGATTATAAGTGACTGGTTACAGATCGCAATCCTGTAAGTCCCACTTACATGGCATTCTGAAAATCGTTCATATGCGTTCAAAAGTTTGCGTAATCCATAACGCACATTTTAATCCTGGTCATAATCTGCTCCTAGCAGAGAATATGATGATTTTGATCTGCAGGATTATGATATTGAAGTGCTCGTGGTTGTAATAAGGTCGTCAGAATCATCGGGCAGACTCGAGGTATGAAGACTAGTAATAAAGGTAACGGTTCCAGGCATTTTTACATGCAAAACACGGATATGCTGTCTCATGCAGCAGTGTTTTCCTGGCAACGGCAGGGAACGTTTTGTATGCGTTGAGGCATGCTTTATTGCTTGACAGTGGCGAAAGCACATTTACCAATTTGAATACGCAAAGTGCGACGCCTTTCCACGGTTCTGCTTTATTAATCAGAGAACTGTGCGCTCAATGGGGCATGAAAACTGTTGACACTTTGAATGCACACATGCCACAGTGACTGACTGGAGGGAGGCGTGTCCGAAACTGCTCGCAGACAAAGTAAGTGATTGTGTTCCCACTTTGAACTGAACAAAACACCGGACATTCTCATAACAGCCGTCAAATACGTGCTTGATTGTAACCGTAAGCTGGAAACTCAGAACAAGTAATTATCCTCAAAAAAATCGTGGATGACAACTTAAGTAGTTTGTTTCGACGAAGGACACGAACAATGAATTATGCTTGGTAAATTATTTTTTCGACAAACTGATTTTGGAGTGGCGGTTTCGGATTATGTTTTGTGTCTATCCGGGACTGTGTCCTCAGCTTCAGAGCGAATGCGCATCCCTGTCATGCAACCGCCATATGTTGCTTCACTTTCTTCGCACGTACAGTGCGTGACCTATCTCATGAAATGTTGACTGAAATTCTGAAATGCGTTTTCGATTAGGAAGGATTACTTGGTCGCGGTTGTGATACTGATTATCTTAAGGTATACTCTTATAACATTTTGGACTTGGCAGGATGTCGGCTTTTAAACGCACTTCTTTTCAATCTCCTGTAGAAAGCGAACTCGGTAAAAAATGACTACTTAAGTAGCATGTGTTTTTCCCAATTGATTTTCGATGGTCTTGGAAATTCAAATATATTTTATAGAAACCACAAACAACAATATGCTTTCTTTTAGTCATTCAGTAGAGAATCACGTCTTTTTTTACATTTTATACGTAACAAAGGAGTGTAATTAGGTTTTAAAAAGTTTTCTAATTGCCGAAAAAATTGGAGCCTGAGCATGCGTTGCATTAGCGCTTATTGTTTACACTCTACACGGTGTATGCTTTCCGCGTAAAGAAAATCCCATATTTTTCTATGTCATTAAATAGATATTATACAGTATTCATAAAATTTTGCAATGGATGCGACCATGTTGTACATTTCATGAGGAGCAGTGGTAAACGGCCAGGTACGATGCTATGTGAGTGGACTTTTCGCGGTCTTAAAAAGTCTCATAATTAGAAACTTTTTTAAAACCAAATTATACATATTTCTTAAGTAAGACCTATAAAGAAGACGTAATTCTCTATTGATTGATTAAAAGAAAGCATATTTTGTTTGTGGTTTCTATAAAATATATTTGAATTTCCAAGACCATCGAAAATCAATTGGGAAAAACACATGCTACTTAAGTAGTCATTTTTACCGAGCACGCTTTCTACAGGAGATTGAAAAGAAATGCATTTAAAAGCCGACATCCTGCCAAGTCCAAAATGTTATAAGAGTATGCCTTCAGATTATCAGTCTCACAACCCCGACCAAGTAACCCTTCCTAATTGAAGACGCATTTCAGACTTTCAGCCAACATTTCATAAGACGGCTCACTCACTGTAACTTGAGCGGTGTGGCTTAAACATCAGCATATTAAGGGTAAGGGTAGAGATTATGGTTAGGGGTCAACATAAGGGGTCGTAATTAGGGAAATAGGGTTAGAAATTAATGCAACTATTTGTCAACCACTCAACGTACAACTGCACCTTTCCAATAGCTATGCCTTTGTATACAACTATTTGACCTCGTCACTAGTGCATTTCTCGGCCTACTCGTAAAAACTTCTTTTACCACCGGTCCCCTATAAGAGGTGACTGGGTTTTGTTTGCTTTAGCTGGGTCTACAAGACCGCATCGGACCTATTAACGTTCCCAATACAATCGGCGTCGTATTTATTTTGTCTTTTTCGGTGAGAAACCGAACTGCTCGAACGGAGCACAGTCGCACACTTATAAGACAACTTGTTTTCGCGATTATTAAATACACATAAGGAACCACGACATAGTAGATCAGTTCTAATTAGCGTTTGTTTTTTCTAACGATTTTTACTAATGTATCAAGTCAGAAGATTTGCCTGGTCATTTACGAATATTTCTGCGTAACGAAGAAATTATGGGACACACGCCGCCATTCTAGTCTTTTGAAGCCATATGTTAACTCCAGTTGACGCGACACATGTGCCAGTCTACCGTATAACAATAAAGCAAAGGCCAGTCCTATGCCGCATTTTCCTGACCAAGACGGGAATTCTTATTCTTCATTTTGTGATGACGTAAGCACTTCTGCAACCTCAAAGGCACATTGTAAACGCTTAGATTTTCCCAGACTTATTGTTTTATTTGTTCAGAAGATATTTCCACGCCACAGCCTCTCAGAAACTATTCAGAGCCAGTCTGATAACCTTAGGTTTGTTGTGTGTGGTTTGTCGTCTCTCCATTCATTCAGAAAAAAAATTGCAATGAGAAATACTTTATACGCTATGTTCTTCATTTACTCTTCTAGCAGGAACTAGTGACTCTGTGAACAAAAGAGTTATTTTTCCGATTACGCCGCAATCCTGAATGTCTGTTTTTCTTCAAAAATGTTTTTTTGAAAACGACGGAGTCATTCCGCAAAAAAATCATAACCATACAACCACGCGATTCATTCGCTGATATAAGTAGTAGGTTTTTACCCACAAATACAAAGGAAACTGGAATGGCCACTTCTGGCTTATGGGCCGTCGTCAGACTGTTATACCAAGCCCCGAAGTGTGGAACATCCGAGGCTCCAACTTGCGTTCTTTTAGACGTCCACGCCTCTAACCGCAGAGCCACAAACTCGTTACTCTCTCGATTTCGATCAATTATATATAATGGTAAGGGGCGCTAACCGATCGTTCTTCCGGAACTCACTCTTTATGTTGTGCCTTACTAGCTCTCTCCCTCTAGTCATACCGGTTAGCGACATATCATGATGACGGGCATGTAGACCTAGTTCCTTGATATCTTTTTGGTGCGGCTGTTCTTTTTTCAATTTTTAAATAAACTGGTTCGAAATGCTGCTGACGGTTTTTGAGTCGTTCGTCATTTATCGGACTGCTTGCTCAAATCTGAGGTCGGCGTGGTTTTTTGTCATGTCTTGACGGAGTTTTAAGCGTCGCCATTTACCCTCAGCATTTTAATTCGCCAGCCGTATATTCCCGTTAAGTTTCGATCTTGCGCTCATACGCAACAGCGCGTGTGGTTGACCACGTGGTTGCTCTCAAAACTGAATACGTGCAGCGCACCTATTTTTTTCCTAAACATCACAACATATTATACCATCACATCATTTGCAGCATATAAGGACGTCTAGAAATGCCGCATGGTCTTTCTCTTTACGCCCCCTCCCAACAAATTGGTTAACAGTAATAGTCGATCAGGATGAAGCGTGTTGCGGTTATGGACAACAGAGTAATTACCACACCCAACTGAGCCATCTGCGATGAATGCGACAACGAACAAGGGCAACGCAACTGCAAGTCATTCCTACTGGATCTCAAGGATGTCTGGGTTATTTTTCGTCATTTGAAGATAAAAACGGTGTCAGGGACGTCTGAAACTACGCATAGTCTAAGGGCTAATCTATTCAAGGACAATGCGACCAGGTGGGCAGTATAGCAATCCTGCCTTAATAATTCTATATAGCAAAGATCAGTATTTGGAGGTTTGGTTAACATTTCATGAGCAACGACACTAATTGTAGGTTTATAAACTATTGAGTCCGACAGCTTAAATTTAATTGATCGAAAAATGATGCCAAGCAGTCGTCATTTAAATTTTTTTCGGAAACGGTGTGCAATAATTGTTTTTATAAAAACACCCAATCTTAATTAATACGCAGCCTAATCTTGAGGTGGGTTAATCTCCATAAATGTCTTCTGTAGGCCAACAGTATTTTTGGTGTTTATTTGTGCATAAGCGGTGTTAATCTCTATGAACATCGTTTAAATCGATTGAATATATTGTCTTAAATAAATATTAAAGTAGTCGTATTTAAGAAAAGCGAATTAGAAACTGTGTAAAGAAAAATCTCTTACGTCGTCTAATACGGTTTTGTTATCTCATGTTAGAACGTCTTAAATGTACAAAATATTTTTTATTTATACATATGCAAAAAAGAATAATGAAAAAAAGTGATCATTTTTAAATTTGCCTTCCCCAGCATGGGAACAATACAAAATCCAAACTGGTCTTCAGTTAGATGCTAAAAAAGGTTCTACTCGGCGTTTTTACGCAACGAAATTGCTTCAGAGATAAACCGCACAACACCTTTGTCAATTTGCATAGTGAACTTTAATAGTAAGTTTTAAAATAAAGGTGTTCTCATTGGCATTGTTTGGCCTTTGAAAATCGTAAATGACACCGATCTATTTTTGCGTGATTTAAAATCCGCGGCTTTTCTGGCTTTTAACTTATTATCAACCAACCTTGCAAGAATGAATGTGCGTGCGCCTAATAGTTTTCATAGAATAAGAGTAATATGTGGCTGAAAAATAGCTTTTGGGTGTATTATAGAATAATATTCCATTCAGAGTGCAGCTAAAAAATCAACAAGCCAAATTTAATCCGTGAATACTTTCAAGATTGTCATGAACCTACTACGTTTAAGGTCAGGTAATTTCTTGAGTACTAAGTTGTACATTCTCATAGGACAGTAATAGCCATAAACCGATTGTTGAAATTTCACTCATACCATAAGAATTAACGACAGTCACCTTAACTGTAAAATTTATAAACTGTTTGCAACAAAACCTCTGTGGAAATTCTACATGACTGCGCTGATTTCTGGGTTGCAGTTTTAATTAACGAATCGCCTCGACACGGACGCAATTTCGTTTGCATCCGCCCTAATTAAGACAAAAAAGGAAATGTAACTTCTTAGATCTAATGCAAGCTGAATACATGATAAATTCTTAAAAGTAAACGCATGACCACCACTACCTGAACGGCTTGTCCACCAGAGTGTTTGATATCTTTTTCGAAGTTCCAAAATCTTGAAAAAATTGTACATTTCTCATGCAAAGGTTCTATTTTGTTTAGGTCATAACTTGTTCTTTGTAAATGAACTTATGTCTGACTGAGTTAGCCAAACACGTTTAACATTTTGTTGTCACTGACTGATTTTCGCCATTTGCGAAAGTAATGTTGTTTTTACATTGGTTCCTGTTTTTGAATTCATAACTTATCTCATAACATAAAATATCATAACAAAATATCTCATCTCATAAAATACCTCAAGTTTCTAGTATTGTTTGGTAATATATTATTGTATCTAAAGTATTGTTGATTTTACGTAATTTTCAGATCACGCATTCAACACTTATTAGAGATACTGCCCGGGTGTAGGCATTTTTACAACCAAACCAGAGCGCGTGGAGTCTGTTGGAATCGCTTTATTTTCAGCCGTTGTCGTAGCCTTTTTATTTTCCTATTTTTTAATTAAAAGTCTAGTATGTAATAAGTTGTATTTATTTAAACGTTATTTCTTAAATTAAGCCAATGGGATGTTTGGGTCAAACATTATGTAAAAAAGCTAATGCCTTTTTCTAATTGGGTTAATTCAAAAAATTTTGCATGATCTTCTGTAAAGATGCAATGCTCACTTGAATACCTGAAAATCAACGCACTGCTCGGCGTTGCAAAAATAGTTTAAAAGGAGTGATTTTAAGTTAATTCAACTAATAGTAAATTGGTATGTGTGACTATAAATGACTAATATTCAAGCGTTTAGACTTTTATACAGCCTGCAGTCAATTTCCAAAAAACCTAGATTGCATTCCCAAATCTCTTTTAGATCATAAAAACTTATTTTGATTGTAGTACACATTTTTATGCAGAGCGTCGTCGTAGAATGTGGTCCCGCTATGATGACTGTATTTGACTGAAATTTTTTTCCGCCAGCAGTATCTGCACTTGGTTAATTATTACTTATATAAGTGTTGACGTTTTCCCACTAATGCCTGATGCCGTTATAATCCCATTTCCGTTTTACATAAAGCATGCTTAAATTGTAGATTTTGAATAGTTCACTTAAAAGAAAAGCATCTTTTCATTTTACAAACTTTCATTTTTACAGCTCTTTTAGACCGCAGGATGTTCATTTGCGTAGCGACGTATGTTTGCGCTTATAAATGTTCACTGTGACTGTACAGTGTAGATTTCACGAGTGGCGAAATGAGTAAACGAATACACATTCCCACAGAAACACAAATTTATCGACTATGAATTCTGTGAAATTAATTTAAACTTTTAAAGACGTCAACCATATATGTTTCTCTATGGTTGTCAATTTTAACGAGTTTAAACTCTGCTCACATCCAAAGTGTGCCTTCAAAAGCCTGCATCCGAACATGACTGAAACATTTTAAGATTGCGTCTTAGATTTACGAACATTGCAATGCCAATTAAGTAATCTTTCTAAACAAAAAAATGCAATTCTGAATGTTCTTGCCTTAATTACTCACTGATGTACATTTCCAAGGACCACTTTTAATACGCACGGACATTAATTTATAGGGTGACCAGATGAAACTGGAAAGCATCAAGTATTAGGCAATATTACACAGTCAATCTGAAACTCGACGCAATCCAAAAAATCGAAAAGTGCAAATTAATTTAACGGTAAAACTGTTTAATTTATAAACGCAAATGGTATGATTACGATAACGGCTGTCAATTTTATTTGAATTTATTATTTACCGATCAGCCCGGTAACATGTGACCTTATGAAAACCTTTGCTCCTACGACGTTTTTATTAGTGTTATCAATCAAGCCTTCGTTTTTGATGCTAAATCATATGTCACTCAGCTCAAGTGCGTTAGGAATGCTATGAATGCCTAGAACATGATTTTATATCTACACTTGTAATGTAGGCTGTTTGCAAAATTCCATATATAAAAGTGCACTTATTCTTAAAACATAAATAGGAACTTTATTTGACCTCTATTTTTGACGTTAGATTATGGTAACTTTCATATTTACTTTATTTTTGCATGAAAAGACACTATTTACATCAAAAACCGGAGCTTGTTAAATTGTAGGCATTTATGAAGTTTTTGGAGTTTTGCGCTTTTCCAAAAAACAACATTTCTAAGCAGCACAACTTAGAGAAGAATACACCTAGATTGTCTAACAAGATAGAAATATATGGCACCCAATGAAACATATGTAAATAATTTACTGAGAGATGGAGTGTTAACGACTTTAGAAATGGTGTCAGTACGATAAATCCGTGTCCTTGCTCTTAGTATAAATCTCACATAATGCGATCCCCTCAGTTGTGCTTGGAGTTTTTTCGCCGATTGGAAAATTTTAGATACCCGGAGCCTTTTGTAGCAACCGAACACAGATCGCCAGGCTTAAGTGTGCCTATTCTCAGCGAACCGTTTAGCAAATGTTTCTGCTTGTGAGAATCTAGTCCTTGTTTATACAGAAACTGGCACATTTTGCGGGTCTGAATCGTTGGTGGCACACGCAAATCTTTTTAATTATTTGGTCGCTCATGATGTCTGCGCTCATCTCTGGTCATTTAGGCACTGATTTGTCATTGAAGGAAGGTTAGGACAATGGGAGGAAATACGGTAGCTGCATCACAAGGCTACGGCAGTATTTCACGCCGAACCAACCAGAACAACAATTACTCCGTGCCACACGCGATGGACCTTGTGGCTTGACAGCAACTGTACTCTTTTAAATACGCATATTCCCTCACAATTGTCCACGCTATACTTAGTACGTGTCATAGATGATTTATGTGGTAAGTTCATACGTTATTGTGCACTGCCGAAAGCAACCGTTTGCTTTATGAGAAGACACATAAAAACAAGTGATGTTCATGTGAGCATCCTACAAAGAATTATAATTAAAATACAGTTTGCTTAAAGAAATCTCTACTTCAAGTCCAAGGTACAAACGACGCAAAACCACATGTAGAACATGTAAAATATTTCTCATTTTTTCAATAAAATACGACTAATCTGCACGGAATATTGGCACTAGGAGCGTCAATAAAGCGATGTTTTAACACATTTTAAATATACGTGCCCTTTAAACTACCCAATCAGATCTGTAATTGTGACTTAGTTTTTCACCGACGCGTTTTTGTCCAAGAAAAATCCATAATCTTCTGCTTGAAGGCGGCCGAAATGACCGCCAGTTTTCCATTTAAATAGTCTCCTTCACGCCTCATTCCTTTGGCTTAAAACACAAGAGAATTAAGAGGCTGAATTGTCTGCTAAATTAATCTGGTCAGTTTAGTTTTTTAACTCTTTGCTGTGGTTTTTAGTTATGCATAGAAAATAGGTTTATCAAACGTTGTTGGGGGAGGGTTAAACCACACTCTTTTCCAAGTCATCACGTAAATGTAACATCATATACGCATCTAAAAATATTTTTTGCGTCGGTTTAATTAAGAAAAAACACTTTTGCGCATGCGAATCAACTGAATTATGCACATTAGAGCACAATCCTTAATTCAGCAAGTTATCAAAGCCTTTTTGTACATAAAGCAAACAAATGACGTGTTTATAATCGGTTTTTAAAAAGAAGCTGCAACTACTTTTAAAACTCATATCTTAGGTTTCTCTACTGAAACTAATCATTCGACTCTTTGTTTTATTCGGCAAGAATAACCATTCCCAGTAGGCTATATTGCCAATTGTTTATCTTCCCTAAACGTTTTTTTAAGCCTACCATTGGATTTTTAGACGAGGTGTTTGAAAATGCAACATCTCTGCGGCTGAAGAATGTAATACTGCAAACAAGATGCTGTTCCATAGCAGCAAAAATGTTCGGTTTTTAATTCACAAAGAGAATAGTCAAATGCATTCCGTGACACTCTACACGGATCATGCACCTCCCCCACAGAGTGAGCCATGTGTGAAACCCTCAAAACCTCCACTTGCGTCCGCCACCTATCCAAACACGTTCTTCACCCCACACATAAGCGTCTGTCTTGTCGACGTAACCTCGATGTTCCCCTAGCTCCCCAGTTCGATTATCTCCCTCACACTTTTCCTTTCGTCTGACGACGGGTTGGTGTAACCGACTTGAAAAATCACGAGTATACCTCGATTTTCCGACGAGTCGGCTCTTTTTATATATATTATGCCAATGAATCGGCGCACGCCCATTCCTAAGTTGATTACTACCCGATCTGCAGCTACGGAAAATAACAGGTAGCAAGACACTGGTGAACTTTGGTTAAATGTAATGCTATGACCAATCTTCTAGACCCTGATGGTGGACGAGCTGCACCAGATGTGCGATGCATGTTTGTATTTCCGGTCGCAGCTAGTGGTCGGTGTTATGACTGGCTGATTAAGACAA
Source organism: Spirometra erinaceieuropaei (assembly GCA_902702965.1). Classification (NCBI taxonomy): domain Eukaryota; kingdom Metazoa; phylum Platyhelminthes; class Cestoda; order Diphyllobothriidea; family Diphyllobothriidae; genus Spirometra; species Spirometra erinaceieuropaei. The sequence goes on along the minus strand of CACRXP010000412.1, from coordinate 176,323 downwards.
ACAAACGGAGAACATTGCTTTATAAATCTAACCGCAAACCCTGTCGTCTACCTTGGATATATAAAAATTAATAAGAGCAGCAATGTGTAGTACAGTTAATGCAGCCATTTATGTTATACGGCCATGTATGGAATGTGTCTTAAAATTATACCAATTACAGGAGTAGACAAATCCACCCCATTTAACCAATTGCTATATGTGTTCGAAACTTTTGGTTTTTGGGGATATGACTGTCAACGGATATACCTAAAATACATATATTTTTCTCTTGCCACATTCATATACGTTTTATTTTTTATTGTAGTAAGAAACGTAATGCTTATAAATCGCCCTCACTGTCGTGCGATTTATCCACTTTTAATCGTTTTAGTGAAATGGCACACAATAAAAAGAAAGCTGTGTTATATGTCAACAAATCTACGACTCACGCCTTGATTAATCTGCAAAAATATTCGCCTGAACGTTGACTGTACTCAGACGTTCTTGTTCCTGTGATGCATTCTAAGCCCACCACGCGCACCACGATTTTCCCCGTTGGCTCAGAGGACGTTGGTCTCAGTCTGCTATAATACTTACTACTAAAGATAAAAAGGAGATTCGTTTAGAAGATATTTTCGTCGACAACATTTTAAGGCATAGGGTTAAATGGCACCTGACAACAAGTATTTTCCGTTTACATTCCAAAAAACAACGAAGGTCGACTTGACAATGTCGTATAAGTATTTCGCTGTTTGATAGCATTATTGACTCCGCGTAAACAGCGAGAGCGCTAGAATATGACAACATGTAGTGGTATAGTTAAAAATACCTTAAAGTTGATAACGGTCAAACGACAGGGAATAAACATTGAAATCACCGACCGTAAACAAAGAGGGGGGGCATTTAGGATGTTACACATATAGGTAAACATTTAAGATAAAATGGCACCTTCACTTATGTAAACGGCATAAAGTACAACTCGCACATGGAAGGAGCAAAAGAATCTTTGAAATCATTATACGCAGGCAAATAATAACATTCCTTAAAGAAACTAAAATGGGGGAAAATGAACAGTCGTAAAAGAATTTGAGGTTTGAGTTATCTCAGAAGTTGGTGTGTTAAGAGACCAGATTCTCGGAAGCACAAAATATTTGTTGTTCATAGTGCTTCTGGGTTATAATAAAAACACGATAAAGTTAAAGTTATTATCTGAAACCACTTTGTGGTCTTTAATACTTCATTTTTTAGTTCCGCCATCTGGAATACCACTTTTGAATTTCACCTATGAATGAAGGATGAGACCAACTGTAAATTTCACATAATTGGAAGCACTTTTGAGTCAAAACACCTTCTAATTAGCACTAACAACGCAAGTCTATTAATCCTGTATTTGTAATACAGTAGTAGATTGCGACGTTACGCATATGCTCACTTATGCTGAGACCAACAATTCCACTCCGGACGCAAATACTAAATAAAGTCCAGTCTGACGAAAAAGGGAAGTTAAGATCCTTTAAAGGCCGACAAATTCACTTTGAGAAAACATGCACCGAAAAGGATGCTTTGATGCATTATTTAAACCCAACCTCATCACATTTAAGCAAGATGGATATTCGTTGATAAAAAATGCAGGGTTACAAATGTGCCTTTCAAAAAGCCTGATGTTTAAATAGAGCAGTACGTGCATCCTCAACAGTCACCATTTACGGTTCATGAACTGCAAATGTTTCCACGCATGTACAGAAGCATGACAAATGTCTTCTACTCCATACTTCAGAAAAGATAAGGAGCGCACTGATAAAAGAACTGCCTTCTTTGTCTTGCGAATAGTATGCCGCGTGTTGAGGAAAAGAGCGGCAGATGCATACAACGATCTTTAGTAAAAAGAAATCTGCCTTGTGCGGAAGAGACAATTTCAGCCGTTTCTACATAGAATTAATAAGCACCTAAGGAAGTCCATATATTGTTATATTATCGTAACAATGGAAAAATTTGAACAATGGCGGCC
>CACRXP010000412.1:149489-160648 GCA_902702965.1 Spirometra erinaceieuropaei | reverse complement strand
ACGAAAATGTTGTGTACGCTTTTATTGAAGAGATGTCAGTAGGGCCGTTGTTCCGGTAGCTCAGGGTGAGAGGAACCAAAAAGCACGAGGCCCGCAGGTGTATACGAATTAATCATTCGGTCTTCAAGTCGCCTGCACACTACTGAGAAGCATGGATCCGTTCTTGTCGCAGCCTCTCCAGCGACCATTTTTTCGGCGTCTGTAACGACTGTACTGTTCTGCAGAAACACTGCACGGCCGCGCATCGGGCGTGAACTGAGGCACCTATTTTTCAGCTTTGCTGCGCTCCGGCTGGGCTCATACACCGACACCATCCTACGAGTTTCGGATGACGTGACTTCGGTCCTCGGGATAACGCGCCACCCAGACTTAACCCTTGAACCAACCAATCACTTTTCCTCTACTTAGTTAGTGACTTGCTTATGCTGGCACGGAGAAGTCTAGCGAGCTTAAAAAAATACCCCCGCGCGACTAACGGGCCCCTGGGCGGACGTTTTGTTTTAACAAAATTCACGATAACCGACACTGTGCATAGAATAAACTGGCCCGAAAACCTGGTTGATTTCTGGCGTTAAAGAGGACGCATTAATTTTGTATAGACAAATCTATTTAAGTATATTTGGTCTCCAAACCCGTATTAAGGCCATACCATTAATGGAAACAAACGCCAGTAAAAAACGACGCAGGTTGTAACTAGGCTTCGGCTTTTATAAACAGGCACCCTTTTCCTCACGCCTGTTTTGGGTTCGCATAGTTCTTGTTACACACTAACTTCTTCACCGTCATGGCGACATTTCAGTGCCCCTGTCTCGAATAACTCTATGCTTGCACTGGGTGAATTGCACCGCCTACTCGCCGTCGCCGAGACAACAGTTTTCGTTTCGGTCCCTTCTGGACCGATACCCTTATAACTCATACAATGCACCAACTAGGCCGACACGTTTCCGTTGTAACCGCACAGTCTAACATGGAACTGACTTTCTTGGACACCAGAGCTTGACCTCCTGCAAACCGCATCGCGCTTTTCATTTTCTTTCCACACTGTACTTGCATATTCAGCTAACGCATGTGTTTATTCGGTCAAATATACATAAAGCACAACAGGCACTAGAATACCACCAATCACTGTTTAAGAACCTGCCATAGGCCATGTGCCGTGACCCATTTGACCACACTGGTTATGCGCGTTTAAAATAATTTCGCCCATTGCTTACAAGTCAGTGATGCTGTGCAGTCGGCCATCATTGGGAATATTGAGTGAGCGACGGTGCAGGTGTCTGTACCAGTTTGGCAAACGATGAGCGTTCACTGACTGTGCCTGGTTATACCGTCTGTCTCTAGACAGGCTGGAACGACACATTGAGACAGGATCGGTGCTTGATCATCCTCTCTCATGAGATGCTAAAATTGCAGTTGTTCGTTTATTGAAATGCATCTGATGATGTCACTCTTTAGACTGCTAACTTGTTGAATAAATCAAACGTCTCCACAATCGAAGTCCATCATATGCGGTGCTAAAAGTCCTCCGGCTTTGGGGGTCATATGCGGCTCTCGTAGACGGACTGACAATTTGTCCGGCATTGCGCTTATGTGTATAACCGTTTCTTTCGACTAGATGTTAATCCTAATGCAATGCAATATAATGCAATTTTACAATAAAATTTTGTTTTGCGCAGTGTACAACCGCATCCACCTCGTGAACCAAGTCTATATTCAATCAGTTTTAACGATGGAGCTGTCGGAGTACAGTACGTTATGACGATATGACTCTTCATTATCAGGTCAATTGCGATTTGCCCTATAGTAGGAAAGATTAGAGCAACTGTCATAGCTCTGACTTCTACATGAATGTCGTCTAGGGCTGCAACAGTTCCCAATCCGATCTACTGAAACACGGGTCTGGTCTTAGGACACACTACCACTCAATCATGTCCATCTTGCCTAGGCATATCAGACCTTTCACACCCATATGTACGCTAGTCTTGAGGGCATAGCTCGTGTGGACTTATAGAGTAGGACCAGAAGCAATCATCCAGGATGTCCATCTGATCTATTGTTTGATGAGTGCTTATGTGGACGTCAAGTCTGAACTCCGATCCACCCACAGTCGTCGCGATAACTTATTGCCTAAGCGGATTAACAGTGTCTCTGGCTAACCCAAGAGCAGAGGGAAACATTTAGCGATTTGGAATTTTTAAGAAGGTTGTGCAACTAGTCTGACTAGGTTAAGGAGGGGCTTTAACGTCTACGATTTGTTTATCGTTTTAATGGTAGACAGTCACCAGATGCTCATTTTATTTCAAATTACAGACTGCTGTCAGTCGTTTGTTTGTATTTCTGCCAAAAACAACAAATGGCAAAATGTCGTCATTTTCATAAGGCTCATCTGGAAGTGCCTTTGGGCTAACTTGAACGTGTACAATACGCTTTATTGATAATTAAACGTCTTATAAATTCACGACTTCAAGTTGTGTGCCAAAATGCGCACATGTTGTGCGGAATTTTAAAATAATGCAAAACGGGGCTTTTTTCGGCGACATATGCCTATAGACTTCAGAAATTGTTAGGTATCTGAGTATATTTGCCTTTCAGTGCGTCCAGCATCAGAAAAGAAGAGCTCATTTATGACACTCTATCCTATTTAAATTAACGCTTAAAAAGTGATTTGTTCCGACTGTGCTTCAAACAATTCTGAATTATCACCCTTCAGATGAAGTATAGTTGGTTCCATCGGCACACGCAGCGATTGATAACACGACGTTAAGGTCTCTTGGTATCAGTTAGTGTTTATAGGCAATATCGAAAATTGCTGTTGCTCATATGCGAGTGCCTATGCATATGTGGAAGTGTAAGAAGTAACATTGTGTTTTCTAACCCTTTCATATGATGGTTATTGCGCGGATGTCTCCGCATAATACGCAGATCGGTGGCCAAATTAGTACAGATACCGTTTTCTATACGTTTAAGAATAAAATTTGTTTTTTTGACATACCTGAGCTGAAAGCCGTGTATGGGTTTATTTCTTAACTTAGAGCGCCTTCGCAAATGTAGCATTCTGGTGTCAAGAATTTTAATAAGGGCAACTTCTACGGGAGGAAACTTTCTATTTTATTTGTTGTTATCCGTCTGGGTTATCTCGACTTCATGCTACGCGTCAGACAATAACACCCAATCCGGCCAGTTTGGACAGTTTGCGTTTGTAGGTTTTTTGAGGTTTACACATCAGTATCCAGCGTAAGAGGAGAAATATCCTGATTAATAATAGGGAATCATTGCAGTAAGTTGAACAAAACAGCAATCTGAGATTCAACTTTCTGGCCTTTTCTAATATTCTACGGCAACCAATACCACAGACTGTTTGTACTCCTCAGAGCAGCATTAAAACTGCTAAAAGATTCCCATCCACGGAAATGAAACTTGTGCAGTATTAGGGTTTTCCGGTTATCTTCGCCACCCTTGCAGAGCTTCATTCCAGAAAAACACTGTTAATGCACTTATCAAAAGAAAAGTAATTTAAACTGGATTTCGTTTAGAGGCGCACTGTATGGTGTCACTGGACTGCTAACAAACAACTGGAAGCCCTAACGGGAACTCTGTTTGGACCAACAAGACTAGATTGATAAAACGACTTGTAATGCAAAAACAACAGCCATTTAAGTGGAACGCGCTCATATGACTTGTAATATGCAGATGCTTGCCAGGCATTTATGCGTTTTGAAAAAAGGGCAATGTAGATAATGTTTTCTCTCAGTAGGCTTCCCAATCTATGCGTCATTGTGTATTACTAAAATCAAAAATGGTTCTTTGCAGTATTTCTGAGATGAACAAAATGGTTTTTAAAATAACGTTAATGTAGCGCATATAGCAGCAAATAATGGATACAAAAATGTCATTACCTACAAAGTATAGAAGACGCATGTAACCAAAGTTAACCATCACGTTTGGAAGAATAAGTAAATTTGGATTATTTGACAAAAGGTATTTCATACGCCCGAAACTTTTACTATTCACACAACAAAGATCACAATTTAACAAACTGACGTTTATTTGATCGCATTTACGCGTCTTAATTTTCATAACCATTTCGGGGTATTAAATACGTTGACTAAGCACATGTGTGCAAAAGCATGGCATCTCTGGGGAACTCGAAACTTCTATAGAGGGCGCAGGTTTTTGTTCGATTAAGGTTATAGTCAAGTTAACCGCCAAACGCAACCGCCAACATCGCATTTTATTGTGGCTTGTGAGATCTAGTCGTTGAGGCAGACTGAGAACCGCCATTTTAAGTTGCCATTAAAAGCTTACTAAATAGTTCTCACGGAATGTTTTTGCATTTTGCTATGACTTACCATAGCAAACTATTAAACGGCTCCTTCGATTGGCGTTTTTTGCTCGGGATATTTGTTTTTTGTGGATTCGTTAACCTGAACGTCTTAATCACTTTTCTGGCATGCCACGTTTGACTGTTAGTAGACGTTCCATGGAAAATTCTAGACAACAAAGACATTGCTTTGCAGCCTAATTTATATCACAAAACAAATTCCACACGTAGAACAAACAGCATACCCACAATGCCTTAGTCAACAGGACGCTGGCTTTCTTATCCGAATATGCTAGATTGTCTTAAAAGTCTTTTACAGCCGACTAGCCACAAACCATGAAAACATATAATTCCAATGGCTACATTTCTTTATATGAAATCAAAACAAAATATGCGTAAGTTTTGAATACTGTTTCCGTTAGCTTGGTGGAATGTGTGGTGTACGCAGTATAGTTACAAATAATCTACAAAAATATTCTTGCCTTCCATCTGCCAAACAAGGCAATGTCAACGTTTTTAACTGTAAAAACACCTAGAGGTCGGTTTGTTGAAGAAACTTAGGAGGACTGTCATCAGCAACGGGATTTGATTTTGCGGTTCGGCCGTTGTCATTGCTTATCTTCTTATCACTTTTGAGATCTATATGGTCCTGTTTTCTGAAATTGTTACAGATGCCGCTTGCTAGTGAAGTCCGGAAGGACCGTTCACGACTTTCCTTTCCAGTAAACTTACATAAAAGAAAAACGCGAATATTCTCATTTAGCCAGCCGTAAAAGAAGGGATTCGTGCAGGTTGAACATAATGCGAACAGCTAAAAAAGAAAATAATTTTTTTTAACAAATCACTCGTTATATTTGTGTTACAACAAAATAATGTACACCGTATTAATCAAAAGATGAAAAAAATAATGATGTTCGGAGACACTGCTGTCTTTTACGCTAAAGTGGTATACCGTTTGTCAGTTACTATCGATTATACGCGTGACTATAAACTTTACGCATATAGATATATGCCACATTTCTAACGTATTTATCTCTTCTTAGTATCCGTTGCTACAAAATCAAGGTCCAGACATGCGGAAACAAAACCGTCTGACGACTATGGCGGTGACAAATATCCCGCGCTGGAGACGTAACTGTATTGTGAGTTACAAAATGGCTTTGGATGTGCAAATAAGTTGTTTATGACCGTTAGTAAATAGTCCAGGATTTTATTCTGTTGTGCCCCAAAAGTGCGGAAAATGACGGCACTCTGTATGCAGGTAATGTTTTTAAACGCATGTACAGGTTTTGACAATATATTTTGGAAGCAAAATCAAGCGGAGCGTATCTATAACAATGCGCGCAATCGAAGGAAATCTTTATCTAAGAACAATGAAAACACCACATCTGCTTTGCATAGGTTGACTTTATTCTTAAAGGAAGTAATAGGCATTGAAGACAAATTTTCAGAAAATTCACTTTGTCAGGCCTATGGTCATAACAAAGTTCCCTATCCGCCTCAAAGGAAAACAGCAGATTCCGCATATACTCACCTTCAGAAATATATCCGTCAGCTTTAAATTGGCATTTTTTAGCTGCAGCTGACTGCGCAACAAATTCTTGCCGATTGCAGTACTCAATGCAGACGCGTTAAACTCTGGTCCAGTAGGTCTTCCAATTCCAGCGTCCGAGACAGACAGTCTGGCTCTACTCATCTTTGTTAGGCTATAGGCGATACACTCCAGGTACAGTGAATACAGTGTCCAGGGTGTCCAACAGACGGCAAAACAGATGACAATGCTTACAAGAATACGATTGGTGCGACGATTGCGCCGTTCAATACGCAAAGCCAGTGGTGGCAGTACACGAGTCTGTGAGTTGTTTCTAGTGTTGGTCGGCGAACAGGACGTTTCAACGGAGACGAAATGGTGCAGCGGGATGTCAGTCGAATCCGGTACAGGGGACACATTCTCAAAAGTAGATGTTCTCTTTTGTCCACCTTGATGCTTGCTATCGCCGGTGTCAGTAGGGGTACCTCCCTGTAGATGGCTACTGTGGCGCGCCAACCAGCAACCCACATTCATGTAGAGAATTGCTGTGCAGACCAAGGGCGTAAAAAAATTTCCAAAGAAAACGAGGATAGTGTAGGCAAGTCGGGATTCCGGATCTGGCCATCTTTCAACACAGTACTGTGGAAACGCGTCTTCTAAAATATTTAATAAACAGAACGTATTTAATAACTGTGCCTCCTTGTTTTTCAAGCACGCGTTCTGATTTAAGCCCTCTTTGAATTTTGCACTTATCAAAAACAAGCAATAATTGACACTGGTGAGGGAGGTCAATATATACCTTTTATGATCACTCACATGCGTTATATACATATGGGAAATTGAAACTTCTAGCGTTCAGAGAGCTTTAGTTAGGGAACCAACGTATGCATGACATACTGATTTTTGACATATGACTGCAAGGTTTCTTAAATTAAAAGGTAAATAAGCTGAATCATTTTAAAAGCTGCAAAATCAACATTTTTATTCTACTTATGCACTAGAGCACTTTGTTGGCTTTATGATTATAGTCTTCCTTCGAACATTCTTAGTCGTTTCGGTTTTGATGTGTGACATGCCTGAACAACAAAGGTAAATGGACAAGTAAGTGAGTAATCGGCTTAATTTAAAGTGCTGAAATTTTAGCATATAACACCAACTGCAGAAACGGTGACTCTAGGAAATTTAACGTCAGATGCAATGTGTATCTTAAACACAATTCATCAGAATTATTTCCATAAAAATATTGCTTAACTTTAAACTATCGCAAACATTCTATATATAACTTACTCCCTCTGGCAGAAACTATAACGTCAACAGCGGAAAACGATTTTGAGTGCGCATTCTGTTCAAACATCTATGCAGCAAAAGTTTTTTAAATACAACAAAACCACCATTTTATAGGGAGTATTGATATGTTACGATCTTTATACATAAGCCATTTTCTTGTCACAAATGGCAATAATATATTCGTTTTCCCTAGGGAAACACGACTGAGGCTCATCACATACCAGTTCAGTTTTAGAAGGGGTGACGAGAGATTCCCAGCATTGAAAGTTGTCGACTAGTTTTTTTAGAATTAATAAGAACTTTCATTCTCGGCACAAGATTAAATTCTCCAAAGTTAGAATTTGCGCATTCGAATATTTTTTGAGTCACTTAATTCAGCCAAGTATCCTACTGGCCATTCGCAAGACTACGATGAATTAAGCGCGAAAATTTGTTCGACTGCTGACAGAAATGTGATATGGACTGCGAAAATGGCACAAAATTCTTTGTTTATCTTGACTTAACCAGCTAATTTAACTGCATGTAATAAGAGGTCAGTAGTATCGCTACGGACACCACTTTCTTCTTATGCCCCAAGTAAAGTAAAGCGGTCTGCTAAACCGAAGGAATTAAGCTTTATTTACTCCGCAATGTGATCTATCTTGTTTACTATAAGCTAAAGTACTGTTAACAGCTAATTTTAATTGATTATATTTTTTGGTCCATTTTGTATCCAGGGCTATAAGGCATTGCACATAAGCATACAGACCATGTCTATAACTGTAGTCACAGGTTAGAAAATTTATGTATAAACTTTTATCAAATGGCTGATGCGTCCGACTGCACATTTATTTTTGTTTCAATGTCGACTATAAGACCAAGATCAAATATCTAGGATTTATTCTGACTAAGAAGGGGAAAAATCAGAGACTGCAACTGTTCGTAAACCGTTTATCAGCCGAACCAATTACTATGATGTTAAGTGCACAAAAGCGCCTCTCCTCGTTGGTAAATTACCCTTGACTAATTCGTAATTTGGATGTTAGCAAACTAAACGTGTGATGTTGTGGGAATAAATTTTTACAAAATGCGGGCTCCGTTTTTCATATTAGTTATAATATTTTTGGCTAACCGAATGTTTCTTTGACAAAATAATATCCTTTTCTAGCACATCTTGGCTCTGAACTTACTAGTGTTGCCTGTAAAGTTTAAATATGGCTCAAATCCACTGCTACATTGTATGAAATCCATATAGTATCTTCTTAGTACTGAGGACAAATGTTTTGTTTTCCGTACGTGGAAAATATACGGCTTGTACATTAGACACTCTGAATGCAAGCGTAACGGCAGGTCTAGTTCAAAATTATTAAGGAATTGGAAGAGGTTTTGAAAACGCAATTATACCCTTCCATCGAGTATATCATCTAAAGTTGAGGCAAAGTTCTACCAAATAAGCAAAAGAATGTGCATTCTAATGCATGTTTTCTAAGAAATATAATATAATATTTAATGGCATCGAAAATCAATGAGCAAAATGCATTTTACATTAGTCGTCATTTTTGCGAGGGTATAGTTTTGGCATGCGGCCTACAAAATGTTCATTGGAAGGCCGAAATGCTCAGGTAACTAAATTATTATAGAATTACGCAGCACAATGCTTACTTTTACTACCCTACTTAAGTAATCTTTTGGAAACTAAATTTTATTTCGGACTTTAGGGTGACATTTTATGAGTTTTCCCATTAACTGTAAGTTTGCCGCCAGATTGTTCACAAAATGAGTCTACTTTTTAAATAAAAATTGTAACAGCTGCATGCTCCAGTTTGCGAACAAAGGCATTAAAAAGTTCAACACTTTTAGGTATTAAGGTCCCTGGCAATAACACTAAGCAAGCGCATGCCAAAATATGGGCCTTTGACAATCCGAGTCAAGTTTTTGTCAATGCCATCATCAGTCCATGCAAGCTATTTATAACAGACGTTTTGAGTATATTCAGGCGTACTGCAGTGACATATATTAACGAATCTCTGGTATGTGAATAAACGATAACTTTATTTTGGGCCATTTAGTACATGACCTCTACCAAAGCTCTGCCGTACGCGTAAGTTAAGAGCCAATCATTCTGTATCCCACTGATTGCCCACTTCTGGCGTCTGTGGCCAAAGTTCCAATAATGACTTATAGTATAGTTAGGGAGCACTAGATGCAAGATCATATGCTTAATATGCTGCAGACTGAGTACAACGTCATTGTTGATGTTGAAAATGACTGTTGCAAGGAGCAATGGTTCTTGGTTATATTTACGGATTCGGTCTAGCATTAATCAAGTATATATAAAAGTTAATCTGAAATAACAAAACATACGTCTGACAAGCAGGTGTGCAAACGTGTTCACAGATTAATGCTCACCGCGAAAAGAGTTATAATATTATGATGCCAAAAATATGCCTTTTCAAGTAGGATAACTGAGTTACCGCTAGAACCGTTGGTTTACAGGCCTGAGCTATTGAACTCTAACAACAGCTCGTTATCAAGGATTTTGAACATGCGAAAGCAAATTAACAGTTTTTGTAGTCAAACGATAAATGAAGGAAAGGGGCAGTTTACGCAACAGGTCCATGCCAGAACCAAGACGGTGCAAAAACTGCTTGGGGTTTGGTCGTAGGATAACATGATTAAATTAAAAAATTGCTGCAAAGACAAGGAGACTAGATTGGCCATTTCTAGCCTATTGCCGTCGTCGGAGTTGGGTATGGATAAACGACGACGGCTAACAAGCCAGAAATGGCCATTGCAGTCTCCCTTGTCTTTTTAGTAATGTCATTTTGCCTTATCGTGCGCCACTGTGCGGCTGCTGGTTGGGCTCAATAGAGAGCCTATAAGGCAAAACGCAACGAGTGAGTTCCGTAGGAACGAACGGTGAGCGCCCCTACCATTGTATATTCCCGATCGAAAACCGACAAGGCAACGGGCTCGTGGCCCAGTGGTTAGAGGCGTGGGCTTTTAAATAACAGGTCGCGAGTTCGAACCTCGGGTGTTGCACACTTCGGAGTTGGGCATGGCTGGCTGACAATGGCTAATAAGCCAGAAATGGCCACTCCAGTCTCCCTTGTCTTTGTCGGTAATTCCATTCTGCCTATATCGTGCGCCGCTGTGCGGCTGCTGGTTGGGCTGGAGAGAGAGCGCTTAAGGCACAACAGAACGAGTGAGTCCCGTAGGAACGATCGGTGAGCGCCCCCTACCATAGCAAATTATATTATTTTTCGCCAGTCGAATTTTGATGTTGCATTTATCTTGGTAATCCTAGTGCTATACTAAAAGTTTCCTCTTGAACAGTTTGCAGTTTAAGGGTGCAGTAAGGAAAGCGGGGTAAGGGTTAGGTATGCGAACGAGGAGGAGATTCGGATCGAAATTTTGCCCAAACTATCAAAAGGAGGAAATGCCTGCTGACAACTTGCAGTATGCGGTAGGACTATTACGCATGCAGAACGTTGGCTTGAGCAGCCTAGACACGCGAACGCATAGGCGTGTACACATGCAAGACCGGAGCTCTGCTTACCAGATGAGGTAGACTGAGCACCTTTTTCGCCGTCGTACGGCTCTTCCTCGAAGGAGTCCAGTTTTAGCAAAACCTTTTGTACGTCCGTGAAGTAGGCCACTGGCGACGCAGCAATTACGCTGAGAAGGACACTTGCCAGAAGGAGAATAGTGGCCACTCCGGTGGATATGCGTTTCCTCAAAGGGTATATAATGCTACGATAACGATCAACTGCGATTAGAAGCATGAGGATGCAGGAGACGTAGGTGGGGACACCCAAACTGGCAAACAGGATACGGCAGGAGATCTTGGACATGTTGCTTGGTTCAGCCAGTTCGTAGTAGAGCTGGACATTAATAAACCAAAGGGTCATGTGTTATAGTACACTTTTTGTATATTTGATCGACGTCGTGTTAAAATGCTCTAATGATATCAACGCAAGACGACTTAAAAAGATCAGGCATAAGTTTTACTCATTTGTGACAATGCGTTTGCTGGATGAA